>JAGWCC010000076.1:1200000-1665962 GCA_022651775.1 Drusus annulatus | reverse complement strand
AAATTTTCAGATCGATCGGAGCGATGACGCCTGAGAAAAGTGCTTTGCTATCCGACCCCTGACTTTGTCGCACAAAGTGATAGGACTTTTAAATTTATTTTTTTCTTAGGTCTTTGGCGCGCAAAGTGTTAGGAGTTTTTTTTTTTCAAACGGCAGTATCAAGTGAAGTTCCGAAAGAAGCAGTTCTCGGTGAGACATTTTTTCTTTGCCGGTCGATTTTTACTAATACATCATACATTGTTTTTGTTTTTGTTCCTTCTCTGCACGCTTTTCAGATTATTTTCGTCAGTGTTCATTTCTCAAATTTTCGTCAGTAAAGGCAAATTTTACGGCGTCCTTCCGGCGACTGCGGGAGTTTTCAATCCCAATTTGGTTTCAATTTGCTTTCCTTCAAATAAAATCTCTTGTGACAGTGCTTTATTTCGTTTCATTTTTAGACTCAATTCGCGGATTATTTGCATAGTTTATCTTTTAAATTCTCAAGCGCCGCCATCTTAGCATCATCGCTGTCAAAAAATTATTTGTTGCCATTACGGAAATTCAGTCAAAATAACTTCTTTTTTTTTTTGGATGGCAACCCTTCAAATCAGTTCAAACGGCAGTATCAAGTGAAGTTCCGAAAGAATCAGTTTTTTTTTTTTTTTTGTAAATGACTCGCTCACCCACAAAATTTAACTCGCAAGCCGACATAATGTTCGATCTTATGCCGGATTTTACTAAAACCCAAATTGATTTAACGGTAGATGGAAATCGGGAAGATAAGATCATCAAACTGTGCGAAACAATTCTTCGGAAAGCAAAGTCACAAGAAATTATCAGCGCTACCGAAAAAATAATTCAACTCGTTAAAAAAGACAGCCTCTCGCAAGAAATACCTAGTACAAACATGATGCTCACCATAAATTCAATGGCGGAACAAATCAAGAGAATTGAGGAAAAGGTGTCACAACCAAATTCACCTTGGAACAAGCCGAGTCCTGAAAAAGAAAAGGAAGAAACAGATTTGGAAAGAAGGTTTCCACCACTTCCTCCTCCAAGACATGCAGTGGTCGTCTGCCACAAAGATGAAAAGGATAGTTCTGAGGTGTTAAAGGAAGTGAAGAAGATGCTTGACCCACGGAAGCTGAAAGTTGGGATCACCAACATCAGGCAATCTACAAAAGGTCGGACAATCATCAGCTGCGAAAAGAAAAAAGACGCGGAGACGATAGTCAAAGCTCTGTCATCGGATAAAGTTTCTGCAACCTGCGCCCAGAAAAGGAACCCTAAAATTATTCTTAAAGGTGTTCAAAAAGGATTAAGCGGCGCAGAAATCATAGAAATAATCGAAGACCAGAATGAAGAACTTTCTGGCCTTAAGGAGGTTTCAAAAGTATTATTTCTGCAAAAAAATAAAAACCTGCACCTCACAAACGTTGTTATCGAAACGAGCCCTAAGCTTTGGAAAAAGATCGTCAACATGTGTCGAGTGAATATTGAATACCAAAGGGTCTGCGCCGAAAATGTTATTTCAACAATGCAGTGCATGAACTGCCTTGGGTTTGGACACCTGAAAAAACACTGCGATAAAGAGACCAGATGTTGGCACTGCGCCGGAAAACATACATTTTCAGAGTGTCAGAACAAGGACAAAGTTGATGAAATAAAATGCGGCTCATGCGTCAACGAAAACAGGAAAAGAAAGACCTCAGCTCCATCAAGACATAGATCTGGAACTCATGAATGTCCACTCTACAGAAGAGAAATCGAAAGATCTATCGACCACACAAACTACGAGTAGGAAATATTGCAAATAAAATCGTGTGTACAAATGAGAAAGTTCACAGCAAAAATGGGAGAAAAAATTAAAATCAGACAGTGGAATACACAAAGATGCCAATCCGCTACAGATAGTGTGATCAATACCGACAAATCGGATATAATCTTCTTACAGGAACCCTACACAGGAAACACCGGGCAGCTTAAAACGAAAAGCTGGCAAGTATTCCAATACACTAAGGGAACCAAAGAGAATCCAAACAAAACAGCAATCCTTGTCAACAATAAAGTCATAGCAACAATGATTTCTTCAATCACTTCGGGGAACTCCACATATATTGAAATAAATACCCAAATTGGAACAATTACTTTAGGATCAGTGTACGTCGAACCAAACAATTCTCTCACACCCCAGCTAAATACCATCATCAAACTGAATGAAGAAAATAAGAAGAAGGGGAAGAGCATTTTGATAGGTGGCGATTTTAATGCAAAGAGCTCATGGTGGGGCAGCCCGAAAACTGACAAAAGAGGTGAAGAACTAACAGAAACAATAGCAGCGCTGGACGCTCACATATTGAATGACGGCAGCACTCCAACGTTTGAAACGTGGAGGTCTGGTAAACATATAACTTCTTTTATAGATGTCACTTTTTGCTCCAACAATATAATGGACAAACTTACAAATTGGAGAGTCGAACCGACAGGATTATCTGATCACAACGTCATAGCTTTGAACATATCTCACAAACTCGTGTCTCTCGAATCGACTACAACAAGATACAGGACAAAGTTAGCAGACTGGACTAAATTTGAAAGAGTCGCAAAAGAAATGCTTCAAAAGGCAAACATCAAAATCGAAGACCCCGTATATTCTAGCTACCCTCTTGATCTAGAAGAACAAGTAGAGACTCTCTCCAAAATCATTAAAAAAAGTTGCGAAATGGCTATTCCGAAACCAGGAGGAAAACGAAAAACTGCCCATGGTGGTCTGACTCACTCAAGCAGTTAAAATCGGAGTTGATTTCGCCAAAAGAAAACTTCAGAACTCCTGCGGGCAGAGAAGATCTGAAGTGACTTTACCCAAATATCTGGAAGCCAAAGAAAATTTTAAAAGCGAGATAAGGGAGTCGAAAACCAGAAGCTGGAAAGATTTTTGCCAAAAGCAAACAAAAGAAACAACTTGGTCGAACATCTACAGAGTCCTCACAAATCCGCCAAAAAAAGTACCTTTATCGACCTTTAAAAACAATAATCCAGAAGAGACCGCAAAAGAAATTCTGCAACACTTCTTTCCAGACGATTGCGCAGGAAACGAAACACTGGAACAAAAGCAAATAAGGATGATGGCAACGCAAGAGGCAGTAGCCGACCAAGAACCAGAAATCTCAAAAGAAGAGGTTAAAAGAGCCCTCAGATCGATGGACTCGAAAAAATGCCCGGGGGCGGACCGGATCACATCTGATATTCTGATCCACTTCAATGATACCTTCCCAGAGATATTGACGAAGTTGCTCCAAAAGTGTTATACAATAGGATATTTCCCAAAAATATGGAAAGAAGCAAACGTCATTATTTTACCTAAGCCAGGAAAGGACAATTATAGCAGTCTTGAAAACTACAGGCCGATCGGACTTCTACCGGTTCTTGGGAAAACATTTGAGAAAATCTTCATCGACAGAATTAAATGGAACCTTGGAAAAGGGAAAAAACTAAGTCCAAAGCAATACGGATTCACCTCGCAAAAGTCAGCAGAAGATGCAATATACGATGCAATTGCTAAAACAGCTCATGGAAAAAGACTGCCCTTCCAGCTTGGTAAAAATGGTGAGAAGCTACATAGAAGATAGGAAAGTCCGATTAAGGCACGGAACCTATACAAGCGAGAAAAATGTTTCCAAAGGTTGCATCCAAGGATCAATCGGAGGACCGATTTTCTGGAATGTGTCGCTGGACGAACTACTCCAAATAGACTTTGGTCCCGATGTTTACATACAAGCTTACGCCGACGACGTGTTCTTGATAGTGAACGGTAAAAATTTACAAATTGCAAAGGAAACGGCGGAAAAAGCGTTAGAATAAGTAAGCAACTGGGGCAAAAAAGTTAAATTAGAATTTTCAGAAAAAAAAACACAAATCATGATAATGAGTAAATACCGGGAAAAGTCCATTGACATTTGTATGAATGGCAAGAACCTAAAGCCAATAAGGGAAATAAAAATTTTGGGTATGATAATCGACAATAAGCTGAGATGGGACAAACACATTGATTACATCTGCGGAAAGACTTCGTCAATTTTTAAAGCCTTATGCAGAGCGGCCAAACCGACGTGGGGACTATCACCGGAAATTGTTAAGACTATATACGACGGAGCGATTGTGCCGATATTTACATACGGATCGGGGGTTTGGGGGACACGTGTCATAAAGTTAAAAACAGAAAAAATTAGCCAGCATCCAGCGACAATACGCAATACGAATTTGTAAAGGGTATAAAACAATCTCCACAACTTCAGCCTTAGCCTTAGCAGGAATACCACCAATAGACCTTAAAATTGCCGAAGTTAAAGATGTCTACAGAATAAACAAAAGGGGTAAAATCACCAACTTCCTTCCGGGCGATAGAGAAATAATGACCGCGTGCGATATAAACGAGCTACCGCATCCTGGAAAAATCGTAAAGGAAAATATAACAATTGAGTTAGCTAAGGGGGATGCAATTAACGAAGACCCCATACAAATTTTTACAGATGGAAGCAAAAAGGACGGAAAAGTAGGCACCGGAATAGTCATAAAAATAGATGGGAAAGATTGGGTATCAAAGTCATATAAATTAGAAGATTATTGCACAGTCTACTAAGCAGAAATGTTAGCAATTCAAAAAGCTATAGAATGGGTAGAATCAAAAGGTATAAAAGGCAAAGACATACTCGATAGTTATATCAGGGAAATCCCCAATAGCAAGCGAAACCTTGGAGAAAACGATCAAAGAAAAAGTAAATGTCACATCCTTAGGGATTGGCATTAAAAAGATGAAAAAATTGACAAGCAATAGAGTGTACGTGCAATGCGACACCGAAGAACAGTGCAAGCAATTCGCGACCGAAGTGTCCAAAATTGAAGAATTGCAGAGCCAACAGGCGGTTAAGTTACAACCCAGAATCATCTTAAAAGGAATAGACGCTGAACTCATGGAAGAAGACATTGTTATGGCAATTGTCAAACAGAATAGCGGACTTATCCCTCTCTTAGGTGACAAAAAACCGGAAGAAGCCATAAAAATTATATACAAAACGCCCTTTAAAAACGAATCCGACACGAAAATGTGCGGTAATAGCGGCAGCACCACATATATGGCAATACCTCATCGAACAAAAGGTTCTGAACATCGGATACTATAAAGCCGGTGTCAGTGAGTACCTCTCGATACTGAGCTGCCAAAAGTGCTTGGGCTATGGGCATACAGTAGCGCACTTCAAAAGCAAGGAGGTCTGTTGGCGCTGTGGTGGAGACCACAAGGTCCAAACATGCAAAGCTCCAAATACTGGTACAGTCTGCTGCCAAAGCTGTGTAGCAGCCAACAGGAAACAGAAACTAACAAAACCAACAAACCACATGGCACAATCAATGGAATGCCCCATCTACAAGACGAACGTAGACAAATACAGGGCCATGGTTGATTATGGACAGCCATAATGGTATCAAGTTTGCTCAGGCAAACCTTCAGAGGCGTGAAGCTGCTACCGTCAACTTTTTGCAAAACGCAATTAACAGCAAAGTAGACATCGTTATTATATAGGAGCCGTATACGGGAAATACGGGAAAAATCAATAAATCAGTCTACAATGGACCCATCTTTCAGAAATCAAGTGTGGACAGCCCAGTCAAGGCGGCAATAATAGTATTGAATAAAAACATCGCTGACTCATGTATCCTCCTCCACAAATTCAGTAACAACTGTAATATATTTATTGAAGCGCAATTCCAGGGAACCCCACTAGTAATAGGTTCAATATATTGTCCAAAAAATCTGCCCCTGGTGGAATGACAAATTGGAAAAGCTGAAGAAAGATGTTCTTGCGTGACATTTGAAACTGTTCGACAAAACGCGATATTAAGCAGCGTGATCGACATAACCTTGTGTTCCGACAGTGCAATTGGACTCATAAAGAACTGGAAAGTTGACAGAAGAATTGCTGCCATGTCTGATCACAATGGAATTACTTTTAATGCGTACTTCAATAAATCATCCACAGAAGAAATTCCAAAATCAACATTCTTATACAAGACCAGTAAGGCAAATTGGATGGAATTCGACAAGACACTTAAATCCAACGTCGAAGGCAAGGGAATAACAGTCCAGGCGATTGAGTCGAATGATCAATCCGGTACCCTCAACAGACAAGTTTCAGTCCTCATGGATGCCATATCGGATGCATGCAGAACGGCGATCCCCCCACTGAAAAAGTCTAGACAAAAAATCTGCGCCTGGTGGAATGACAAATTGGAAAAGCTGAAGAAAGATGTTCTCGCCGCAAAGAGGAAGCTGATGAACTCAGGACCAGCAAAAAGAGATGCGGTCACACTACCAGCATACCAAGGTACGCTACAAAGAGGAAATAGCTGCTGCAAAAATCCAAAACTGGAAAGAATTCTGCAGCAGCCAAGGAAAAGACACAGTCTGGACCACGGTACTCAGAGTTCTTAAAGCAACTCAAAAGTCACCACCAGAAACGCTACAATTCAATACATTGTCAACGACGTCAGCCCAAGAGACGGCTTCCACACTTTTAGATCATTTCTTTCCTAATGACTCCCCAGCCTGTGAAACATTGGAACAGACACGTATACGGAATAATGAGGAAGAAGACCGCCTTAGCGAAATCGACCCCCCGTTTACGACATCCGAAATAAGGAAAACACTGGCCTCAATAGATACAAAGAAGTCCCCAGGAAGAGATCACTTTACAGCAGACATATTTCAGAAAGCGTTCGAAAGTCTCCCAGAAATTTTTATGGCATTATATAACACGTGTCTGAACTACAGAAAATAATTAAAGATACTGTTGGATCCTAAAATCAACAATTTGATAGGTCATAACTTGATACCTTTTGTCCAGTCCCTACTTCCTTCCTTATCTGCCAGTTTGTTCTACTGCCATGCACTATTTGTATGGCTGGATAAAAATGTATTGAACAGCCTGTAACGATAACCCCCCACCATCCGGCCAAACACAAGACAATGACGTCAAGAGCGGCGCGTTTTTATTCGATTCCCGCCGCAGTCAGTCAATCGCACTCAACTCGTCTTCAATCGCTGGGACCACCCAGGGACGGTGCCTCGGTTCGCATCCGTCTTTGAAAGATTCGTGCCCACTCAACTTTCATCGCTCGGGCAGATTGGTCGGCCCTTATCGCAGACACTTTTTTTTTTTTTACATGAATACCGCACAAGAGTCTCAACTGCTCCCAACCGTCTAGAGCCAGTGAGACTATGGCATCCCCAAATTGGGTATGTTGTGAGGCTGAAGATAGTGGGGAGGGGAAGGAGATCGGGAAGAGGAAGGTTGGGAAGTACCTGGCTATTCAGATCTGGTCACCAAACACGGCTTAAGCCATTTCAAGCAACGTTTCGATTCTGAATGGGGGTCTTTCACCAGGGCGATACTTAGAGTATCTACCACTCTGGAACGTGCCGCAAATATACTTTTTATTATTTTTATATGAATTAAATGTGTTATGAAACAAATTAATTAAATAAAAGTAATTGGCGCACGCCGGGTTTGAACCCGCGACCTTTGGATTCGTAGTCGAGCGTCTTACCTCTCGACCATGGAGGCCGTCAGACACGGAAACAGGTGAGCAAATTGGCACAAAATCTAATCTTCCCATTATTTTCCCAGATAGATCAAATCATCCATCAAGTATTTCCTCGCTTTACAGTCCACTTAAATTCATTCACGTCTTTTCAAAACTGATTCGCAGTTTCTGGATCGAACAGATACCCTCTCCTTAATAACAGACTGGGGAGAAAAAGTCAAACTGCAATTCTCCGAGGAAAAAACAAAAGCATTATTCATCAGCAAGAGGAAAATGCCTCAACCAAACGTTACAATGAATGGCAAAACTGTTCCACTCTCTAGAGATTGCAAAATTCTAGGGATCGTCATAGATGACAAGCTAAACTGGACTAAGCACGTGGACATGGTATGCCAAAAAGCTGTCAATACCACCAAGAAACTTGCATTTATGGCGAAACCTACATGGGGTCTGAGTTCCGAAATAGTAAGGACAATCTACATAGGAGTAGTCGAACCCATAATAACGTACGGGCGTCACCTGCAAAACGACAAAATATTCGCAAAAAGCTAGACAGAGTCCAAAGGGCCATCGGCATCAGAATATGCAAAGCTTACTGCACTACGTCCCTTACCTCCGTGCAAGCAATAGGAGGACTAACTCCTATGGACCTAAAGCTATTAACTTCACTAGAAAATGCAAGGAATCGGGATTGAAAAGCACTTTTCTCTGGGGCATCGCACCGATCGGATTATATATTTTAAACGAGAATCAATAAAAAAACATTTTTTTAATATGAAATTCGTTTAAAATATATTCTCTTTACTAGAAAATGCAAGGAATCGGGATTGAAAAGCACTTTTCTCTGGCGCCACGGTACCGATCGATCTGAAAATTTGTATTTGAACTTAATTTGAAATTATGAACGAGAATCACCAAAAACATTTTCAGAATAAGACATTCGTCAAAAAAATATTCCCTTCACTGAATCAATATTTTCACAGTAAACATCGACATTTTCCGGAATATAAACGTTAAATTCTCGTTTAGTTCAGGGTGCCAAGGGTTAATAAGAAAAATAAAATCGACATTTTCATTGCTTAAGTCGCCATTTTTACCGTAAGCATCGAAATTCTTATAGTAAACATTGAAATTTTCATAGTGAACACCAACATTTTCCGAATAAAAATTGGCATTTTCACAGTAATAATCAACATTCCATGGCAAACATCATCAATCTCAGAGTTCAAATCGGCGTCGTCCACCCTATCGGTCCAAAAGATTCTGATTGAGTTCCACTAAATAGTTCAAACGTGTTTCTGAGTTTAAAACGCTAATGTAACCAACAAAAAAAATAAGAATCTCTTTATCTCTTGCGCGCCGGGTCATGGGGTCGGGATAAAAACGCAGTTTTCCCCGGCGTCGTCCATCTGATCGGTCTGAAAATTACTGATTAAGTAACAAAAAATAGTTTAAACGTGTTTCTAAGGATAGAACGTAAATGTTACCAAAAAAAATCTTTCTATTACTTTCCGCGCCGGACTATGGGGTTGGGATGAGAACACAATTTTCTCCGGCTTCCTTTATACGATCGGTCTGAAAATTTCTGATTAAATTCCACTAAATAGTTGAAAAGTGTTTTTGAGTATAACTAATAAATAATAAATTTAACGTAAATGTAACCAAGAAAAAAAAAATCCAAATACAAAAATTATTTATCCATTTTTCATTATTAGAATCTCTCCATAAAATCCATCCAAAATCCAAATTAAAATTCAAATGTTAATCCTTATCAAAATTCAAATGTTAATCCTTATCAAAATACAAATCCAATACCAAATCCACCAAATTACATATCGATCCATTCAAATTAAAAACCATTCATCAATCGTTATTCAAATTCATCCATTCGTTTAAATACAAAGTCTTCCCAATCCATCAATCCATCCATATATCATCATCCTAATCAAACATCCAAATCTATCCATCAAATCCATTCATGAAAATCTTATTCCACATCCAAATCCATTCAAATCCAAATCCATATGAAAATCCACATCCAAATCAAAATACATTTCTTATTCCTACATCCATCCAAATCCATATTAATCTTTTCAAATTAAAAACTATTATTTTTCTTTATCCAAAACCATCCATCTGTTGAAATTTATAGCCATTTTTCCATCATTTTCCTAATCCATCAGTTCATCCATCTATCATCGTCCAAATTCATCATCCACCCATAAAATCAAACTAGCAATTCAAAATCTAAATCCAAATTCATTAATCAAAATCTTATTCCTAATCCAAATCCATCCGAATCCAAACTCATTCATCCAAATGCAAATCAAAATCTTTTTATCCAAACCCAAAATCAAAATCAAAATTTTAATACATCCATCTCAATCCAAATCCGTATCGAAATTCAACTATCCGAAACCTAAATCCATCATTAGCTATCCTTATCCATCTTTTCAAATTCAAAACCATTTATTAATCGACGTCTAAGTCTTATCTATATAAACTACTCATCCATCGTTATTCAAATCCATCCATCGAAATCCAAATCAAAATCAAACCCAAATCGAAATCCCTCTAAATTAATTTATTCAAATCTAAAACCATTTATACATCGATATCCAAGTCCATCCATCCAAATCCATCCATCCCAATCCAAATCATATCCATTTATAAAAAATCAAATTTAAATTTATTCCATTCATCGAAATCCAAATTCATTCATCGATCGTCATCCAAATTCAGCCAACCATCATTTTTCAAATCCATTTATTCATCTTCATCCAAATTCATAAATCCATCCAAATTCAAATCAATCAATGCATCATTTTCCAAATCCATCCATCCATCGTCATCCAAATCCATCAATCCAAGTCCATTATTGCCAATCCCATCATGAACTGTCACAGAACCTCCTCTAATGGTTTTTCCACCCTGTATCCGTCATTAGCAATATCACCTTTCATTGTGTATGTGCAATATTCTCTTCACCTCTCAGAAACACATTGAAAAAATCCATTTGGTATATCCCATCATAGCCATTTCTCCTGGTGGTATATCAGAACCGAAAGAAGATTCCGCATTTTTGTACATCTTACAACCACTCTCAATGCCTGTAACTTTATCAAAAATATTGACTTAATCTCTGTCAAAATAATTAAAGCCGAAACAGGAATGTATATACTCGTATATGCATATAAATAAGGATCTTTGGATGTCTCGCGCACGGGTCTGGTAAGACGAATCTACACATACCTGTCCTAAGAAGAACTAGTCAGTGAAAAGATTATCCTAACCCATCATCATCCGGCAAATTAATCTTGACAAGGCGTGTTAATTACAAAGAAAACTTAACTGACATGTGGACAACTCTCTCTCAGTGGAAGTATATTCATACCTGACAATTCAGTTCTTTAAATATTCTTTATCAAGAAACAACGGTGATTTTTTTGTAATGATATTTTCACCAGTCAGTTTTCAAATCAAAGTTTCGAAGGAAAATCACAAAAACAAGGTATTATAATAATATGTAGGAACTTACACATGATATGCAAACTGGAACATTTTGTTGATTGCTATGTACCTCAACGTTGATTGTCTATTTTCGATGAGTACTTATTGTCACTCGAATCAATGACTATTCAGGTACTTCGGCTTCATCTTTTCGAACTTCAACTGTCTGGAATGTAAACAAATAAACATTAATCAACCTGTAAATACTTCAATTTGTTACGTTTGATCTTCATTAAACCGTGAATAATACCGTATAACACTCGTGTTTATACATCGAAGTAATTTTTTAAGTAAATGATAAACTTAAATGCTTACACTTTGAGGTTAGATTTTTAAAACACGAATAATGTCAATATTTTTTAGATAAGTGTCAATGCTTTATAATTCATATGTATGCGAGAAGACAAGAAAACCAATCAGCATAATTAAGTACTAGAATAAAAGGCGAAAAATATAAAGCAAATTTGTAGAAAGAAAAGATACTTACTGATAAATAATGACAGCGCAGGAATATTAGTCGACGAAATGCATCAGTGTGAAGTTGCTGCACGTTGTTTATACAAACACTTTATAGTGAATTACTGAAATATGTCGATTGTATTGATGCGATCATCTAAAAAAATTGTGTTGTTAAAAATTCATGATTTTTTTGTTATGACCTTTCAATTAGTTTGAGAATGCTGCCGGCGTTCCAAATGATCTCAAAGAAAAAAGTGACTTGTTGCAAATAACCTGTTACTACCTTAGATGAATTAAATAATGTAGATACGTTACTGAGACACCGAACGTGACTGTACGAAACTAAGCCAACGTGGCATACCTGAGATTTACTGCGTTTGGTCTCGCACAAACATTCGTTTGACGAACAAGCTGTCACCAGCTGCCACAAACGCATCGCTGTAAGCTCTTTTCTGAGCTAAAATGCCTTCCTGTGCTTTTGACAAGTGTAAAAATTATTCGGGAACAAAAAAAAAATCTCATGGAGTTTCTTTTTATGCGAAGTACACACAAACCACCTATTATTTCAATTAATACAATTATTCAAATAAGCGAGATAGCGAATGCAGAAATACATAAGTGTGTGAAAGACAACCTAGCGACAGTACACTGAGTACGTCGCATGCTACTTCGCTCGTAAGTTCGTTAGGGAAGAGGGGGCTTGTAACGCGGAGAATGTAAGGCGGGACGTTCATATAGCTATCTCATTCATACACACATATTCTGCTTGGTATGGCTATCCTTTTCATGCTTGTTGTCTCGGCCTACCACTATAATATGACATATCAACATATCTTACAATAAGTGCATTTCCGCTTAAATGAATTAAATAATTTCCGCACACTATCCCGCTTTCAAAAGTCATTGAAATATTTTAGTGATTTAATATTAAAAATAGAAGTTAATTTCTGTAATATTGTTATTAGAGTAACAAAAGGTTTATTTGTAAAACTAATTACTAAAATATGCACATAGTGACAGTAAGAGTACACATATCTACCAACAACACTGACGTGTCTCCGCTGTTAGGAACTGAATAGATGACGATGGATGAATGGTTTTGGATTTAAATGGATGGATTTGGAAGGATTTGAAATTGGATTCAGATTTAGTATTTACATTTGGAATTTGGATGGACGGATTTGGATGAGTGGACTTGGATAACGATGGATAAATAAATGGTTTTGAATTTGAATGGATAGATTTGGATGGATTAATTTTGATTTAGATTTCGTTGATATGAATGAATTAGAATTTCGATTTCGATGGATGGATTTTGATTTGGATACATCAGTTTGGATTTGGATTTTAATAGCATTGGATAAATGGTGTTGTATTTAAATAGATGGATTTAATATTGATTTGAATTAGAATTCGGATTTGGATGAACAAATTTGGATTTCGATGGATGTATTGAATAAATAGAATAAAATTGGATTTGAATTCGAATGGATGGATGGATTTGGTTGGATGGATTTGCATTTGTTTTTAGATGGAAGGATAAATTTGAATTTGTATTTGGGTGGATGGACTTTAATTTGAATTTGGGTGGATTAATTTGCATTTTGATTTAAATGGATGAAATATGATATTGCTTTGGATTTCGGATTGGATTTGGACTTTGATGGATAGATTTGGATCGATGAATTGATTTGGATTGATGGTTTTGGATAACGATGGGTAAGGTTTGGATTCTAATGGATAGTTTTGGATCGATTTTGATTTGGATTTGGATGGATGGATTTGGATTAAGATGCATAAATTAGAAATTCTATTTTCCTTTGGATTTGAATGGATTGATTTTGATTTGAATTTGGATGGATGGGTTTGGATTCGGATTTGGATTTATCCAAGTATCCAGCCGGGTTATCCTAGTAACCTAGTATCCTAGTAACTCGCGTACACGGCGTTAAGGAAGACGCGATGGAGTCATCCGTGTGAGTCACGCTCATTATGCGTACAGCTTTATCTCGACTAAACACGGCACACTCTCGGGAGACTAGAACGCCGCGCAGAAGCGGGGGATACGAGATGTCTCGCAAATACACCGCCGACCGTAGACATAAAATACAAAACACGTCATATTCATACAAATCTTACGAAAAATGTAGCTCTACTAGCACACCGTCTTGTTTTACGTTGCACCCTAAAAGAATATGTGTGTACGGATGAGATAGCTATATGAACGTTCCACGCTACTGTTATAATCGGGTGTCGCGCCACTAGCCGTGGTTACCTTCACACAGTTATGTATTTCTGCATTCGCTATCTCACCCGTTTTTGAGTAGCCAAATACCTTATGAATAATTGTATTTTTTTTTTGATTTTATGGATTCTTTCGTAATCCTCTGCTAACTAGCTGGGGCTTATACAAATACCCCTCATAATGTCTATCTAACTAGTACTGCGGCTCATTAGGCCTTATTACTATCACCGTCTGATGGTTGTATTTAATTGACTGAATTTAAGTTAACATTAGTGATTTCTTAGGGAAAATGTCTTAACTGGATAAAAAACCCTAAGCAAGGAAAAAGAGAAAAAGAAGTACAGAAGTTCTGAACTTTTTACTATTGTTAACTTTTATCCCTGACTGAAATTAAGTATTTTATGTTCTCGGCTGCTCTGCCTCGGCTGCTTCCTCTGCATCGTTCTGGTCATCTTTGTGGAAGGTCATTTTTAGTTGTTTCGGCATACGATGTTCGTTTTACGTAATGGTTTCGACTTTTGACGCTGTACTATCCGTTGATAGTGTCGGATAGTAGTTCCATAAGGATGACCAGCTTTTCAGCTTTGGATTTGCAGGTGGTGAGTCTCCCGCGGACCTTGGTGAGGCCTTGCAGAAGAGACATGATGTCCTCGTCATCAGAAGAGTTGGTGGGTTCCTGGCCGCGTCTCTCGGGCTCCGGTTTACGTCGCTGCTCTGGTAGTGGGGGGCTCGGCGTACCGCCACTGGCGACATTTGCCCAAGATCTACCGTTTACTCTGGCTGACGGGGCTTGCGCCTCTGGCGTCCTGCGCTGCGGGGCGCTACTGGTTCTTGCTCTGCGCTGGGGAGCGGTTATGTATGCCACTCTCTTTGGGCATTTCCTGTGATTAACGGGGTGCGCTCCTCCGCAGTTGCAGCATTTGGCTAGCTGTTCTCTGTCGATATTGGTGCATTCTGTCGTGGCGTGAGCTCCCTCGCATTTCACGCAGCAAGCGACGTGGGCGCAATTTCTGGACCCATGTCCGAAATTTTGGCACCTGTGACACTGGAGACCGTGCTTCAGGTGGTTGCTTCGGTACTTTGTCATAGATACCTTGAAGTAGCAAAGGTATCTGACGGCAGCTTTAAAGTGGCCCATATTGGTATGTTGACCGAAGTGGGCGAGATACAGTGAGTACTCGGAGCCCGGTGTAGTCATCTCGACCACGAAGTTTGCAGGGAACCCTCGGGCTTCTAGTTCCTCGAGGATGGCTTCAGTGGGCATCCTCGGTAGCCCTCTGATGACGGTATTCTTGGTCTTGTCTGCCTCTGTTGCGAATGTGTGAAACTCCTTCTTTTCACCCCGTAGCGCGGCCTTGAGTGCTCCATGTGCCTCGATCGAGCGGACCGTCACGCTGATGGTACCGCCCCGGTTGTATTTGAAGTTGAACATGGCTGTGCCAATGTGACGTTTCACCTCTGCGGTGATTTCATTGTGGGTCATGCTACCAATAGTCATGACCACAAGCGGCACCCTGGTACTTGTTTTGCCTGTTTCAATGGCTGCAGAGTCTTTGTTGTCTCTGCGAGCAGAAGCAGGCTCGGGACGTGACGTCGGCGTAGGACGCGATGTCAGTGCGGGACTTTTGAGTGGCGGAGGAGCGACGGAGTTGTCATCTCCTACCTCCGGCAGGGCTTCGTACTTGTTTTTCTGGACAAGCTTGAAGGTCGGTGTTGGTGGGGAGTGGGGGCGTTTTGACGCCGCAACTCTCTGCCACTCGGCCTCCGTGGGCACCGATTTGCTGGACGTTCCGGGTCCATTTGTTACTTCCTGGGGGGCAGTTGTTTCATATATGAACTCGTGCATGTTGGTGCACGGGTTCAGTTTAATCCCGATGACTCCCTCCGGGATATCAATGTGGATAGGGCTGTTTGTGAAGGTGTTTGAAGGGTACGCGTTCTTAGTGCCCTTCATTTTTGGAAGTCTCATTCGTCGGGGGGGGGGACATAGCGTGAGAGTCCGCAGCGGTCGAGGGGGCAAAAATCTGAAAGAAATTCGATTTTTGGGGGGTGAGCGGGTTGCCTTGATAAAGGCAGTTTTCGATTTTTTTAAATATGAAAACCGCACAAGTCTCAACTGCTCCAAACCGTCTAGAGCCAGTGAGACTATGGCATCCCGAAATGGGGTATTTTGTGAGGCTGAAGGTAGTGGGGAGGGGAAGGAGATTGGGACAAGGAAGGTTGGTTTACCTGGCTATTCAGATCTGGTCACCAAACACGACTAAAGCCATTTCAAGCAACGTTTCGATTCTGAATGGTGGTCTTTCACCAGGGCGATACTTAGAGTATCTACCACTCTGGAACGTGCCGCAAATATACTTTTTTATTATTTTTATATGAATTAAATGTGTTATGACACATATTAATCAATAAAAGTAATTGGCGCACGCCGGGTTCGAACCTGTGACCCTTGAATTCGTAGTTGAGCGTCTTACCACTTGACCGTGGAGGCCGATTGTTTGTGGGCAGGGCTGGTTGCCGGCAGCGAATATCTTCGCGCACACCTCTGGTACGCGTAAGCTTAACTCTGCCAACACACAGTTCCTCCTTGCGACCTCGTGTGTTTGCTGTTTAGCAGAACCGAGCCTGCTAAACCAGAAAATCACACTTGTCGTGAAACAAATCTCTCTCTCCTCCTCCAAAGATCTAAATTATTATGATATTAAATTTCATTCAATTGAAATCAATTCAAAAATTTTATGGAGTAATTAGAATTATTAAAAAATTAAATGGAGTTGTACAAATTAAACACAAAAATCATAAATAGTTTGGAATTTCTGATTGAGAGGGTAATAAACCAAAAACATCCTGCGATTGTTATTGCTTTGCACTTCAAACAGCTGCATTCGTCTTTTGAGGTTTAAGTTCCTATAAGACAGCAGGTTTATTTTCAGTATTTTCAGGTTGTTTTATGCCTTTATTGCTAGAGCTCTCAGTTCCATATTTGGTTTTTTTCTGGCCCACTTTGAGATCTTAATGTTTAAATCAGTCTCATTCCTATAGTACTTACTTTGATTTCTTCCAGTGTTGAGTCCAAAACCCGTTTTTTTTTTTTTTTTACTGTATTTTGGTAGTTTACGGACTAATAAACACGCTTCTTTTAAAATAATTTAGATTTAGATAATGCATAGTGATGCTATATACAATGACGTTACATACAGTTTGGATAGACACGTTATAGTCTTGGAATATTAACACAAAATATGGCAAGCAAAACACGCACGTTACCAGTAAATTTATCATTTGAATATCGGTCATATATGACAAAGATAGACATTCATAGAATATATGTGTATGAACGAAACAGATCCGAAGTTCGGACCGCGTTCCATACTTGCTTGAAACGACCTTAAGCGACGCGTGACCGTTTAATACTAAATCAGCTTAAACACCGATCACACCAACTAGCGTGATTATTGCTTGCCACTTTGAGAGCGCCACAACGTGTCTATATATATATGTAACGTTATTGGCTATATAAGGATATATAAATCACAATTGTGTGACATCATAATAATAAAACACATTTTTCTTTGTATCAAGTTTTTAATAAATATTTTTGGAATGTAGAACAATACATATTTTAAAACAATACACATTATGGTTGCGTATCTACACAAGTGCTTTTCAAATAAATTATATTAATAATATTTTGTTATAACAGGTATTATTTAAAAGAAAAATACATTTAATTATTTAATGATAGTGCCTGTGATCCTTAATCTGCGTGGTTATAAAGACCAACATGTCCTTCTGAAAATTAAAAAAATCCGTATAATTAAGAAAATTGTGCAGATTAAATTCGAACAAGGATTATTCTTCACCCCTGTTGGATTTGAATTAGTTAATTATTACTACCAGACCCACCCAAAGCATCCAAAGAATAATCCATAGAAAATGTATACAACGATGTACTCGTATGTGATGATGGAAGAGAAAGGAGTGAGTGAACGATACGTGCACACATGGGATTGTGAATGGCGATTAATCACGTGATTTATCAATACTATTTGTACAACTGACGTACATAAACATTCACCCAGTGTAACCTATTATATTTATTACAACGCGGAAAAGATTATAATGGAGCTATCAGCGGTATGCTTTACTACCAGTACTAACGTTTGGACCTAAAACATAAACTCTCACCAAGAAAGTTGCAATAAAAAAATAGAACACAGAAGAGCCATGCAAAGTATCTCAAATAAAATGTAAACAACATCGAAACATGAATGCACTGTTAATAACCTCGCTTCAGTGAGCATAAATTGTGCGTAAATATGTTCAAAACACATGCGTGACGCGCTGCCAGAACTTGATAATGAAAGGTGACTGTTTGAATTCTGAAGTTATCGGAAAACACTGTTTGAGCATTAATTTTGCTTTGTGTCTATCGTGTTAAAACGTGCATAATATAAGTTTTTTCTGAAAAACACTTTTCTTTTACCGCCAGAATCCTTTGACCGTGTGTTTTTTTCATGGACTCCGGGAACTGATTTGGCAAATAACTCAATTGCCCCTTAAAGTCATCCAACTGCCCATATAAATAAATTGGATACCCCATATGTTTCTGTTATCCTGACTAATATTTAGTATTATTTGAGTTTTGGCCTGAAACGATACGATTATTCTTTAATTCTCGGTCGCCTTGATCAACAATGACTCAGAAATTGTCTAAGTCTTTTTTTACATTTACTACACATAGGGCTCAACAACACCCCATGTTATCTTTGGGGATACTTTGTGTGCAGGGTCATTTTGGGAAAGGAAGGAGGGAACCTGGCTCTTAGGGAGATTTATGCTATACTGTATTCGCGTAACAATGAATACACCAATAGGTGCATACGACTAAGGGTCATATTGATCTGCTGCAAAGACAAAGTTGAAGGCAGAACCCGATCCTTGTGGGACACCAGAATGTATCGACCAGATTCTATCGTACAAGAATACCCATAAGTGTCCGTAAGAAAGTCCATAAGATGGTGGTTTGTTGAGATTATTTAAGTCCTCGATGCCTAACCCGATCGAAACCTTAGGAAAATGTCCAGTGCAACCGTTTAGATCTCATCGGGACATTCCAAGCTCTGCCCTCAAACATGCGACACATACACGAGAACACTACTGACCGATTTTAGAGAAATCCGTATAATGGTACTCGTATGTTCTTCTCGAGGTTGTTTCTGATACCTGCTCACATACGAGTATGAGCAGTTTATCGTTAATCACACGTTCTATCACATTGTCAGAATCAATGTGATCGAAGTGGCAGTTGGTCAACCTTCTAGAGAATAGTTAGGATTTTTGAGTACGATTATCCTTTGATTCCAGTTGCCCGGGCTAATACATAGTCGGGAGATGTTCTAATTTTTTTTAAGGTAGTCGCAAATCATGTTATTTCTTTTGTAAATTGCTTGGGTAGAGAGTACTTTTTATGATGTAATTGGCTAGCTTCCGAAAAAAAAAATCAAAAACACACGTGTTTAAGAAACTTGTGATTTGGAGAGAAACTTTTTGTTTTGTTTTTTAACTGTAAAACATATTATAAATGAAAAACGATTATCCAGTCTACCTCTCTTTTGCCGACAGAACCCCGTGAGTTGACTGTTGACCCCTATATGTACTGTGTTGCATTTGAAGTCCCTCCCCACTATGTTTACATTAAACCTGTATTGACTTTGTCGACTATTTAACGAGTATTGACCACCATCTAAAATGAGAGTTAGTGCTTGACTTGTGAAATTCACGATAAAGAATTCATGAATGATTTATTTCATCGATAGACACAAACTAAAATATTTAAGTCTTTGAATTATTTTTTTTGTTATTTTTAGGGGTTTAATTTTTCAGTGTTAAAATGTTGTAAACGAAATTATTTTTTGTCTACCTCTTTTTTTCCTATACAACCCAGCGAGTTGAGTTGGTTGACTATGTTGACCTTTAAATCCTTATGTACTTTGTTGTCCTTCAAGTCCGTACTGGCTTTGTTGGCCTTTTAAGTACTGACCAGCATCTAGAACGAGAGAAATCTTAACTTAGGTGTTGTCCTGACACTATCGGGTTATCGTTTTTGAGTAACTAATTGATTGATTTTTTATTTATGAATTGCCACTAGTACTTTTATTTATCGTTTGATTATTCTTTAAAAAAACAAGAAGTCATTCAAAGAACAAATTCATTGTCAAGTCAGTTCATTTCTTTTCGTTAGCATTAAAAAAATAACTTTACCGTTTTGAATATTTTCAACGTTATAAATTATTTTTTTTAGTCTACCTCTTTTATTTCTATAAAATCCTGCGAGTTGACTTTGTTGGCTTTGTTGACCTTTAAATCCTTGTGCGATTTGTTGTCCAAGTCCATGTTGACCTTTAAATCCGTACTGGCTTTGTTGACCTTTTAAGTACTGACCAGCATCTAGAACGGAGATTTTACTTGACTTTTGCGATCCACATACACCCTTTATTTTAAACGATGTTTATTTATTTATGTTTAATGATGTTTTTATTGGTGAATTATGTGAATCTAATAACGGTTTTTTTATGAAATATTTAAAATAAGTATTCGAGGAGCTTATTTTATGTTAGGATTTTCGTTTTTTTTTGTGCACTAAAATATTCATATAACTACGTTTAAAACATGATCAAAGATAAACGCGTCGTTTTGAGGTCTACCTCTTTTTTTCCTATCAAATCCTGCCAGTAGATTTTGTTGACTGTTAAATCCCTGTGTACTTTGTTGTCCTTTAAGTCCATACACGCTTTGTTGTCCTTTGAGTCCATTTTGACTCTGTTGACCTTTAAGCCCATATTGGCTTTGTTGACCTTTTAAGTATTGACCAGCAGCTATAATGAGAAAACTCAACAACTTGACTAGTCAATCACTTCCGCATGCATTAATATTATAGTACATCATTTACCGTATTCTCGAGTATACATTATAAGTCATTACTTTCAACAATTATGTATAATTTGAGTTTTTTTTTTGATAATTCATAAATATTATTTTATTAACTAAACGTGATGTTTTCTTTAGTCTACCTCTCTTTTTCCTACCAAACCCTGCAAGTTGATTTTGTTGACTTAATTGACCTTTGAAACCTTGTGTAGTTTGTTGTCCATTTTGACCTTTAAGTCCGTATTGGCTCTGTTGACCTTTTAAGTATTGCCCAGCATCTAGAACGAGATAACTCTAATTGTTAACACATGATTCTAATAATGTGACAGCATTATTTTATTTTATAAATAATCACTTTTGATATTGTTAATGAATTTGGTCAATTTTTAATAAGAATTATATATTTTATGTGATTTTTTAGTTAAAATCATTTTAAGTGACACCAATAATGTATTTTCTATCATTCGTTGTTTACTTATTTTTAAGAGTTCAAGTTTATTATACATAATAATATTTGGTTATGTTCCTCTCTTTTGTCTACCTAACCCTTTCATTGTGTTCTGTCCGAAGTGATAACTAATTGGGGACTGCGCCAAAAACCTACTCAATTATCTCCTTGAGAGGTACTTGTTTATGTCCGAGTAAACTACTCGATTGTCCAAATGAATCACTTGGAACTGTCCAAGTAAACTTCTTTTTATTGCTTCTGCGTATTGATCAATCTTAAATAGCACAGTTTGGCGACTCAATCACCTTAATAGTACTGTACGTAAAGTATTGTATCATTAGTCTCTGCCGAATCTGTGAGGTTAGGGTGAGTTTTTTTTTTCACTTTAAGGTTCTGTACGAATTTTAATTATTGATTTTTTTAAAACAATGTATTTTTTGCGAATCTACCTCGTTTTTGCCTATCGAACAGGCTAGAAAATTGTCCTGATAGTTGACTTTGTTGACCTTTAAATCCGTATTCACTTTGTTGTCCTTTTAATCCGTACTGACTTTGTTGACCTTTCATCTGACTTTGACCCTTTAATCCATATTGACTAGCATCTGAAAAAGATTTTATTTTTAATTAACGTTTTTCTGAATGAAAAATTGGTGTTGTCATCATTATTATTAATTAAAAATCTCGTAAATTTATTTGGTTTTTGATTACGAAAATATTTGATTGTGTTTATACCGTAAATTTAGAAAGCCTTGATAAACAAGACATCTACAAACAAACGAAAATCCACTCGTCGTAAGTAACCATTGAAGACACTTCTCAAACATTGTTTCTTCATCAGCGATACTAGGAAATTTTCAGCACTTAGTCCATAATATTATTAACCTATTATTTTATTGTTTTTTGTGTTTTAATTAAATGAAAGTTAAACGAATTTGAAAAGAAATAATTATTTGTTGTAAGTTAAATGTTACCCTTTCATTTACGTGATTGAATATTAAAAGCGGAGCACTCGAGTAATATTTTTAATGTTGGTACCTCTTTTTTGTCTACCAAATCCCTTTGCCGAATATTGACTGGGCAAATTAGTCGAAGACCACTGTCCGGGTAAACTACCCCAGGGTCTATTTGCAGAACTCGATTGTCCTTTCAGAGAACTTGCATACTGCCCTTGGTACATATTACCGGGGACCTGTTCAAGTATAATACTGGCTTGTCCTGGCAAAGAACTCGGGGACTGTCCAGATAAATAGCTTGAAAACGGTCCTGAAAACACACTTATCGCGTAAATATCATAAGCATACAGCAATTGAGTAGGCAGGTATTATAATATTTGTAGTGATATTGAGATATACCCGAGTCTGTGCATATTGTGTTATTCAGATATGTTTAGCGTTAACACCAACATTCATAATATTTAACGCCATCTAATATACTAGGGTCGAAATCATTTTTTAAATATTACTTATGACTGTGTTGTGATTTCGCTCAATATCTTATAATGTACAACCTATGCGACTGAATTAGGCAAATATTAAAAGCTTTTGATCAGGCGATTCCATTACAACATACTTTAAAACAATACAATAGTTTTTTAATTGATAGTCCATACCTCTTGGTATACTTCTGTTTGTTCGTGCCTGATATAACTACTGCCCCAGTAGAAACCATCTCATGCCTAAGCATGCTATCATAATCCCATGGGTTAAACCATGGTCGGATAGATGTTTTGGCACAACGCAGCATGACAATAGTAATATTTATTGTAGACATTTAATGATATAGATATATTTACATGTAACACTGTACTATAATCGAATTTGATATCTGTTATGTATCCATAAGTCCATTTTGTCCATACGGGTGCTTAGTATTTAACGAATATAAATTAGACAATAGAACTGAGAAATCGATAGAAAAATATGTATAAGACAGAACAGGAGAGCCGCAACATCGATTTTTAGTGATTTATAGCTCAGATCTTCGATTGAATGTTACAGTTCGTAATATCTTTTTCCAAGAATTCAGTCGCTGGTATGGAAGGTTGTTAACCTTTCAAACTCTATGAAGCTCGAGCTGCCAGCAAATTGTTTGATATTGCTACACGTAAAGTGTTGTAAACGTTAAACGTTTTATGAATAAATATTACATGACTTTTTTGAAACATATGCTTGACACTATTTCAACCTTTAAAGCCAATACCAATCTTAGAACGGTGGATAATTTGGTAATGGCTTTAAACCCGAAACGGCTGTAGTTGAAATAGACTCGGCATCGCTCGGGTCGAATGCGTTGCAGTCAGGTTGCAAGGCAGACTACGGAGCAGGCAGTCAACGAATGCTTGGGAGGGGGGACCCTCAGTACCTAGAACAGTGTTGGCCGAGAAGGTTTTTCAAATAGATAACGGGGCCCTTCTGCATTAGTTGCCGTTGTGCATCGCTGACCTAGACTGACCTAGAGACCTCGGTGTTTCCCTGTGACCCCCACCTTGGAAAGACTAAGAGAGGTTATCCCTTTTATTAAATAGGCTAGGCCCTAGAAATTTGATGAAAACGATAAGCTCCTGATTCATAGAGAAAGACGGGATATGATTTAAGCATAAGGATATAGTTTTTTCAAGAACTTAAAAAGCAATAATACATCATTGAATTGTCAAAAATAATATCTTGGATTTTTTAAAATATTATTTTGGAATTAAGTAGTACATCTCTTGGCCTAAACTCTAATCCGTGTACTTTAAATGTATTTTATCATAAGCTTAGAGAAAAACAAGTAAGGACTTTAATAAAATACTTAGATTTGTAAGATTTCTTACTTAAGATTTTTTAATTGTATAATGTAGCAAGTTCTGAAAATCATTTGGATTACACTCACGTGGTTTAAAAAAAACTTAATTTTTGATTAACAACAGAAAATATGAACATCTGAAGCAGCAGATTCAAGAGAATGGGGCGCATGAAGACTTCCCTTCTAACAATTAACCGCTTTTGTAATTTCAGCAGTCCCATTACATTTTCTTTGTAAGCGACAAAGTGGTTCTGGCAGACTGATGTCTCAACACCTCATTTAAATTCAATAAAATATGTCGTATTTTTAGTTTCATCGCACTTCAAACTCTATTTTCATAAGTAAGTAACTCAAACTTTGTATAGGTCGAGATCGAGAAAAAAAAACGTATTTAATAAAACCACATTTTTCATTTATTTATTTTTAACTGTCAGAAATACTCGCTAAGAATTTTTGCAATAAAGTTTTTTTTAGAACAAAAGTTATATTTTGCCAAACAAATAAACCTGTTTTATTTTGTAAAAAAATCTTCCAGGAACGGTCCTGATATTTACTTTACAACCCGTAAGGGGAAACATCCTTTGTAAATTGTCCTGTTGAATATAGATTCAGATTTGAATGTAATTTAAATTTATCTGAAGCTGGAAACACATTTGGTATTTCATTGCAGCTTCGGATTCAACAATAACTTTCAAAACACTCACATTATATTTAACCTGGAAAATCTTTTTTTTTGTTATGTTATTTTTTTTAATCATTAAAATTAAACAACTCTATTGAGTCCCCACTAATATTTAAGGATTTTGTAACATTTTACTGTTACTTTTTACCTCTCTTTTTTCTACTAAAAGCCTTTGTCTGATATTGTGTTTCCAAATCACTTAGCGAGCTGAGGAATTGTTCTGGTAAATAACTTTGAGGCTGTCCTATGAAACACTTGAGAATTGGTCTGTTTTTTTAAAACGGATAAACAACTTGTTGACTTGACATAAAATCACTCGAATACAGTCCATGAAAATTACATGAGTAATGACTTTGTCACGGAGGTCGTCAAATGTTTTTCTTCATTTAGTATTTGATAGAAACGTTAACCTACTGACTTCAGTAATTTAATTGAAGGGGACATAACACTACAAAAACGGGGACTGAGAACATTTGAGATTAAAGTAATATGGAAGGGACACGGATGGAAATTTTGAACAATTATTTTTTAACAAATAACGTCATAAGATGTGTTGATTATTAGAGTAGAAAATAACTTGACAAGTATTACCGGTTTTTGAAGATTGTTCAATTTCGAAAACCCCATTTGATTTTTTTAAATATATCATTATGAAGTTCTGCTAGTTTTAGTTTTTAGTGACAGCCATTACGACGTTCGAGGCGAGGGGTTAGAGCATCGGAGCCCGCCAAAGCCATTTGTTCCGTGTGCGGGGAAAAGTAATCGACTCGCTAAGATGATATTAAACAGTTCGTTCGCGAAATTATTCTATATGTGCGCGTTTCTCCATCAGATTTTCATATTTTCCACTCTCTATCCTAAAAGTTATAAGGAATCTCATTTACGTCAACACTACTTCAAAATTGACTTTTCGACTTTATTACCTCCAAATCACCGGATTTTTGCAGAAATTTCCAGTGTCAATCCTAAACAATGTCGGAGAAAATATTATATAAATGATAAGATTACCTATATGTTATTTGGTAAATTAAAAAATAAAAACAAATAATAAATTATTTTTAAGCAAAGCTACTGCTTAAAAATAATTTATTAACCTGAGGAATGATAATCCATCGGGTTGATGTATTCTTTTTATAAAAGTTTATTCTATTTTGTTACGCACCTAAACCTGGTAGCAAGTGACCTTTCAAGCCATTTATTTGATTTTGTTGAGTATCGAAACTTGTTGGTAAGTGGCCGTTTAATCCGTTCATTTGGTTCAGAAGCACTTTCTGACTATTCAATGGTAAATTACTTTTTATTCCTGAAAATCAAAGGTGTTGATTATTACCTGGTTATGTTTATAATATACTTTATATTAACATCGTTATTTAATTATTTATACCTGATCTTGATTTTATTGGCGACCCTCCATTATTAAGATCTAAAAAAAGGAATTTTTATTGGTTATTTTATGAAACGGTAAAAGGAACTTCTCGTATATAAGTATTTAAATAAATAAAAAATTTCAATGACAAGCTTTTTTCGTTATTTTTAATCTAAATCATTAATATTTTATGTGTTTATAAGTTGATTTATTCTAACAAAATAAATTTATCGTGAGAGGCATCCTCTCGCGGTAAAAATAATGAAACAGTTTTAATGTTGTTTTTTTAAATGGTTCGACGGTCAAATATGTAAGGCATCCGCCCGTCAAGCAGAGTTTGAATCCCGGTGACACCAAAATATTTTTTCTTTTCTGAGTGTTTTTATTATATACTGTCGGAATATTTTTAATATTTTTCGATTATTAACTATTGAAAGAAAAGTTTGAGTACCGTTTATTTTATTTTGTTGCATAAGTTGATTTTGAAGTAATGAAATCTGATCTTGCAGGGAAGGCTGATTTAATTGTGAAAGCTGACTCTGTAGTAAGAGCGGGTTGTTGTGGAATAACTCATCCGGATGTAACAGCTGGTTGTGTTGTTGCGCCAGTTGCTCTTGTAGGGAAGGTCGATTTTGGCTCGAAATTAAATACCGTGCTGGGAGGTTATTTTGCTTGAATGGCGAAATATTTTTTGTTCCATATCGCCCTGAAAAATAGTTATTACAAATTTTCTTATATGAATATTATTATTTATATTTAAAATATATTTAAATAAAATAATGTTATCGTTCAAACAATATTATTTTATGTAATTGCTTTAGATACCTGATCGTAATTTTGTTTTTGAACCGCCTTTATTTGGTTGACCTGAAAATTATTTTTTCGGTAGTAAAATATTATGTTTTAAGTATTTTGTAGTCAGATTCAATCAATTTTTTGCTCGAATATACAATTCGCTTAGGTTCCTGCTAGCTGGAAGCAGATGCTTCCATACTCTCTCACACGATACGAACAACTAAACTACGATTGGGAGCCGTGGTACCTAACCCAAAAAATAGAGCAATTATTTTTAAAAGTATCTGTACTCGTGAACTTATTTGATTTTTATTTTCTGTATCCTTCCGAGATGCTGTTGAGATGAGGGTGGTAAGGTAATGTGAAATCTTCGTAAGATTCTATCCCAAAGTCTACGATAGGCTGGCCACGTGGAAATAATGCAAAATACTAGACACCGTCAATCGAGGTAAAATAATGCCTCGGAGGAAACTAACTAGAGGGGGCCGCAAGAAGATTGGAGCAAGGCGGGAAGGCCTGAGGATTGTAGAAGAATGGCTCTTTCGTCATTCCAGTGTTGCACTGCTCCTTAAATGTTGGTCCTCTACCAACAAGAGCAGGTAATTCCAAAGCCGTACTCAGATGATTCACAGGCGGGGCCCAAGAGAATGCCCGCTTCACTCGCCCTAGGCGGAATGGAGGAGGTCCGCCGGATGAGCTCGGAGTTGATTTCTAACCGTTATTTTGAAAAAAATGATACTTTAATTGTTCTACCAACCGTTTATTTGAGATTGTGGTGAAAGCTGATTTTGCAAAGCCATGAGATTTTGTTG
Organism: Drusus annulatus; assembly: GCA_022651775.1. NCBI lineage: Eukaryota > Metazoa > Arthropoda > Insecta > Trichoptera > Limnephilidae > Drusus > Drusus annulatus. The sequence goes on along the minus strand of JAGWCC010000076.1, from coordinate 1,638,353 downwards.
CGCAAACTGATTTTCTAACGAAAGTGGATTTTGTTGAGAAATTGGATTTTGCTGCGAGAACAAAGAACCAAGGTGACCTTGTAGACCTGCAGGTGAAATAAGGCTATGTTTATATTTTGTTTTCACTCATTTCATTGAACTTGAAGTACGATTAATTTTCTGAAGGATTAAATTGTGACAAGGTGAAATATTTTTTGTAGCATATTGATCTTGAAAAATGTTATTACTTTCAAATTTTATATTTTTCCGTCGTACTTTAAGATTATGTGATATTTTAATTATAAAGTGTCAAAAAAATACCTGATGACGGTTTATAGCCATGATTTTTCGCTCCTGAAAATGAATAGTTTTTTAAGAGGATTTTTTTTTTAAGTTGTATTCGTATTAAATATACCTGTATATATGTATTGTGTTTGTTTAAATACCTACAAGGGGTATAATAATGCTTGTTTTATAGAAAAATTGTAAAGCTCTTGTTGATTGACGTCGATATGCGTAGTTTTATTTTAAATAGTGTAAAGTAAGTAAAGATTCAAAATAATGTGTTTTATACCGTTAAAAGGGTTTGGTAGTGAATATTGCCCTTTCGGGAAATACTTATGTAAATATAGTTTCGGTGTCTGTAGTTGATCGTGCAGTAAATTTTGATTTTGATTCTGAAGCTGATCTTGTAATGAGTTCTGAATTTGTTTTTGAAGTGGGTCATCCAATAAATGCTGATTTTGTTTCTCTAACTGACTTAAATACTCTTGCAGTCGAAACTGATCATCCGATGAAAGCGGGTTGTGTTTCTGAAGCTGATCTCCCAATAGCTGTTTTAGCTTATTAAGCTGATCCTCTAATTGCTGATTTAGTTTTTGTAGAAGATCCTCCAACATAAGGTGGCTTTGTTTCTCTACCTGATCCTTCAACAATTGCTGTTTTTGCTTTTGAAGCTGATCCTCCAACATCTGTTTTGTTTTCTGAAGCTGATCTTCCAACATTTGATTTTGTCTCTTTAGCTGATCTATTAGTGAAAGCAGGTTTTGTTTTTCTTGTTGATCCTCTAGCAATTGCTGATTTTGTTTCTGGAGTTGATCCTTTAATGGCTGATTTTGTAATTGCAGTTGATTCACCAGCAACCCTTGATTTTGTTTTTGAATCTGACACTCCGTTAGAAGTTGATTTAGTTTCTGAAGCTGATCCTTCAATTGCTGATTTTCTTTTTGTAGCTGATCCTCTACCAGACGATGATTTTCTTTTTGAGCCTGATCTTGGAGCAAATGCTCATTTACTTTCTGAAGCTGATTCTGCAACTGCTCATTTTGTTTCTTAAGCTGATCTTCCAACGTCTTCTGATATTGTTCCTTTCGCTGACATTCTAACACATGCTCATTTAGTTCCTGAATCTTATCCTCTAGCATTTGCTGGTATTGCCCTTTTTGTTGATCTTCGAGCAAATGTTCATTTAGATTCTTAAGCTGATCCTGCAATAGCTCAATTTGTTTTGTAAGCTGATCTTCCAACATTTGCTGATTTTGTTCTTTTTGCTGATCCTCTAGCAATTGCTCATTTAGTTTCTGAACTTGATCCTCCAGCATTTTTTGGTATTGTTCTTTTTGTTGGTTTTCGAGCAGGTGCTCATTGAGTTTCTGAAGCTGATCCTGCAACTGCTCATTTTCTTTTTTTAACTGATCTGCCAACATTTGCTGATTGTGTTCCTTTTGCTGATCCTCCAGCAGTTGCTCGTTTAGTTTCTGAATCTGACCCTCCAGCATTTGCTGATATTGGTATTTTTGTTGGTTTTCTAGCAAGTGTTCATTTAATTTCTGAAGTTGATCCTGCAACTGCTTATTTTCTTTTTTTAGCTGATCTGCCAACATTTGCTGATTTTGTTCATTTTGCAGATCTTTCATCAATTGCTGATTTAGTTTCTGGATTTGATCCTCCAACATGTGCTGATATTGTTCTTTTTGTTTATCGTCTTGCAAATGTTGATTTAGATTCTGAAGCTGATCCTGCATTATCTCATTTAGTTTTTTCAGCTGATCCTCCAACATTTTTATATATAGTTTTTTTTTCTGATCTTCCAAATGATAATTTTGTTTCTCTTGCGGATCATCTAGAGCTTGCTCGTTTTGATTTTTTTGCTGATCCTCGAGCAAGTGTTGATTTAGCTTCTGAAGCTGGTCATCTAGCCAAGGCTGATTTTGATGTGGCAGCTGGTTTTGTGGGGATAGTTCTTCTTGTTGCGAAAACATAATTGGTTTATTTGGTTGGTCATTCAATAGAAGTGGGTTTTGTGACATAAGTTGTGAGATCTGGTTTTGAGATGCGGGTGGGTCTAGTTGTGAAATCTGTTTTTGTTGTGATTGATGATTTTGTCGGAAAGGTGAAATATTTTTTTGAAAAATATTGACCTGAAAATTTATAAGTTTTTTTACATATCTGTGTTGTGAAATTCTTACAATTGTTCAAACATTTAATCCAATCAAACCTGTCTAGTCTTATGGTTGTAATTTTGATTATATCTATTTAGAAGTCAAAATTTCGATTTCTGTCGAAGTTTTAAAATATGTTGATATATTTTTTATGATTTTCTAACTAGGCACAAATCTTAGTGATGTTTATTTGTTTAATATAGTTACAAACATTGAAAAATAATCTATGAAATAACTGTGATTTTTTATACCGTTTATTGAATTATGAGTTTTGCGGCTTCGTCCTTTTGGCCAAAGCATTTTTGTTGCGAGACCTACAAAGTGTAATTTTATTTTTAATATATAAATGTTAGTGTTTGGTTCAGAGATAAGTTATGTCAATTTAGGTGCGCATGAAAGGTATTGATTTTATTTATTATTATTATCATTTTAGGTTTACATAATTTTTATTACCCCCAACAGGATAAAATCCGGCAAATTCTCCCGGGATCAACGATATCTCATTGATACCTGTAAGTCAACATAGATATTAAGTAATTCAATTTTAAACTGATTTTTGTGTACATTGATTTAATTATATTTATTTTTTGTTAATGCACTGGCAATGCTTGTCTCGTGGTTACTTCTATATTACTAGGCCTACTACGATGGCATTACGATTATTTCACCAACTGTATTCCCATTCCCAAATTCGATAACTTTCTTCGGATCTCAAGATGACACACTAGTGTTACCGTCATATTTAAATCATTTACACATTTCCCTGTTGAAAAGTTTCAAAATAAATTAATATTACATGTTATATACTAATCGTTTACATTTAAACCAGAAAACCAATATGGATAACACAATCATTCGTCTACGAGCATAAGACCTAATTTGAAATTTATTTCTGTCACGTTTTTCTAAACTTTCTATGAAATTCGTCTGATGACGTGCAGAAATTATTATTTCAAAGCATGTTATTAAATTAATCATTTTTGAATTTGTTTTTAAAATATACTAAATGAATATATATTTAGGCTGGTATTTGTGGAAGCTTACGAGGATATTAAAGATGAAAGAAACCAGGCAGATTTGATTGCCATTTTGGATACGAAAAGTTTATAAAATAATGTAATATATTCAATATCAATGACATAAAACACAAACCGATACTTTTCAATCAGTGGTATGGCGATATTCACATATTACTTTATTATTATTATTTATAAAGATATACCGAGCGAAATTTCTGTAAGCTCTAGAGGAATGCAGTGGAGAAGTAACCGTCGCGCAGTTCGTTTGGCTTAATCTAGCGTTAGGTGAGACCATATAAAAAGCATCCCCGGGGTATGAACATGTATAAAAAACAATTATGTAAAATTATCCGCTAGGAATGAGTCCAGAAAGTTACTTTATTAACGGCAATTGCCTTTAAAGAGAAGGATTTATTTTGTCGAATTTTCAAGTTTGCTGATTTATTTAAATTATTATTTAATCATGTTTTAAAACTGTGTTGGTAAAAATGCGAACCATTTAAAATATATCATTAATTATTTCAAAATATCATTTTTTACCTTGCCTCGATTCAAACAATATTTGCTCTCCACCTGGATATGATCGAAGGAAATTTAGATCCCCTGTAAATTAATTACACATTTTTATTTATTTCAATGATACAGCCAAGACGACCCGCCATTTTTTATATAGTAAATAAATCTATGGAAAAGATTGGTAGAGAGGTCTGTTTTTGTACTATCTGTTTTTTGTATTATTTGTTTTTTTATGTCAAACTTTACCTAAAACAAATATGAACTTAATAAAAGTTTATTTTATTTCATTTAAGTCCTCGACGTGTTGCATTGACCCATTATCGTAAACGCCAGATGTCATAACTGAATATGCATACTTGAGACATGATAATTGTTCATCATTATAGGTCGTTGCAAATGGGGAATTATATTATTTTATTTAAACTAACAGAACTCGACCGAACTCGACTGAACACTCCTGGTCAAGTTTCCCGAAAGATGCATCACATCCATCTTGAAGGACCACCACGTGTAGGACATGATATACGCAGTGTTGTAGTAGATACTACGAGTATTATCTATCCGGCTTAGATGGTATTGATTTGGGACCACCAACTTTCATTTGGATACTCGTGCATTACATTTGAAACTGATATTAACCGAATTCAGGAGGTGAGCGGATAGTGATAATAGTGAGTATTTACATTTGGGTCAGGTTAAATTCCAAGGTATTGGCTCTCTGAAAATATCATCTCGGCAGCGCCAAAATGAGTTTATGGACATAATGTTAGTTTATTCTGTTAGAAATCATAAATTAAATGTTGATAATAGCAATGACACAATGGGATTAAATTATTTCAAAGTGCGTACTACCCATTTCAAGTGCAACAGATGAATCGAAGTGATAGCATTTTTTACATATTTATTTGCAATAATGTGTTAAAAACCAGTGAAAAATTATTGTCCGTGCAGTTTTACTAGCAAAAAATATTATCTATAAAGTAAACATAATCCAAACAAAAGTGCAATTAATAACCACTTGCTGAAAATTCACACCGCGATCATCGATACGAAAAACACTTCCTGCTCCCCAAGTGTACATTTTCACAGGAACCCAAGTGCTGATAGTGCTAAAAGATGCACAGTAAAATATTATAAGCCAATTATTGACTATCGTTTATGAGTAAAACTTTCTACGGATTCTTTGTTTGGTCGGTAAAATCATTGTTCTACTGTGATTATGGTGACTTCGATGGCAATGGAATAGTGTTGAAGAGAAATTAATGCAAATTAAATAGTCGAATGTTCTTGGGCCTCAATGGGGGATTTCCCGATCCGATTCTATTGAATTGGTCAGTTCCCCGGCAGACTTTAACCAGCGTTTAGAGTCAAACTACATTCATTATTGTTTATTGTGAGAACCATCCAACTATTCAAAAACTCACTTTAAATATACATTAAATTAAATATAAAAATAAGAAAAGTAAACGCAAGTAAATACGAAGATATTTAGAAATGATACAAGTGTTTATTTAACACTTCTATTATCTTTAAATATCTTTGTTTTATAATTCTAACAGAATTATAAAACTTAATTTTTGTTTTATGCTTTTAATTTAGCGTAGTAATTTGTGTAGTAATATGTGTGAATAGAATCAACGGTATATTACATTTGAACTAATTCATTTTATAAGTACAGAATGCATTGAAAGAATTTTATTTGAAACTCGATGTAATGGAAAAAATGTCGTACCACTGGAGATACGTATGATGTAGACACGCTGATATGCTCGATAGGGAAAACTAGTATGTTCGTATAATACTACCTTCCACGTGAGCCGCGATGGACACGGAGGTCGGCCTCCGGGGACACGTGTTAAGGGAGCAACGTGCCGACCTGCCGTCTGCCGCGCAAATACAAATGTCGTGGCAAGCCGTTCGGAACGCTTCCCCCGGGTCGCAAGAAAAGGCCGGGTAAAAATGCTTGCCTAAGAAATCATTCATACATTTTATCAGGACGAATACATTTGGTAATCGTTATCGGGTACAGGACTGTTATACAGACGCAAAATACAATCGGAAATGTTATGCTGAATACAATCTAAAAGTCACACAAAAACTAGCAGCTTATTTTCGATTATTCAATCGATTGACATCATTGTATCCACAATGAACTTCACTTCTCTAACTCAAAGCTATGAACAGGTTGGATCGATTGTAATGTAAATTGTAATTGTAATCCGACCGTTAAATTTTGGTTAGTTAATTTAATCATTGATTTGCATTTAAATTTGGGTCAGCATAAAATGTAAAAAAGCGCAACTTGTTGAAAAATATTGTCTTTGCGAACATGTGATAATAATCTTTCAGATATGGCATTGATAAATAATACAACGATTGATAGATGAAAATTAACGGGATTTTACTCACTGTCACGCAGTGATTTTAAATTGGACTAACGCCTTCACATCTTGTAAGTAAGTTGTCAATGATTCTGTGAATATTTACCAAAGCATCTAATGTTGAGGCACTCTGCGGATATTCCGTTCCACAAACACTTGCATTCGTTGCACCGAGTTGCGAATATTTCGTTGGGTTTGCAAGAGAACGAGTTGTATTTAACCCTACCTGAGGAGTAATCATAGAATTAATCTTGACGAGGCTGATGTATTAATGGAGTGGCAATATTAGGTAGTTCACTAAAACATTCTTCGTTTCCACATTGCTCGATAAGATGGCGGCTGGTATGTGGTTTTATATGAAGATGTTATTTGCTTTTTCTTTAATCGTCATGTCTAAGTTTATTGTGTGAATATTAGAAGAACAGAAATAACGTTCGTATATAAAATATCGTAGTCAATCATAAATGACATTTGCAATGCTCATTTTCACCCAGTAAAATTCTGAAATAATATAATTGAAATGTGTTTTACAGTTCTTTTTTTATAGCAAGGAAACATAACACAAACATTGAAAATGGATATTGAATCTTCCATAATGTGGACATGCACATAGGTGCATCCTCAAAATATTCTGAGTGGATAATAAACGTAAAGGTATTTCGTTGTAAATAAAATAAGAAAAATGCCTACATATTGGCCGCAACTCGAGTGGTGTATGGTAGTTGCTACTGGTGCTATCAATAGGTTACATATCGATATGGGAAAGCTATCGATGAATTAGAATAGCTACATAAATTGCTTAGAGATAGATATCAATGCGATAGCAATCCATGGGAAAGTTCTTGATGAAATAGCTATCATGGGATACCTCCTGACGAGATAGTGTAATCAGTAATTTATGAAAAAGCTTTTGACAAGATAGTTATCGACTGAATCAATGGGGTTGATTTTGATTTGATTGCTAATTTGACAGGACAGTAGGAGTTTTAAAATATGTTCAGGTTAGTTGTAACCCAAGAATGTTTGTTTTTCAAAAAAAAAAACAATTTTACCTAGGAATAATCTTAAGAATAAAGAGCGTAATTAAGAATTACTGAGTTAAATGTGCTGTAATGAAAATATGATTGTATTAAAATAACGAACTAATCATACGAATTTCCTTAGCGGTTAACGATTGCTCGATATTATAACATTGTTCCATTCCCGTGCTGACGAAAAATATTAACCTTTTCCGCCTGAGCATGGACAAGCACGTACTCGTATATCTAGACCACTACGCTGTGGAGGTAATAACCTAACAGGCGGCGGCATCAGCTAGCGTCTAAGCGCCTCTCATATATATATCCATTGCGTGTATAGAACAATAATACAATGTAATTTAATAAAAGGTATTATCAAATACTTTAAAAATTAGCCACCCTTGGTAAAAGCTGCACCCCGTGGTTGAATAAGGTCTAGTAATACATCATCTTTATATATGCTTCAACGTACCTGAGTCGAAGGATCGTTCTGTTGGTTTTATATTAGTATTTGTTTCACTAGTATCTGTAAAAACAGGTAAAATCTTTTAATTCTTTATTTTAATAAAATACTTTTATTTAGTTTTCGCTTTAAATAATAAGTCGCGAAATAGCCGCTAAGATGAAACACCAAGCAAACTCAAAAACCAAAACTTTATAATTCTTATTATTAAAAAGGATTAATTAGAATTATTAAAAAAAATTATATATGGAGTTCTACAAATTTGACGTAAACTATAAAATTTAATCATCCGTTTGCAGTGTGGGTCATTTACCTGTACTTTACAGGTGGACGCTTCCATAGTAAGGAAAAATAATAATAAAGAAATAAAAAATAAAAAAAGAAACAAAAATAAAAAATAAATAAAAATTTAAGTTATTCTAAATTTTAAGTTGTTATGATATGGTGATTGTGTCCTGCCAGAAGTGACCTGCCAGGTAAGTATGATGCTGTATATTTACATAAACTAAGAATTAATATTAAGTAGAAATTAAGATTTGTACAGCGCCCTTGAGGTGATTTTTCACAAAAACGGCGCTTTACAAATTATCCAAATATTATTATTAGTAAGATCTGTTTCTTGCAGAGGTAATGCGACATATTTGAGACAGTAAAAGAGGAGCTATCATTCATTCAATGCCTATTCAAGATGCCTAAAGGTAAAGAAATCCACCAAAATTGCTGCTAAAATATATGTGGTGGCGGGGTCTTGAGTATGTTCTAGTTTGTATTGACCACCTGCGTAGGTAAGTGTGCCAATCTTGAGTGTGTTCTAGTTTGTATTGACCACCTGCGTAGGTAAGTGTGCCAATCTTGAGTGTGTTCTAGTTTGTATTGACCACCTCTTGAGTGTGGTAGTGTGCCAATCTTGAGTGTGTTCTAGTTTGTATTGACCACCTGCGTAGGTAAGTGTGCCAATCTTGAGTGTGTTCTAGTTTGTATTGACCACCTGCGTAGGTAAGTGTGCCAATCTTGAGTGTGTTCTAGTTTGTATTGACCACCTGCGTAGGTAAGTGTGCCAATCTTGAGTGTGTTCTAGTTTGTATTGACCACCTGCGTAGGTAAGTGTGCCAATCTTGAGTGTGTTCTAGTTTGTATTGACCACCTGCGTAGGTAAGTGTGCCAATCTTGAGTGTGTTCTAGTTTGTATTGACCACCTGCGTAGGTAAGTGTGCCAATCTTGAGTGTGTTCTAGTTTGTATTGACCACCTGCGTAGGTAAGTGTGCCAATCTTGAGTGTGTTCTAGTTTGTATTGACCACCTGCGTAGGTAAGTGTGCCAATCTTGAGTGTGTTCTAGTTTGTATTGACCGCCACCTGCGTTCTAGTTTGTATTGTGCGTAGGTAAGTGCCAATCTTGAGTGTGTTCTAGTTTGTATTGACCACCTGCGTATCGTGCCAATCTTGAGTGTTCTAGTTTGTATTGACCACCTGCGTAGGTAAGTGTGCCAATCTTGAGTGTGTTCTAGTTTGTATTGACCACCTGCGTAGGTAAGTGTGCCAATCTTGAGTGTGTTCTAGTTTGTATTGACCACCTGCGTAGGTAAGTGTGCCAATCTTGAGTGTGTTCTAGTTTGTATTGACCACCTGCGTAGGTAAGTGTGCCAATCTTGAGTGTGTTCTAGTTTGTATTGACCACCTGCGTAGGTAAGTGTGCCAATCTTGAGTGTGTTCTAGTTTGTATTGACCACCTGCGTAGGTAAGTGTGCCAATCTTGAGTGTGTTCTAGTTTGTATTGACCACCTGCGTAGGTAAGTGTGCCAATCTTTGCATGCAGTTTGCCACCATTCGTAGGTAGAGCCAACAACAACGAATATTTCGTTTTCGTCTGAGCAGGTACAGCTCTTTTATAAAAGATTTATTGTAATTGATCAACCGGATTCCTCTGTTACAAAACTGTTTAAAAATGACAGTATGTTCATTAGAACTTTCAGGCTTGTACATATATTTTCTAGTTCCATCTTCATTTTAATTACATCAAGTACCAGGCTTTATAACAGGTGTAGCAATGATAGACCGATGGAACACACTATTTACTTCGGAACTTAACATTCAGGCTATTTCATAACTATAATATAGATAGTGGGATAGTTATGAGTTTATTATGGAAATAATTTGGGTACCTTTATCGCTAGATGTCAATCCGGAAAATATATTTTCTCTGGGGCCAGCAGATAAACCATCTGAATTATCAAATAAAGTAACATTAGTTAATAATAATCACTAGATTAGAACTCGAACTATATTTTTTTATAATTTTAAGTTATATAATGGGATTGGTTCTAATGCGACATATGTTAATATATTATATTATAAGATAACAGTTTAATGCGATAACTATTGATGGCAAGTTTATTGGCGGACTAGTTTTCGCAGGCAAAGCTATTGATGAGATAGCTTGTACCGCCATAGTGATTGATGAGACAGATTTCGGTTGCAAAGTCTGTTGTTGATGGCGAAACTTATGGTAGGGTTCTCACCGCGGAAGAGCTATTGACGAAGTACTTTTTGATATGATAACTATTTTGGCATGGGATAGCTATCGATGAGATAACAACACGTGGGATAGCTATTGTGGAGAAAGCTATCGATGAAAAAGCTCTCATGTGATAGTTCTAAGGGATCTGATGAGAGTTAGCTCATAAATAGTTATATCGACGGAATAGCTATCAATATTACCACGGTGTAGATAGGGGGGTATAGATATACACTAACCACCAGCTTTCGCCCAACACCCTCCTTCACACTTATTTCTTTGGAAGCCTTCCTTTTCCCCTAAACGCCCAAATAAAAAACTTTTGAATCATGGAACCACAAACGAACCATAAAATTGCGTTACTACAGCGGCGAGTAGCAGACGTTTCCGGTGCGGGCCAAAAATAAGGGGAAAATTTAGCCAAAATTCGCGGCCTGCACTAACCACCACCACCACGTCCCAACCTTATTTTCCTCTCGGAAACGCAGACGCCCGAGCCTGTCTGTCGTCTGACAAGTTCAGACCCGAAAGAGGTGTCCGTCTTAATATCAACTCAATTACAACCAAAGGATTAAAAATGATTGGCTTCATTCTTAGAAATGCCAGAGACTTTAAGAATATTTCTACACTCAAAATATTGTATTTGTCTTTAGTTCGTAGCCAAGTGGAATATAATTCTTCTATCTGGTCCCCTAACTATGAAATCCACTCTGACTCCATCGAAAAAAATCAACATAAGTTTCTTTAAATATATAAACTATAAACTTTAATCTTCCCATGGAAAATATTACCTATAACTACTTGATGAAAGAATTGCATTTATTAAAACTTTCAGATCGAAGAATTATTTTTGACTTGACTTTTATTTATAAAATTTTCAATGGTATTATAGACAGCCCTGAGCTATTGAACCTTATTTCCTTTCACATACCAACGAGAACTACTCGATCCAAAATTGTATTTAGTTGTAACAATAACATCAGGACTGAGTCTTTCAGATACTCGCTTGTACCTAGATTGCATGTAGTTGGTAATACATTCGCAGAGGTGGCTGATGTATTTAACTGCATGGAATGTAGATACAAGAAGACTATAACATCATATATTTCTTGAATCAATAGTATGTTTTATGTATTTAAACACTATTTTTTACTACTGTACAATTATTCCTTATTTTATTTGTGCATATAATTCTCATTTTTTCACTGTCAATTGTAAACCTTTTATGTAAAAGCCCTCTCGGGCGTATACAATAAAATAAATATTTCTATTTAAAACTAATTATCTAGCGAGAGCATCGCCTGGGACTATACAGTGCCATGACTCGAACATACAAAAAAAAAATCTTTCCTACCAATCACACTTTGCCCCACTCCAAAAATACCGTATTTTGGCAATTAAATTACACCCATGGTTAATAAGGTAATATCACCCCCTTCACGTGTTGTACTTTTATCGGTTAGTGGCTCACCCCTCTTGGTGATCGGCTTGTCGCATTCGTTTCTGGTGCAGGCGTGGTCCGTCCCGTCGCTGGTACATAGACAGGTGTTGCAGTCCAGCTGGAATACCTCACCTGGACTGCATCTCCTAATAAGCGGTTGGGCACCCTAGAAAAAAATCGGTTAAGTAAACTTCGCACCATTTTTGGTATATTATATAATAATTAAATTAATAATGCATCAACAATAAACATTGTTATTAACAATGACGTTATATATACATGGCCTGTTCAAAATAAAAGGTGAATTTTGAATTTTCGCGGGCTGTGTACATTCGATTATCGATTTTTTTTTTCGTTAGGTTGGTACACATATGTTTATCATATGTTAGCATTATCTGCCATTTCGGATTAGTGGTTTGTTTTTTACAACTGGAAAGTTATTCACGTTTTTGTGTGTTCTTCGATTTTATACTTTTGAAAAAAATGGATCAAAGAATAAAATCCATGATTTGTTTTTCCACAATTACAAGACGCTCATCGTCATTAACATCTTCTCGGTCTTCTGTAAAGCGCTTGTACCACTTATAAACACTTTTTTGGGACAAAGTAGACTCGCCGGATGCCACAGTCAACATTTTAAGTGCGTTGGAGCACTTTATTCCATTTTTAACGCAAAATTTAATACATATTCTTTGATCCATTTTTTTCAAACGTAAAAAATCGAAGAACACACAAAAACGTGACTAACCTTTCCAGTTGTCAAAAACAAACCACTAATCCAAAATGGCTGATAATGATAACATATGATAAACATATGTGTACCAACATAACAAAAAAAATCGATAATCGAATGTACACAGCCCGCGAAAATTCAAAATTCACCTTTTTTTTGAACAGGCCTCGTATATAGTGATACGAACCAGCGGAACTGGGTCCTGAATGAGGACTTTTAGATCTTTAATACTTACGCCATGCTAGCTTATTTAGGAGAGCATCTTCGTGTTTGAGGTTCGATAAATAGGGGTGAGAAACTTGGCCTTCTTTTTGGTAGGGAGGATTACAAATATTATACAAGGAAGGAAATACAGAAATGAAAACTCTTTCTCTTTTGCTTTAAGAAGGTGCCTTCGGTGAAAGGCGTATATTTTAGCAAATGAATTTACGCTACTCGGAAAAGCTTTAATTCTTTGTGGACACCGTGAGCTTAAATGAAGTTAGGAGCATTATTTAAATCAAATTGTAATAACAATACCCTGAGCGATCGTAGTAGACTCGATTTGCGGAAGCGGCTTTTAAGGCGTCGGCTGGATTCGCAGAATCGCGAATTAGCGCGGGAGAGCCTCTTCAGGGATGAGCACGTCCGTTCCTTGAAACTGTCTAAACTGTAGAGCCTGTGGTCACCACGCGCGAGCCCCCGGATAGACCCTTGCTTTGAGCCCCCTCCCCTTTTGGGGTTGCCCGTACGTAATAAAATAGAATGATTTTAATATTAGGTTGAGTACCTTAAAATATTAACAGACGGGGTTTAAAGTTAATGTTTACGAAAATATCGTTACATAACACTTCCGCGTCAATTCAACGAAAAAACCGCCGTACAACGAAGGTTTTTTCCGTCTAAGCCCTTTAAAGAAAAGCCATGTTAAAACCATGAAAATAAATTAACCGTTGTCCACGCAGATTTAGCATTAAAAACCTAGCTAAAAGGTTACATGTTTACATATAATACAATCAACATAATACAGGTACAAAATACATAACAGAAAATTCAAAAGACATACAGGTAAGAACATAAGTGGTAGTACATAGTATATACAATCGACAGTATACAACAGAAAATACATTTTTTTTTTGATCGTCATAAGTAAGAATAACAGTTACAGGTTAACGTATTATATCTAATCAACAATATACAGCAAGTTTTTTTTTTTTTTTGGACATATAAGTAAGAATATTCATTGGTCTGTGAAGCTATACGAGGTTTATTATTATTGTTCACTTTGAAACGGCTTCCCGCGAAACTTAAGCCAATTTCAACTTAGGGTATCCTACCCAGCACTTTTTCACCATTTTTATGTTTTGTTTAATTATTATTATAATACCATTGATGGTTGACTCTACCTACCTAGGCAGACCAATGAAAAACAATTATCAAATAATATAAACAAAAAAGGAGCCACAAAGCAAAAGGAAAAATAAGTTTAAAAATAAAAAATAACTATTTGCAAAAGAGAAGAGAATAAAGTTAAGACAAATCATTAGTAAAAAAGAGCGTGCAAAAAATAATATTATTTATAGTTAGGATTATTTAGGTTCGTAATTCAAGCATCCGGTATTGCAGTTTACTGCAAAAGACGCATAATAATAATATTTACATACATGCAATACAGTTGTGTAGTCTTAAGTTGACGGGTCGATAAAATGTTATAAAAATAGATGTTTTCCTATTTTTCTAACAGATCAGATAAAAAAAACGCTATTAAATAATACGTTTTCCCATTCGTTTGTAGAGCAAGTGTCAAAGGCGCCACCTGTATTTTTCAAGGCTGAATAAGGAAACCTTCGTGCTATCTTTGTATTTTTGACTTTATACAGAGAAGCAGAAATTTGATTACTGAAGTGAAGTGGATAAAAAGAATGTTTCGGACGGGCCGAGACGCATTTTATGTTTTGATTAAATTGATGTTGAAAGTGTGTAGTGTAACTAGCCACATTCGGTTAATTACTCCGAAGTGGTTAGTGTGAGTGTGTACCATTTTCAAGGGTGCACCCCGGAAAATGGTATTACGTATTGAGTATATGTGTACCGTGTTTGTGTCTGCTTTCTCTTGAATGTGGATATGAATACATATGTTGACCTGAAATAAACACGAAATTACACAATTATCCAGGCAATCGCCTATCATTTTTTTCCTCCCAAAAAAAATAACTCAATTCCCGTAACCCCTTCAAGGAAGCAGGCATCTGGTTACCACAAAATATTAATTCCATTGACAGCAGATATGAATACATATGCTGACCTGAAATAAACACGAAATTACACAACCATCCGGGCAATCGCTTATAATTTTTTCCTCCGAAAAAATAACTCCTCGATTCCCATAACCTCTTCAAGGAAGCAGGCATCTGGTTAGCACAAAATAATAATTCCATTGACAATGACCATAAACACAATTGAAATATGGAACAATCTGCCAAAATGACCGCCTCGACAGAGACTGTAGACACGCCACAAGAGGCTGGTTAATATAAACACAACGTTTATATAGAGTTGTATTTCGCTACTTTAAATTCAGTCATTGTACCCCTCAGTAAAATATATATATATATATATTTTTTTTTTTACTTTGACTGCGGTGTTAAGATCGCATAAGGTGCACTTTGATCAGAATAATAGCGTAGATACATATAATATTAAAATAAAATAAAAATACATTTCGAAATTAAAGGTGTCTGTCAAAATGTATGAAGATTCCAAGAGACCTGAATAGATTCTCAGAATAATCCGTCCCGTGAACTGATACCTAAATAAAAGGGAATATTTTTCAGTTAAAGCATCATTCATAATAATTAATTTACCATCTGAAAATAACCATTAAGTTTCGAACCAAACTGTAAATAAGGTATTTTCATCCATTGGCGATAGTGTGTGAGCACCATCTATTATATCAAAAGAAATCATTCTCGCAACATCAAAACGTTCCGTCTTTAAAAAAAAAATTGTTACCAAGCGCTTTTGAGACATTTTTCTCCAAAAATTGCGCTATATAAATTAACCAAGTATCATTTTCGTCAATTGAAGATAACCTCAGAGGGTGGAATCGAACCCACTAACCATCAGCGGTTTCACCGCAGGGGTATGCAGAGAAAGTTGCCCGCTACCATCGACCAAATATATATATAGCCACGGCATATCCACTTGAAAAATGGTCATTAAATTAATTAATAACTCATCGGTTGTGATTTTATCTAGTGGCTGGCAAACCTCGAGTGCTCCCATTGGTGCCTGCTACACAACTATACATATCGGCACACACTCCTTGCTTCATCCACATTCATGCACTTTCCCATACATACTCGTCCACCATTCAGGTTCCTGACATAACCCGAATTATTTACTTAGTTGAGTTGTGAT
The DNA here is from genome assembly GCA_022651775.1 of Drusus annulatus. NCBI lineage: Eukaryota > Metazoa > Arthropoda > Insecta > Trichoptera > Limnephilidae > Drusus > Drusus annulatus. Next base: position 1,622,448 of record JAGWCC010000076.1, on the reverse strand, counting down.
TAAATAAATCAGAAGGTATTCGTATACCTACTCCTGTTTCTCATTACTCATAGCTAACCAGGAATCAAACCTGCAATTTCTTGGTCCAGAACCAAGCTGCTTGCTGCTCTACCGCGGAGGCTACCTCGTCAGGAGTCGAACCTGCGACTGATTCTCCGTTATTACTTATGGAAGTAAAAAGGCGGTACAGATTCCTGTTTCAAAAGAAAGGAAGGAATACTATAACGATACTTATTATGGAACTGTTCCATAATCCTTAGTTTACAAATTGAACAAAATGGTGCTCTAGACTCAGCTAGGCATCGCCGTCGCCATTACATCAATCTAATACCCGCTACGAGATTCGAACTCGAGTGTTTGTTTTCTGACAAACTTTTTATTCTTTACATATTGGCTTGCTGTACCAGTATTGCTCGACGATGCTGTACTATTAAGGTAATTGTTTCCCGTTTTAGATTCTCGGGGCGGATTCATGACGGTATTTTTGAATACCCTCAAAATTAGCACACGATTTCCAGTTCTTTTTCGCCGAGTTAACTGTAACCCCAGCCACTAAGTTTGCGTACTGGGGTAATAGGCCGTGTTTAAATATCTGCATGAGCTCTACTTCCGACATGGGTGACTCTAGGTTGCTGTTTTTATGCCGCGTTTCCGTAAAAAACTGTAAGGCGGACCTTCCGTGGCTCTGTCTAGCTGTATGAACTTCCAGTTTACGCGCATACTGAGCATTCGGAGGCTCAAACTGATCAATAAGCAAGATTTTAAGTTCCGGCCAGGATACTGTCCTGTCAGGCAGTGAGCGAAACCAAAGCAATGCCATTTCCGTTACGAGATCGGTAAAACACCTAGTGACTACTTCCGAAGAAACGCTTCGGGCCGCAATCAATTCGTTCACGTTGTTAATGAATTCTCTAACATCCGTGGTTCCGTCAAACTTTAGGTTCCAGGAGGCGAGATTCGTTATTCCTGGTTCTCTTAGGATATATTTGATTTCCTCAAGCCGCTTCGGAACCTTCGATTCCTCGCGGATAACTAGTTCCGATTCGTCGTCTGTTGGTTTAATTTGGCGGATAAACGCTTTATTGAAGCAACGAGCCTGCTCGCGCAATACGGGTAATTTACGTCTACCGGCGATTCCACGCTTTTTTAACTCCTTTTTCAATTGGGGTATAGTTAAGGCTTCTACATTAGCAATGATGCCTTTCTTAAAACGTAGGAAAGCGTCCATGATGGCCAATAGATTTAATTTAACTAACAATTAACTATTTGTTGTTTAATAGCGAGGGATTTGAAAGAACGCAACTTAAACTAACACGTTTGCGAAAAACAAACTTTTAGCGCCAAAAACCGTCGGGGTAGCAGGTATGAAACCTTGTAGAAGACACGTGTTTTTTCCTTATTCCCCAAAAAGCCAAATGTGCTATAATTTTAGACTTGAAGTTTCTAAAAATAATGTTTTTATGATGGGTCGACCAATTTAAGAAAAGATAAACCCCTGGTCATAAAGGATCGCGCGGCGTTTGTTTTAGTAGGCAGAGAAAGTTTTCAGTTTTAACTCGATAACAATATATAAGGTCATAAAATGACCTTTTTTTAAATGCACGCCGACAAAAGCGTGGTTTTGTATTAACATTTAAAGCATTTATTACATGCCTAAAACAAACTTTGGTAGTCAAAGTAAGTCCGACCAGAACTCGCTGTACCTATTCGTAGATTTTTCAAACCGAAATTATGATCAAACAACGCCTTTCTTCAAAAAATAGGCTCGTAACTAATATTACTACTAAACATATACTCTATGTATAATAAACTGGGATTCAATTGAAAAAGATCGATTTGAAAAAAACAAAAAACGGTTAAACCTTTCAAATAAAGATGAAGAAATGCGCGCGCATTTTGGCGGCGTGTTTATATCTATAAGTAAAACGAAAATATAGATAATGATTTCTATGAAACGTTCACTAGCATTCTTTCTTGAAACGCGTTTAGTTTAAACAATTTTAAAGATTTCACTTTTAATCGTTACGAAAACGAACGGATTGCAAACTCGGCGTCTATTTCAAAATGGAGATGTTCAAAAATGAGCGCGCGTATATTAAATGTACCTAAACACTTTGTTTCGAGGGAAAAAGAAATACATATTAATGATTAAAATTACAATGATTTACATACATGTTTTCCATACAAAAAAAAGGAAGGCGGTTTTCTCAATATATAAGCCCCACGTTGGTAGCGCCAGTGATACGAACCAGCGGAACTGGGTCCTGAATGAGGACTTTTAGATCTTTAATACTTACGCCATGCTAGCTTATTTAGGAGAGCATCTTCGTGTTTGAGGTTCGATAAATAGGGGTGAGAAACTTGGCCTTCTTTTTGGTAGGGAGGATTACAAATATTATACAAGGAAGGAAATACAGAAATGAAAACTCTTTCTCTTTTGCTTTAAGAAGGTGCCTTCGGTGAAAGGCGTATATTTTAGCAAATGAATTTACGCTACTCGGAAAAGCTTTAATTCTTTGTGGACACCGTGAGCTTAAATGAAGTTAGGAGCATTATTTAAATCAAATTGTAATAACAATACCCTGAGCGATCGTAGTAGACTCGATTTGCGGAAGCGGCTTTTAAGGCGTCGGCTGGATTCGCAGAATCGCGAATTAGCGCGGGAGAGCCTCTTCAGGGATGAGCACGTCCGTTCCTTGAAACTGTCTAAACTGTAGAGCCTGTGGTCACCACGCGCGAGCCCCCGGATAGACCCTTGCTTTGAGCCCCCTCCCCTTTTGGGGTTGCCCGTACGTAATAAAATAGAATGATTTTAATATTAGGTTGAGTACCTTAAAATATTAACAGACGGGGTTTAAAGTTAATGTTTACGAAAATATCGTTACATAACAATAGACACGTTATATAGCCTTAGAATATTAACACAAAATGTGGCAAGCAAAACACACACGTTACCAGTAAATTCATCATTCAAATATCGGTCATGTATGACAAAGATAGACATTCATAGAATATTTGTGTAAGAACGAAACAGATCTGAAGTACGGACCGCGTTCCATACTTGCTTGAAACGACCTCAAGCGACGCGTGACCGTTTAGTACTAAATCGGCTTAAACACCGATCACACCATCTAGCGTGATTATTGCTTGCCACTTTGAGAGCGCTACAACGTTTCTATAATATATGTAACGTCATTGGTTATCAACCAATTTGTTATCAATACACCTTCATTAATGGTAAATGGTACATTCGTTCATAATGATGATATTTTTGTGCAAATTTTAAATGCTGTATGTATTTCTTAACACTTAAAAATGCTCAACCTTTAAAAAATATTTAATTATTTGTTAAAATTATCCATACTTTATGGGCCAAATAATGAAATTACTTTCTGAGCTCCCGGTTACCATAATTTGTCTGGCAATATTGTTTCCAGCATCCTCGATACTATATCGAGGTAGTGGGTTCGAAACTCGGCACGCGTAGTAATATTTAAATAATATTTGCGGCACGTTGGAGAGAGGTAGATACCAGTGGCCGCTCGTGACTCTTAAGTGTGCTAAATACGACGTTATTGATGTTTTCGTAGTCGAAAATTATCATTATTTATTTTATTCTTTTATTTGGTGTGAAGGTTTTCAGGATTTTTCAATTTTGATGGTTTGCTGAAAGACTTGCTGAAAAATCTTTACACAAAAAAAAATCGTTTTCGTCTACAGTCACATCAGTCATGACGTTTTTTTCAATCTTAGCACTCCAACACACTAAAAAGTAACAAGTCGCCACTAGTAGATACCTTCTCTCAAAATCGAAACGTTGCTTGAAATGGCTTTAGCCGTATTTAGTGAGCAGACTTCCCGACCTTCCGCTTTCCCATTTGTTCCCAACAACCTGAAGTTCACAACACACCCCAAATCGGGCAATCTTAACACTCCACTCGTACCAGTCACGTCTGGTGATCTTATATTTGCCGTATTTGGTGAACAGATCTGAATAGCCAGGTACTTCCTAACCTTCCTCTTCCTCATCTCCTTCCCTCCCCACTAACTTCAGCCTCGCAACATTCCCCAATTGAGGATGCCATAGTCTCACTGGCTCTAGGCGGTTAGGAGCAGTTGGGACTCTTGTGGGGTATTCACTATAAAAAAGGAATAAATATTTCAAGTTTGATTAAGGACACCTCGTTTCTACCAGATTCGGTTTACTTTAGACCTTCGTCTGTCCCTGCCACACAACAGAGTGGATGAGAACTCCATTATGGGCTGCTAGCCTCGCTACTCGCTATCCTTAACTTATTGGAGACTCCTGACTGAAAATCACAAGCATAAATAAAATACACATTTATTCCAAAACCACTTTATTAAAATAATAAACTTACGACAGTTACGCACAATGTAACACTCAACACTTCTCGGTACCTGTTTTTGTAGGCTTTTCCATAAATGACCATCTTAGCTCACGTACCGTGACCAGCGCCGGATCCACCATACGTTCAAACTGTTCAAAAAACATGGGCGCCATCTCTGAAGGGGCGCCGTGAAAATAAAGATCTTATTTAAATTTACTTCAAATATTCTTTAAATCATAAAAAATATCCCCATATCCTTTAAAAATTACCCACATCATGGGGTGATTATGTTTTTATTGCGCTGGCAGCATCGCTGTGCATTGAACGTCTAGCAAAAATGTATGGGAAGTAGATTTTTGTCACGGATTTTTTACGTATTGCATAGTAATTAGTTGGACGTAAAGTCTGTTTTTCAATGGAGTGTTATACCTTAAAATTCTGAGAATCAAAGTATACGAAAATAAACTCTAAAGATAGTTACTTTACAGTTCATTCTCGTATGAATTCATAAAGTTGGATCTGTCCATTATTCATTCGGGGAATTTTGCTGTTGACATTAATTTGACTGCTGTCATTTTAAAGCTATCAATTGGCTGCGTAATTTTATTTATAAACCGTTTAAAATACTTTACCGCTGTGTGCATTTGGGTGTGTTTGTGTTATATTAGTGTCTAAATATTCATATGTGTGAGTTACAGTTTTAGTTACAGCGCCCTTGAGGTGATTTTTCACAAAAACGGCACTATACAAATAATTCAATAATATAAAATACATATAACAAATGATTCATATTAGTTGGTTTGGCTATAAAGCAAGGTATTTTTTGAAATTATATAGACTTCGATTTCCATTATTTGTATTTTAAACTACTAGAAGAAATACATAAGTCTTACTTTAGGCACATAGTTAAGACTTTTGTTTTTGTTGGAAATTATTTTCTATATCTCTAGTAAATAGTGCTTTGGCTAGTTCAGCATTGTATGATTGGAATCATTTGTTACAAAACTTAAATTCGCAAAGCAATTTGGAAATGTTTGATTATTTGTGTCAAATAAAAAAAGGATAGCGGAGAAAGGGCTGGAGGGGTTGGGGGCGCACGCAGTTGTTAGTGCACAGGGCGCTAGATGTCGGGGAACCGAGCCTGACCGTGACACAGTATCATTACCACATAAATATTTTTTTCTACACTCTACGTTTGACCGGTCAGTTGACGAATGGATAAATGTGTCGGTTTCCCACCCAGGCGTCGCGAGTTTAATCCTCTGCTAGCTAAGCCCTCCATCATTGTACAAGCAACATTTTTTTTATAACGATACAAGTAGGGGGGGGGGGATTCAACTGTCGTCAGGTTATTTGTAACCCGGAAATGTTTGTCTTTCTTTTTAAAAAAGAGGAAGGAGAAGAACGCGGCTAAATTACACCAAAATTAAAAAAAGCTAAAACTTAAGTCATATTTTACTACAATTGCTGATAACAGTGATAACCATTGAAACAATTAACGTACCTGCGATCTTGAAAATTTCTGGCAGATTGAAAAACATCAAATGGCATAATTTTATCAATGTTTAGAGTATGTTTTAGTGTTATATTGGAGTTGATTACAATTCCTAGTGGTGTATATCTATAAGTATATCGAAAAACTAACAGATAGTTCGTGCAAATGTTGCATCCTTCCATGAACACCTTGAGGGGACAGCACTTTTTGGACTAAGGGTTTGTTAGGAACCACCACCTCCGGTCAAAGATCCACCATTTCCAGTCAAAGCACCACCATCTCCAGTCAATGCGCCACCATCTCCAGACAAAGAACCGCCAATAGCACCTGTGCAGTCTGGTATACACTGATAGTCGGAACCCCACGTATTGCAAAAACAAATGTTGCAATCATCACGGAAGACAAAAGCAGGAACGCATACGAGATCAGAAGGAGAAACGTTTGAACCGGGGCAGTCTCTCGCACTGCAAAGGAAGTCGTTTCCTTCTTCTGTACAAATGCAAGTATTACAGGCTAGCTGGAATTGTTGTCCTGGTTCGCACCTTTTCTTCTTCTTCCTGAATCCAGACAGATGTTCACCCTAGAACGAGATCAACCAAACAATACTTCATTACAATCCTTTCTACACTTTTTGTTCCGCATATTAAAAAAGGCATAATTATAATAATCATTGGAAAATTAGACTTTTTGTTTATTTTTTTAAGACAAACATCCTAAATGTACGAACAGCATGAAACGTCCATATTTCAATAGCGACCCACTAGAATAAATTTGATATATCAAAAGTTTTATTAAAAAGGGGCTTTTAGATTGAATCGAAATTGATTGGTCATTTAGACCATAGATTCTCAACCTTCTTTTGCCCACTTTGAGATAAAAACAATTCTAGAGCCCCCCCCATTTAAATTATTTTTAAAATAGCGTTGAGAAAAACTTCAATGTTTTGTGAATGCTTCACGAACTGCGAGTTCTTTAAAATGAACCCTTCACAGTGAACACTTCAATTGAAGTCGAACTCGTCAAATAAAATGTTTAAATTAGATATGGTCGATATCAGAATTCAGTTACCGGTGACCAACAAGGAATCGGTTATTTATCTGGTTTTTTGGAACCGGTTCCTGGTGTTTTTTCGAAAAGTACTTGCAAATTGACAAAAGTTCCTCGCCAAAAAAAGTACTAGTCGGTAGAGATTTGAAAATTAAAAGAACTGGAACTGGTTCCTCGCCCAAAAACTCGAATAAAACGAACAAAGGATATCGACCGTTCCAGTGACCGGCTATGAACCGGTTCCTTTAAATCGAAGATACCAAAGTACCGAAAATTCCTCGTCGACCTTCAATTGTAGTGTGCGCTACCGCAAAATGGAGGAGTAGTTCTTTGAAGTCGAACTTCATTTGAGATACTTCTTTGTAGGCTTTGAAGTTCAACTTCGCAACTGAACTGCATTAACTGAAGTTTTTTTTCCAAAGCCCCCTAATTTTCTCTAGGTCTTCTACTGCCCCCCTGAAAGTCTCAAACGCCCACAAGGGGGCGTTATCGCCCACGTTGAAAACCTATGATTTAGACTTTATACCGTTCTATTTTAGAAAAGAAGCTTGATTTTGTCTCATTATCGTATAAGGTACTCTTTGTTTTATTTAATTTTATTGAAATTGAAACTAAAATAATAGTGTGTTGAATTAAAGAACGAAAAATACTGAAAACCAATTTTCAACGTTTTAAAGAACTCTATTGGACAAAAATTTGTGAAATCTTAACTATAAAGCAGAAAATCTGTATCAGTAAAGCACTCGAAATAATAATAATAATATTTGAATAATTTGTATAGCGCCGTTTTTGTGAAAAATCACCTCAAGGGCGCTGTATTTGCAATGTGAGATCTATCGTCATGAAATTTGCATAACTTTTTGCCCCATTTTTTAGGTCAAAGCAATTATTTTCGACATGCAATGTCATTTCAATCAAAAGCTTTGAATCTTTGAAATATCAATTATAAATAAGAAAAACAAGAGTATTGAAACATCATACATTGTACAGAATGAAATATGGTTTTGGTTAGGTTTATTATGAAAGTCGATTACATTGATTTTCGAAGCGACATAAAAACAGTGGGTTGGTAGGTACAAGTAATGATGCTTAGTTTAATTATTTGACTTCAGCTTCAGAATTACAAAATGTTAATTAAAGTGTTAAACTACTTACTTTTGTATTGGAAGATGTCATCCACCGTTCCACATTTGAAGCACCAAAACCACGAAAGGGGTAATATATTATATGTTACATACGAACGATTGGTCAATAATGTTTTATAATAATATAATTTCTTTAAATTATGATTAAATCTTGCCCCTAGTAATGCCAGGTTGAGCACAGACAGCACAGTTAATCGCCGAGTAGCTAACGTCTACCATATTCACTGCCCCACCAACGTTCCCATTCAACAAACCTTCACTCGCCTGACGTGAAGGTGAGTACAAGAATAATACAGACTTTTGAATAATGTTTCTAATCATTTAAACTTTATGTGACCAGTAATGAAATAAAAATATTTAATATTTTTCTAAAGTGAAGTTACTAAAAAGTTCATTTATTTTTTTTATTTATTTATTATTTTACTTGAACATACATTTTTATATTAGTTGGTAAATTGCCCATCCCACTGTGTTGGGATGGGCAATTTGTAAAAGTGGTTTTTTTAGCTACAGAGTAACATGTCAATATCGAAAATATAGTACATACATAATATAGGTAAATGACAAATTTGAAGATATAGAATCTACATATTAAGAGCTAAATTAAACTTGTTTTTTAAGGTGATTAATAATATTGCTTTTAAAGGAGGTTTTGGTTTGTATGTTTCTGATGGTGCTGGGCAGAGAATTGAATTGCTGAGTGGCGTTGTACTTAAAACTTTTTTGTCCGTAAGCGGTTTTATGGGCTGGGATATTAAAGAATTTTATGTAATAAAATTATTCTATTTTATTTTATTTCATTATCTCAGTTTGGCATATTTCAATTTACGGCGTTGTAGTTCCGGGGTGCGATTTATTATGAAGATTGAACTCGAGTTCCTTAGCGCTTTAGACCAATCGGCCACAGCCCGGAAAAAAGTTAGTGTTAAAGCATTTGTTTTGGTTATAATAACATTGACAACATTGAAAACATCGAGTTAACTTAGGTTTTTTTTACAACATAAATATTAACTTGTTTGGCTTACCTGCGATAGGTCGTGTCTAGACTCTACGGCGCTGTCGGCGGCTTGGGCTGCAAGGAAGAAGGGAAGCAAGTTAGTGATGTCAGTAGCGCCCTTGCAATGCAATCCACATGTTTCCTTACTGGGCTAGCTTGTAAATCTCACCCAATGTGAAAAATTAATTCAATACATTTATTGAAATAAAATAAAAATCTATGGCAAATCAACTTTTGGCCAAAGGTTCAAATCTTTTGATTTTACTGATGCACATTCAACTGTGTATACGAGAACGGTTTGAAGTCTTTAAAAGTCGCTGGGTGCAAGATCTGGTGATTATTGTGGGTGGTTAATCACTTCGAACCGAATTTCATATAATGTTGGCGGTGGCGACCACCGAAATGTGAAACGGTGCGTTGTCTTCGTGGGAGATGGAATAGCACTTTTCAAATGCGGTCGTTGTTTTACATTTTCATACAATATCTGCTATCAGCTTCTCGCATAATGATGCGTAGCAGCGTAGTACTTTCCCGTTATTGTTTTGCCTTTTCCAAGATAATCTTACCATAGTTCATAATATCACTGCCTTGAGACCCCTGACGTATTCAATTTCAAATAGAGCTTTGTCGGCCTCCGCTTTCATCCATTGTTTCATTTCAGTTTTATGAGCTTGGTGATGAAACGATTAATTATTGAAATGTAACAATTCCGTTTAAGCTCGGTTTTCTGAAATGCAAGTAAAAATTGATAAATTAGGAGCTTACCGTGCATTTGCATCATTCCCAAAAAAGCAACGAACAAAAACGCCATCAAAAAAGAAAGGTCCATTATGAAAAAAAACTCATAAAACTGCACTGGACGAAGATTTCAACTTCAGAGCGCGTTTCCCGAAGTCGCGAAAAAAACCCGTCGCAACCGAATAGCTCCGGAGATTGCCGAAGAGTAACGAGAGAAATATCGTCCACGTCGTTATTCCACGTCGGAAGTTGGAGCCGGAGAACAGACTGACCACTGACTACTGACTACTGACTATCGGAGGCGATATGGACTAGCTTTATAGCAACTCTCTGTGGCTGACTACGTGGCAGAGGCCGGTCCCTACACACCGGGGTATTCAATTCTCCAAAACGAGTGGACCGATGACAATTCCGGTGAAATATAATATCACGACTTCTTTGACAAAAGTGTATTCCCATCCAACAACGAGTGTCGATTATGAATATTTACGTTTTATTGTATTTGGTTCTCTGTACCTACAATGTTGATAATCTGCCCGGAATACCCTCAGCCATCACAGACGAGATTGACAACTGTGTGACCTTAGATGAATTAAATATTTTATGTCTATGTGTGTGACGCGATCTTTAGATTCTATGGCGCCACTTCAAATAGAACTCGATTTGACAATTTAAAAAATCTAACTTTTCAAATAACTTTCACCGTAAAAACGTACTTTCAATTATAAAAATCACTGCCATTTCAGTTTATCATAATTTTAACGTTTTCTTTGTTTCTAAAGTAAAGCTTAATATTTTTAATGAAGTCTATTTTTTAAAAGGTAGGTTAACTAGCGGCACAATCAATGTACGAAATATTTTCATTTTGTAAAAAAAAATCATCTCTTATGTTCTGGGTACATCTAACGATACCTACTTACAAAATGAATCTAACGAAGTCCCAATAGTGACTAACAAATTTTATATATTTGATGCAAAAGTATCACAAATCGTTTTTTTTATGTGTTGTTTTTCTTTATGACTAAACCTTCAGATTTTTAATTTTAAATGGGTATTGATTATTTATTTTTTAAATTATCCACCACTGACATTTTTTATTTTCTTAAATTTTGCAATTAAAACCACAACTATAGTACCTAACCCAAATAATTATTTCTTTAAGACTTTGGTTTAAATGCCCTGACTTTCGCACATCTCATCTATTTATTTTATTATCGTATTTATTATTATTTTAAATAATATATTATTGAAACTAAATCGAAATAGAAACAAGTTTTCTTTTAATATATTAGCAATTTTTCCATTTTATATTTATAGCTTGTGCTACGTGCAAACTCAATTTATTTAGGAGCAATATATTAATATTTGTATTTTTATTAAATAAAATCAAATAATTATAGTGCAATTGGATTTCAAAATAAATATAGTTTTAGGTACTAGCCTCACGTCATATACCCGAAGTTGTTACGAAATGTTGACGATAGGGAATAAATGACATTTTGCTTACCTTTAAAAAATAATCTGCGTCTTCCTCTTCTGGTGCCCTCTCCTATCAAAGGCTGGATAACATTGGGGCTATCTTCACCCTTAATACTGCAGCCCAGAAAGGTAAGGCGAACTCTTTTCCTTCCATGTTTTCTACCAATCTTTCCCGAATTATCAGCTGGACAAACTTGTATGTGATCAAGACATTGGAGCTATGAGATGACCTTGGACTTCGATAAGGGGCAGATACCATATCATAATGCTGGTAGCGACAAGTTCAAAATTACTTTGTCGCGTCTTTTACGCAAAATTAATTTCGCCAAAAGCTGTGTTTTATTTTAGGACTCTCTGATCAGATCAAATTTGTCACATTAGACAGTTAGACACCCTTCAAAACCTGTAAATTGTAAATCCAAAAATTCAAAGTATCTTTCTCAGCCAATAATTTAGCTCAATTTAGATGTATCTACGTACACGGCCAGCAATCAGCAAGGAGCAATCGTCCATCTCGAGGGAAAGCAGCCTAATCCTTACTTTTACCGCTAGTTACTACATTGTGCAATAATCTTCAATAAGCCGCTGACTCTCATGAACCTACATATTCTCTTAGTACCTCACCATGTAATTGTGCTACACAGTAAAATATGGGCCAATCTGCCATCCCCACTGCAATATGTTTACAAAGAATAATTGAGATATTGGAGATCCATCTTCATTCCAGAGTGGAACGAACTCTCACCAGTCAGAATCGGGACATTGCTTGAAACAGCTTTAGCTATTTTTAGTGACCAGGTACTTCACAACCTTCGTCCTCCCCTTCCAATTGAGGATGCCATAGTCCAACTGGCTTCGGACAGTCGGGACCCTTGACAACAACCTTCAATATCCTTATAACCTGTGGTTTCAACGCATCGGAATCATTTTTTACTTTTACTTCATAAAACCGTTTTACATATCCGTCATTTTCTATTACCCTGTCACACTGATCATGTGGGTAGGTATTTCTCAAAACTCGTTAAAATAAATAACATGTCGCACCTAAGTCAATCAATGTTCGTATGGCATTGGTTTTTCACCTTGGCACAAATAGCAATATTAATTTATTGAGCAATAATATTATGTTCCCACTTTAAACTCGCACAGTTCCGAGAACCTATTACAGGAATGGACAATGGCGAAGATAACTTTTTTTTTTAAATTTGGAACTAATAAATCGGAAAGACGAATAGTCGAAATTATATCCATTTAACAGGTCATCGAAGTTCATTATTTGTATTGTCCAATGACCCTTTTAAATATTAGACTCTATTTAAATATTAGGTATAGTTTTAAAACATGGATTAACCTACTACAGTGGGGTTCCAGATAGTAGAAATAAATCAAAAAAGTAAAGGTTATTATATTTCAAACACTTTCTTGAATTCACGTTTTGATTTTAATCAATAGATAATATAAAACGTGAATAAAACAAAGTGTTGTAATTATAATAAATACAAATATTTACAAAGGAAATATTCTAATCAATTTAATTTTTTAAAGAAACAGGTAAAATGGGGGAGGATTGTTCATTTTGTCAAATCAAACCAATAACGCCATTTTGTTTAATGATAAATTGGATTTTCATAAAAGGGATAGTACGGGTTAAAAGAATCTAGATTGAAAAAAGGCGGACAAGCTAAAAAGGGGATTGTTCGTGCACTACGAGTTTATGATAGAAGAACCTTTATTAAAACGCATCAACCGCCTGCAATCAGATAACCAACTTCATATTTTAAAGGCCCACTCCAGGAAAAAGGTCAATTAAACACAGGGCTATTTTTTCTGGGTTTCCAAAAGAAGTTTGATGTGATTAATGTCGATCAAAATCTATAACATTCGTGAACCAAGTTCCTGACAACTTTGTTCCAACAAAAGTGTCCAATTCCAATGCGAGGCCCTTTCACGATTTTTTTTTAAATATTAAACTTCAGCTCATGTACCACCTATACCTTATTAAAAAAACAAAAGGTCCAAAACAATCTGTGAAGAAAAAGAGTTTGAACTACCATATAATGTCCTAATGCATATAATGGTATGATTGATTCAATTTACAAATATTTTAAAACCAAACAGTTATAACAAATTATGAATTTTTATTTCACATCTAATTCCGATTTGAAAAGAAAAATATGACGTCTTGGAAAACCTAAAGAAATTATTATTAAGTAGTAACTCTTAGATACATATTTATTATTTTTTTGTGACAATCTTTTATTTAGGGGAAGTGCAGCGAATGTGGAATATGCTAATGTGGAATTCTCGATAAATGTAAAAAATCAGTGACAACTCTCGTAAATCTGTAAAACTACTACAATACGAAATATTATTAAGAAACCCATCTGTAAAGGCGGAAATCCATGCATCCATTTGACCGTTTTCTTATTTAAACAATTTATTTTTAGCAGGAAAATGCCGAAACGGGGTACAAAATAAAAACAATAAGAGAATGCAAAGATGTCGCAAGCAGTTGAAGCTGTTGTAGAAAAGGATATGGGCTATAAAATGTTCTCAAGTACTTTTGATGTCCCATGAACTACACTATTTGGATTCGTAAAAAATCTAAAAGAAAACCGAAATTCGAAAAACTCTGTTATTTCTACAACATTGGGTATAAAACCTGTGTTTTGAGAATTCAAAGAACAGTTAACCAAGTATGTCATAAACAAGGAGAAAAATTACTATGGATTGAACTGACGAGACATATGTTTCTTGGCCTATCAATTAGCTAAGAAAAACAACGTCAAAAATCCATTTTCATCTCATCGAGTAGCTGGGAGGTACTGGTTGCAGGGTTTTCTTAATATAATAATAGAACTCTTAACAGCGATTTCTATAGATCGAGCAAAAGGTTGTAACAAGGAAAGTACTGTAAAGTTTTTTGATATTCTGGAAAACGTTTACAAAAAACATAAGTTCAAGAATGGCAAAGAAGATAGAATTTTCAATGTTGACAAGACGGTTTTGTTAATTGTTCAAAGTCGAGTAACTAAAATCCTTGCTCAAAATGATCTCGTGAAAAATTCTCTACCTGGATCAGTGTGTGCATACACTGCATACCACACATCAGGATGAATCCAACTACACATCTTGAGGAGTGGTTTGATAATTTTGTTCAAAAAGTCAAGTCAACACCGGATGACCTTGTGTTTCTTATTTTGGCTCATAAAACACACACTAGAAACATTGAAATGATAGAAAAACCGAAACAACGGAGTGTTTCTATTCTGCTCCATTCGACATACAAATTTATAAAAAAAAAGCAGACTGAAAAACGCTTCCATTAAAACTTTGGCGTAAAATTTATCCCCATTCATCTAACTCTGATGCTAGTTTTACTAATGTGGTGGATGATTCTGTAAACAGCCTGCAAGATTCCTCATGCGTTCTGTATGTTTTGCAACGAGCCCTATTACAGTGATGTAGCTGGTAACCGGTAGATTTATTGCGTCATGTGTATGAATTGGGCACACGAATTATGTTAGAATGTGGAGTTCAATCATTTCATTTGTGAATTTTGCATTTCTAAATAAATGTGTGCGTATAATTTTACATAATCAACAATAACATAAGTAACCACAGTTACATTTTAAAAAATCACTAACTCTTTTTAAAAGTGATGCTAATGTGGTTTACATAATATTCCACATTATATGCAGTATGAAGGTAATGTGGAATTTTCCGCTTTTTCATATTATGCTTGATAAAACAATTTCTGAAAACTTAAAGGCAACTTAGATTATAATAAATTGTAGGCAATTAAATTATTTATTTGGAGAAGTTAGAAGATTTTCCAAAGAGCATAACCTTTAAGATTGAAGTCAAAAATACAAAAGGATATTTCACATTCGCTGCACTTCCTCTAAATACAACTTTGTTTATTCTTTGTATGGGTTATACTTTTTTTAAATAGCGAAAAGCAGTTTATTTATCATAAAATTCTTATTCTTGTACCAATGTCGTTTATTATTTTTCATTATCTTATTAGAAATACGGGGGGGAATGGGGGATTCTTCATCAGACAACACCCTCTTTTCACCTGTAATTTCAGACTTTCTCTGCATTTTAAATTTTTTGGGTTAATGTGAATATTTGTTGAATATTTAATTTTATGAATAAATGCCGTACACTTGTGAAAAAATAGCTGCTAGCACTCAATGGTTTTATTTCCTTGTTTCAGAGTTTCATAGTCATATTATGATATTAACTAACATAGCACGAGGGAAAGGATCTACAACTCTGGAAATGACCTCATCATGGTATCCCGTCAGATCTCGAATTCTAGCATAGAAGTAACATTGGAGCAAAATATTTGTCCCATCAATCTTAATGCTGCCTGGATGGACTCCCTCTTGATAGCCTTCTGTAGACGTGAGACCTAATATCCTCCATTAATAATTTTTACAATTATTATTTTTATTATTTAATTATTTTTTCTCTTCTTTATTATTGTGTATATATTTACTACAACTTTATTTTATGTATTATTATCAATTATGGAATGTTTTGCATTGCACTACTTCTACATACCTTCTGGAATAAAAACTTTATTATTATAGCTATAATTTTAAAAAAATCATTTATTATGAAGTCTAATAATAATAAAGATCTAAAGAATTGACACATTTTTTCTTTGATATATCATTTGTGAGATTGCATTTTTATATTATTAAGGCATTGTTTTACCACAAACCATTGTTTTTCTATTACCATTGCTGACAAAACAACATTACGTACCTACTAACAATGGAACGATAAAACTAACACATTTATTTTACAACCTTGTTTATGGTTCATTATTTCAGATTTTCCTTGCATGAATTATTTTTGATTGTTTAAATAATACAATTAATCTGAATAAAAATCCTTTTATTTTTCTATTTCACGGTACATTGACCACTATAAATTCAATTATCATTTTGTAAAAACTATTTAAACGGATGGCGCATCGCAAATCCGCTACTATGAAACTGTCGAAAATCAAAATATGACAAACTGAGATAATAATAACTCGCAGTATTGCCTCAGAATCGAAACGTCGGTACACATTCTTCTGATTGGGAATACCATAGTACCACTGTATGTACCACTGGCTCTAGGCAGTTTTGCTAGCTCGGTGGGTTGCGGAAAAAAAAAGTTCAATGTCTGTAATTTTTGTTAGTATTTAATAATATTCTCCATCGATTGTGACCTCACAAACAGAAAAGCATAATTAGCATTTAAATAATAATCGACGGCCAACCTTCTGTTAGACATCAGTAAGACGATGTTGTAAACATCACCTTCATTTGACAGGTGGTCATTGAAACTTCATGGCTGCAGTCAATCTCGAGTGACCTGCTCCAGGTTTCATCACATACTTACGTTTCCCTGCATCACAGGGACCAATCCATAATACAGTGACTTTTCACTACATCGCACGGATGTAGCAACACACGGATAACCTTCCCAAGCATGTTCCCAAAGGCTTCCCACCGCATTAGTAGATATATCTTCTCGTTTGGGTCGAAATAAGGGATGATCTCTCTCCAAAACAGCTGGTTTGGGTGCGAAGGCGCCGTCGACTCCATGATGTTTTATTGCGTCCACCGATATTTTTCTCCAGCATTCCCCTAAACCCGATCTCCAGAAGCTTCTCAAACACAACCCTGGCAGGTTCAGCGTCGTCATCCAGCTAAGTCGGAGGTCTAACACTCAATCTCCTTCCTTTGTTCGCACAAAGGATCAGTCCAATATCTCCTTGGTTGGTGTTTTACTACCTCCAACAGAATTTATTGTAAAATTTCACAAAACTGACTTCACAGGACTGACAATTGTCTATATTGTTTGCACAAGTAGATTGAAAGCGTCAGGGACACGAACACACAACACAATCAAGTTAATCAAATACATACTGGCATGGATCAGACTTAGATGGACAGTACATGTTTCACCTCACTTTCAGTCTCTTCGGGGATACATTTAGGTTTTCTTAAAGCAGTATTTACCAACCGAGAGAAGTGGATCACTATTTTCATTAATAGGTAGGCTTTCCTCGTTCATTTCCACAAATGTTTTCAGTCACACTTCCAAGAATCTTTAGATTAAAAAAACAGGATTGAAGATCGTGCTGCAAAACTGTTTTCATTACTAGCTATCTTTGGCGGAATAATCAGTGAGCGCAACGAGGGACTGGTTATAGAATTTAATGCCATTTCCAGTAGCTAACGTATTTAAGCTTGTGAAACCATCTGCAGAAAACATTATATCCCAGCAAGTTACCAGACGGACACTTACTGAAAATAAACCATAACATTTTTGAGCGTAGGTGTGAGAACATTAGACCAGATTGTCACTTACGCTGTCAAATAAAGTCAGTTACGCCGTTAAAATGTGTAAACCAGTTTAAACTCTAAAAGCAACACTAAAAAAGTGACAAGCGAACAGCACTTTAATATTTTTGTTTGATGGCGTTAGGCACATGAGCAGTTTTGAACAGTTCTCATTTAAAAAACGAGATTCACCAAAAAAAGTCGTTTCACGCTGTATTGCCGATTATGGCTCAATATAATTTGAATATTATTACACAATATAATAATTTCCTTTGAGAGTATGTACGGACGAGTGTAAACTTTTTCAATTTGAAACTGATGTCAATTGAAATAACCAAATTTAAAAACATTATAAAAGAATATTTTCAACTCCCCATCTACCTTAATAAAGTAAGTAAGTTAGTACCTATAATGTATTTTAGCAGACATTATTCTATATTTGAATTGGGTAGATTAAAGCAACTAATATTTTTTCTTGGCAAGTCAAGTTACACCCCGTGATGTTTTGTGGGTTTTTTTATTGGGTTTATTTATTTCAACATATTTTCAATAAAATAAAAAATGTTTTGATCATTTTATTTAACAAAATAAATACATATTGATTGACAAAATAACCAGGAAACTGAAGACCTTGCACACATATTTTTCCTTGAATGTGCACATATTTTCATACAATTTGACTGTTTATGTACAAACAACAGAATTTTGAAAAAAGTTGTTCATAGTTTTTACTTGTACTATCATGTAGAAAATCACCTCCGGAAGTAAATTAAATTTTATACAAAAGCAAATAGCTCCCATTGAAATAAGTAAACAGTCCAAACAATAATCCAACCCATAAACATTAGAGCATTTTTATTGCACCTCCATCATTAGATTGGTTAAGATCCTCTGCTACAGATCCACAGGCCGTGGGTTCGAACACAGCATGTGCAAATAAAATGTATTTCATTTATACGTGTTATATCACATAAAATAAAATATTTTACAGCATATTTGCAGTTCCAAGGCAGGAGATACTCTCAGAATCGCATTTACTCTGTTCATCGTTCAAAGCTATTAATGTAAACGGTTGGTTTGGAATGTTTTACCATTACCTTAGTTATAAATGACTGGCTAGTGGCTAGTAGCTGATTAGAGCTAGTAGTTGAATGTGTCAGATTCCCTTCCCATACAGGCGCTGTGAGTTCAATTCCTCTGCCATTATATTTGTATTCTTATCTCACAAAAGAATCACCCTGGCTAACAGACGCTACTACGTATTCAAATACAATCAAATCATGACTCCTCTCAACAAAGACCAAGTCAAATCTCTATAAATAAAACAAATCGCTGCTGCTTGGAGTGCTGGGAACCTCACAAAGAATAGTGAAAGGGAATTCACATCTTTGAGAAGTTTCAAAATGTATTTGGGGCCATGCAAGAACAAAGTGCCTGGCAGACAAGTGTTGGGAGAACTGGAGCGAAACAGCAGGAAACCTGTCTGTTATGTTCTTCTTCTGCAATGTTTTATCTTCTCTCGGGGCAATAATTAATATATATATAGAATTAAAGAGTATTCACCTTGACAAAGTCAGCAGCCTTCTGGAGGTTTGAAATATCCGTTATTTCGGGTACAATCTTGATTTCCACATTCCTTGCTTCAGGTTGAATCTGACGTGAAGCAGTAAGTGTTCCACTATAGGACTGAAAATGTAGGACCATTTTTCTTTCAATGCCGTATATCTGAAATTAAGCAAGTAGACAGATTCTTGAGTAAAGGTCGAACCCCACTAGAGCGTCGCTGCGCGCCAGCAGGGCTGCGCTTTACTTCTCTTACTTACCGCACTACAGCTGCAGTAGCGCGACAGTGGGCGTCATTGAATTGATCATTTGCATTCTTAAAGTTGAACAATATGGACAACTCTGACTCTCAAGAAGATATTATGTATTTGCTATGCGAGGAGGCAGAAAGAAAATACAAGAAAAGATTGTTGGTACATGATATTCCTAAATCACACAGTGAAGAAGGAGAATATTACACACTTCTACCACATCTTAAAAAAGATCCTGAGAGATTTGATACTTGCCTCAGGATGTCGAAAATAAAAAATTCTATGAACTGTTGCAGATGGTAGAAGAGGATAAAAAAAAACATAAAAAAAAACAAGATACCAAATTCAGGAAAGCTAAGCAGACAGACGAGTGACGCGCAGTGACGTGCAGCACACTATACCACATTGGCATCAGCAGCACTGTGCGTCGCATCAAAATATTCTCCCGGAGGCAACTGTCGTGCCACGCTTGTTTTCTTCAAATTGACGGCCAAATTGAACAAGTCTGTAGGTCCTCACCCTCCACGCCCGCATCCCTCATTCTGTTTACGACAATTTCTCACGGTCTGCCTGTGGGAATGCTGTCCTTGTTCTACCGCTATTTCAATGGAAGATGCTTCGAGTAACTTACACGGTTGACATTCAATACATGAGAACAAGTCACTTTTACGACGCGTTTTTGTGTTCAACGGCTCGGCTGTGGAATGATTTGCCGGCCTCTGTCATTCCTCCCTCCTACAACATGAACGTAAGGTTGTACAAAACGTCATTTTCGAGGTATCTCACAACTTACCATAATTTTCATCTTCTACCAAATGCCTTGATTCTAATCCGGCTAGTAAAACATTTGCTATCGAATTTATTTGAAATCGTAGTAGTCCATTATTTTGCTCTTGCGATGATGTTGTTTGGCGTCTATTCTATATTGTAACCAAGATGCTGCTACAGGGAAGTCAAAAAAAGTGGTAAATCATTTGTACAGTCCATTTATTGGTTCGGTTTTGCATGGCGTATTTTGAAATTACTCTGTCCAATAAGTCAACTCCTCCCATATATTTGTTGTAGAATTGGACCACAGCAGGTTGAGAGACTTTGATGTATTTGCTCTCTTCTTTAGACCATCGTTGACATTGATTGAGAGGTTCCACTCCTGATGAAGTGGAACAAAAGTGTATTGTTCGACTATCTAGCCATTTGACAATACACATTTTATTATCTCCTCTTACTACACAGTCATGGGCACCTCGACCAGCTCGTTTCATTTGTGAGTCTGATTTAATGACTGTTCCTTTTGGTATCCGGTTCAGCATTAAGGTACCACTTCCTAGAATACCTCTGCTATGCAAATTTTCTAGTAGTGGAATGGATGTGAAATATCTGTCAGTGCAGCCAGTGGGAAGTGTATCGGCCAACTTTAACACAAATCAGGCTCCAACATGAATTTTTTCAGGCATTGGGAATATGGCAGACTCCACCGATGTACCTTTACCTTCGTACAGGTAAAAATCCAAAGAGATGCCCTGTGATGTGGTCATAACAACATTTTTGATGCCTACTGGATTAGGTTTTCCCCGAATGATTTGCCTGTTCTTACATTTACCTTGAAAGGGAATCATTTGTTCGTCGATAAAAAAAAATCTGTTCTATGATTTTGTAGGCAACCTTGTTGAACCCGCAGTATAATAATAATATTTGGACGATTTGTATAGCACCGTTTTTGTGGAAAATCACCTCAAGTATAATTGGTCTGACCTTCCAAAAGCTGTCCAGCTGTTTTTCTGAGTCTGATACACAGTTATCATCGACAAGTTTTAAATTTGACCGTATATTAAAAAATCTTTGACGTGAAATGTTGTCAGCAATGATAAGGATTCTAGTTTTTTGTGCCCAATTTTGGCGGATACGAGGTAGGCCCAAAAGACTCATAATCATACTGATTCCAATAAAGCCTTTTATTTCCGTACCGGTTGTATCCAAACTTTATCCTGTGCTCTTCACAAATTTTCTATTAGTGTTCAATGAAGTTTCATCAAAAAAAATGTTATCAATATATTTGGAAAAGTATTCAATGGGTTCTTTTGACTCACAGATTTGTATTTCAGCATCCATGGGGTCATTAAATTGATGTGAATTTGCAGGCACAAAACTAGACTTATGTTTCCACATATTAGCTGGGTCGTGCCGACTGACATTTTGAAGATATACTAGTGGCACATTATCAGCGTCACTCCAATCTTCTACATGTACAGGTACAGGGCTAAGAGGTCTCCGAATTTCTAATTCTTCCTCACTTTCTTCATCACCCATCCAACCATAATCACATTCATAATCAGAATCATTTGGGTTCATAGGAAGTAGTAATTCCGCTTCGATTTCATCCTCAACCAACCCTAAAACGAAAATAAAATATATTATAGAGGCCCGAAGTATCGCCTATGATACTTCAATTTAAAATGTCCGTAAATCTAACAAATACACTGATAGCTATAATTTTTTATTTTTAAACAATAGTGAATTGAATAAAAAACAATTTAAATAACAATTAGATGGTCAAAATAATAAAATAACTCTATACCTGCATTTTTTCTCAGCGACATTTTGACAGCTACAAATCACGATGTTTCAACGACAATATTTCATTCAAACTAATTTCAACTCAGCACAAATACTTCAGGTCGGTAAGATAGGAATCTTCATTATCAGATACTTTGGCCCTCTATCGGAAATAATGACAAGGAAATATTTTTTGAGCATAAAACGGCAAGTATCATATATGATACCTGCGGCCCGAAGAGGTTAAAAATGTGTAATAAGATCCAAAACTCTTACAGTAACGCTGCATTGCATAGCGGCAAGACAAAGTTATTTTTGGCACAGTAAGGGAAGGTTAACACCGTTTCTTACGTAATATGATGTATGCATCTAACTGGACCGTTATTTTTTTTAAAGGATGTTCGCATTGCAATATTATTGAGTCTCGTTCACTTACTTAATTAAAATACTAAATTATTATACTTCATGACAACAGCAGATGACAACTAGAGTACCCGGCATTGTTTGCAATGCCACTCAAATAAAGAAAGAAAAAAAATGTTCTAAATCTGTCTTCAATTCCAGTCTTGCTTCCCGTTACTCGTCTGTTTCAGACGAGCGGGCTTGAGCTATTCAAACTTTATCAGTTTCCAGTCTTGCTTCCCATCGCTCGACTCTCTCTCAAGCTCGTGATGTATTTTTCTACCGTACTTGAGGTGTAGATTGACCAATAGATTTTCTTTTTTTTTGCCATAATTGATTTCACAGCGAAAATAATTCCTTTTGACGACTATCACTATCTCTAAACAAAGAAACATTACTTTGAAAATTTTATTTCATTCCAAACATTTATTTTTAAAAAAATTAAAAAAGTAAAGTAGGTACCTACTTTTGTTTTCCATATTGAAAATATTCTACCCAAACAAACCTTCGTCTGTGGTATATCTATGGGCTAACCTCAATACAACATGGTGGGTGCAATGTTTTTTATACTAATTTTAAAACGTTATAGCAACAGTTTTACAAATTGGATTTCATTCAAAGTACTCTCTAAACCATTCTGTCACTAATAAGAACAAACTGCGCTATTTTGAGTGAAATCGGTTGAGTAATTTTCGATAAAATCGAAGACAGAAAAACATTCATTTTTATGTACAAAAGAAAAGATAAGACAAGAAGAAGATTCGATGTAAAATACCTAGTAATATGAATAAGTGTTCAAGGTTTTTTTTTAATTTATTATTTTAGTCCCATCATTTTATTGTATAGATTATCAAAACATTAATTATACAGATGAACGAATTACGATAAATATTTCAATGGGGCGTTTTAAATACTAATAAGAAAGAAAAGATCAACCAAAAAATACAGGGATATCAATAAACAAGCTACAAATATGGAGTAAAAATCTGAATTTAACTAACCTGTGAGCTGTTACGGCAATTTTTCGCATGTCTTTGGAAGCTTCATTATCACCAGTAGTGCCTCTTCTGGCCATTTTGGCCTTCGCAAATTTTTGAGTTTGCCTTCGATTCCATTATATTCTCCAGATTACGAGACTGCCCGCCGTTTGCCTTTGGATAACCTCACCGGATTTTTTGCAGGCAAAAAGTCATCGACATTTATGTCAACCTTGTATGTCTCCATTTATAAATGATAATAACAACTTTTTTGTAAACTTTTCTACCTTTTACCGCACTAAAACACTGTTTTTAATAATAACCACTTCTTGTTTGCGAGCGAAGCAATCTGACAGTAGTGAAAACACTTGCCAACATAAAAGAAAAAATGCAGGGATGCCAATTAGAGATGTTCGATATTCCGGTCCCGGTTACTTTGTCCCGGTGGCTTGTCGGTCACTGGAACCGTCCATATTTTTCTTAAAGGAACAGGGTATTTTTGCAACCGGCTCCTATTATTGTAAAATAAAAATAAAATTGTAAATATTTAGGAGTAACCAGTAGTTTCTCGTCGTAATTTCGTGACGTAAAGGAACCCCACTCAATGTTTTTTTTCCAGATGAATCATTTTAGGAACCCACTCTCTCATGAAATCATAAAAAGTTTTTTAGTCAAAGGTGTAACACACGTCAGTTTTTAAAGTAACTATATAAATAATCGGTTAATCGCTGGTCTCAGATATCAACCATCCTTAGATTTTGACCTGTTGGTAATACATTCTGAAAACTTGGTTTAAAAATTCTTACTCTATTTTAGTTATATAATTAATAATCATCTCAAGTTCGTAACATGTATTAAATAAATTCATCTCGTCACAAAAAAATGTCACCGTTCAAAACAATTAATGTCCATCCTTATTTTTTTTGTTTTGACGTATGTGCAGAAACCTGCGCAAACTGTGCAGCGCGTAGCAATCCTGAACTGTCATTAGTTTTAGACGAACCATTCTTTAGACCAGTCGCAAATTACAAATGGGTGCATTTTTTTTTCGGTTTGAAGTTGATCAAAGGATTATATCAGTGTTTGGATACAATGTTGATTAGTATCGAAAATGCGCCGTCGCGATAATTACAAAATATGACGAAATCGCGTTAAAAAAATTTTTTTTCGTAAAAAAGTTGAGTATTATTCGTGTGATAAATATTTTCATTCAATCATAATAAAAGTTACCTCAAATTTTGTGGATTTTTTTCCTATTACATGTGTTTTCATTTCGATCAAAAATTGTAAATTATAAATCGTTTTCTAAAAAAATATTATAAAAGTGCTGTAGTTTTTTTGTAATAACTGGATACGTTTCTGTAATATGATATGTGAAAAGAGTGCGACGGAGTGAATTGTTTATTGGATTATCAGTGCTTCAATTCAGCAATACACGATATCTTCAAAAGGTAGGTCCTTGCGCTGTCGAATGAAATCAACTAATGGTGAGTGCTTTTTTCTATAATTGAAAGGTTTTCATGATTCAAGAGTGCTTGGAATGTAATTAATTATATTCACAAGCCTCACCATTGGGTTAAAGGTATATGTATAAATTTATTAATTTAAATTTGACTGGTTCTTTACATTTCCAAAATAATAAATGGAGGAAACTTGCATATTAATTTGTACAATTAGGTAGGGAGGTAAAAACAACCACAAAAAATCCAAACGTAGAAGTAAAGAACTGTTAGCCTTCTGTCACTCTTATCTAGGGATTTTGAACATTGTATCAAATTCAATATTATTTTAAAATATATTGGTATATGATATTACAATACATCCTTTTCTTTATATGTGGACTTTTTATTTTTATTCTTTCCAACTCAAGAGAAATCAATTCTCGTGTTTTAGTTGGGGAGCAACGCCATTACATATTTAAATTAAATATTAAAGAAAAATGTAATATTCAAGTTAACAATAACCTTAGTAGTATAATGTATAAATAAATGAAATTGGTAAAATATTAAATTAGAAATAAGAATAAGGAAACATATCGGATATAAACTTAACTGTATATTAATGTAGTAAATACATGTGGATTAATCATAAAATTATACAAACAATAGAAACTAGAAATGTGTTTAACAATATAGAGTTTGATTCAATTACAAAAATAGATTAATAAAATTTTGAGGAAGTTTTATTTTATTTTAATAAGACCTTTTCCCTAACTCCCGTAATGTAAACTTAAAATTCAGTCAAATAAATGAACCTATCAGATGGTGATAGTAATAAGGCCTATAAGCCACAGAACTAGTTAGTTGGAAAATATAAGAGGTATTTGAATACGCCCTAGCTAGTTAGAGGATTACGAAAGAATCCAAAAATTAACAAAAAAACGTTTCTTTTATAGGAGTGACTTTTAAAAAATGTATATATTATATTATGTATATCTAATTTAATTGAGTTGTCCATAAGCCTAATAGCTGTGTGACATTTTGTCTAAATTAAACAGTTGTGATGAGGCGCGTGGTTCCGAATACTTTCTCGCTCCCATCTAAAGCACTGTCCCTCTCTAGCAATGTCGAGCTGCGTAGATCCAGAGCCGGACTCCAATTGGGCAATCGCTGACGCAATTCTAGGAATTTCACCTACTACTTCCACTACGTGCTGAAGGCCGCTGCCCGCCGGCCTATAAAAGGGGCTACGCGTCCTTGAAACACAAGAGATCCAGAACAAGTCTCAAGGTCTGATTCTTGACTATGCGACGATCCCTTTCAGCGAGGTATTTGAGTACTTAGTCAGAGATCCAGAAACTAGTCTCAAGGCCTGACTCCTGATTTTAGGATAATTTTTCCCGTCTCCGATCTTTGTTTGCCCAGTTCTGGTCGGCCTTTGCCCTCGTCCGGGGAGTAAACTGGATCCTGAAGAAACTGCTGGTTTTAATGGGCATCAGGACCGAAGCTGAATTCAAGGTACAAATAAACAATTTGTGGCGGTTCCACATTTTGCAATCAATTGTATAATCTGATATTTTAGCTCATACCTAATGCTATCGGGCGTCTACCCTACTAGATCACATGGTGGCCTATCACACTGTTTCTCAACAGGGGGTCTTCAATTTATTTTGTTTGAATAAAATTGTTTAAAGTTATAAAGGAAAAACCTTTCAAGTCTCTTTTCATTTATTCTTGTTTTAAATATAAAATAAATACTTTTGCCTGCGCATATAACCTGTTAGATTTCTCTGTGGCGAGCTTCACGTGGTCTTTCCTTTATTTTTTCGCCAAACAAGTAGGATTATAACAAGATAAGTTCCTTTTTATTAATAAATTAAATAAATAATAAATAAATAAATAATAAACATAATTTTTAAGTTAAAAATCGTGCCTAACATGTGGCAACAAACTAGAAAGACTGTTTTACAGTTTAATTTTGTACCTAAGACAGAAATGATGCTATCGGTCAATTTATTTTGTTTGTAAAATTGTTTAAAGTATAAAAACCTTTCATATTCTTGTTTAAATATAAAATAAATATTTCTGTGGCGAGCTTCACTCACTCTTTTAATATAACAAGATAAGTTCCGTTATAAATTGTCGCCTAACATGTGGCAACAAACGAAAGACTGTTTTACAGTTTAATTTTGTACCCCGATGATGCTATCGGTCGTAAAAATAAAAATAATATCCGTGGTCTTACACAAATTTATTTTTTCATTTCTTTAAATATGTCAAACCACAAAGTGAATGCTTTCTCAAATTTGACACAGGTTTTTAGTTGCACATTTGAATTTCAGAACTGTGATAAAATAATATAAAACCACAATGTATGGCACGGGCGTAGCCAGGTTCTGGTTTTTGGGGGGGGGTTAAATAGATTCACTACCAGACACATTCCAGAATGGTAGATACTCTAAGTATCGCCCTGGTGAAAGACCATAATTGAAGAATCGAAACGTTGCTTGAAATGGCTGTAGCCGTGTTTGGTGACCAGATCTGAATAGCCAGGTACTTCCAAGCTTCCTCTTTCCCATCTCTTTCCCCTCCCCAGCCTCACAATATACCCCAATTGGGGATGCCATAGTTCCACTGGCTCTAGACGGTTAGGAGCAGATGGGACTCTTGTGCGGTATTCACTATAAAAATAAAAAAAACTACGGACTCTGTGACGTCAACAGTAGTAATGTACTCGGGGAATATCTTTATGATGCTTTACATTTTCCGAATCAACACATCATAAGCACAGAGATTTGCTCCACGCGCGCGATATCAGTTGTTTCGTCAGTGAACATAGCAAATAATCGGGCTTTCACAACAGTGCCTGAAAATTACCACAATTCTCGAGCGGTTGTCCAGGTTTTGGTGTAATGTGCACCTGCCCTGAATCGGTGTTTCCTCTTAAGTGAATGCATTGTCTGCCGCAGAAAATAATTATTTTTACGATAGGCGTTATTTTCTTTTCGTTTTCCTGTTGCTGTTGCTTTCTCTCAGAAGACAAATGTCCAGTGACTAAAAAAGCCTGCAAAGACATTACTTTAAAGAAGTTATCTGCCAGTTTCGAATTTCGCTTGGGATATCCTGATTTTGCATAGGTTTCAAATATTTCTAATGCATTTTTCCACTTGGAGAAAGATTCAGTTAGAAGCAGGCCAATCCCCTGATAACCGCCTTTGCCTACAAGCAAACCCATAATGACGAAAATTTTGCAGTATTACCCACTCTTATATACAGAATACGACAACCGGGGGAATCTCTCCAAACATTTCACTTGATAGTCTAAATTTCAGCACGAAAACTTACAAAGGTTACCGACTGTGATGTCATCGGCGGCGGGGATTTTTTGAATTTTGGTGGGGGGGGGGTTGGACCCCCCCCGCTGATGCCCGTAATGTATGTTTATTCTATGTGTAGATACCTGATCCTGCCCCTCCCACCACTGTGTAGCTTTTGAGCCCAGGGATGCTTGTTGTCTTTCAGGCCACAACCTGAATAATCATAATAGCCCTAAACGTGTCGTATCTCTGATAGTACACAAAGAAATTTAATCCCTTTTTTTTTTTCGGAAAACAAATGTATGTATTATCATTCAATTTATTCTGTAGTCCCGAAAATAGGACAGTATTTAACAAATTCCCTGCTAAATTTCTTTGAGTTCCACTAATCCTTCGCAATTTTCAAGCTACCGAAGTGCCAATAGCGTTGTATTCTTCGACAAGGGGTACAAAGGATGTGTGGCTACGTTCCTGAGTCTAGATGTCTTTCTCTTCTTTGAAATCCTTCCAGAATAAAGACACGTTGAAGAAGCTGGATTTACAGATACCGCATGACTGGATTCACTTCCTGACTCCAGAATACTTGATAACCTTTCATCATAATTTTCCTGGAAAATACAGATACATACATTATACAAATGAGAGGCTGGCAGAAAAGATTGCCACTCCGTGCAACCAGGAGGCGGGGCATGCAGTGCATCTTATATAAAAATTTGGATGTATGTATTTATGTTTCAAAGTAACTCAACACTGGAATGAGATATAGGGTAGTTTTTAAAAAGAAACAGTATGGCATAATTCAACTAGATCTCATAGCATATGGCATAGTGACTGGAGGCCGCTAAGGGTAGAATTGAACTAAAAAAGGTTAAATTGAATTGAAACGTATTAGAAACCATTGGAACAGGATTTATTAATCATCAGCGTGAAATGGTGCTGCAAAAGCAGCAACGTTGTGCAAAGGTGGTGAAAATCCCCTGTCGGTAAAAAGGAGGGCTTCAATAACACTCGGTTTGCTGATTCACCGCCAGAGTGCAGTAGCGCTGCTTTCACAACTGGCAGTAAAAGAGTACTACATTACCGACTGACAGGGAAGCTGTGAACACATTTGCATTCTTGGTTGATCTATTTCAACGTTATCAGTGTTAACAATCTCAATTGTTTGATCATTGCTTTGATTGCTAATGGTATCGCTGTTATGCCATCAGGAAAAAGAAAACTAAGTTTAACGACTTATTAAGCCAGGGCCATGAGAAGAGTGCAAACTTAGGAAGATGATGGTCAAATCAAAACCAGGCTTCTCCGGGAGAGAACCAGAGCTGATGCCTGTTATCAAGCCAAGATCACTGAACAAGAGGCCCGTCTGGGATGTGCCAGGAAATGAGCTCTTGCCAGTTGGCAGGCTGGAAATGCCACACAAAAAGAAACCCGCTTGGAAAGTTTTATAATTTGACTGTCCTCAAAGGCGAAAATCTTCCTAGTTGGACAGTCAAAACATTTATTAAAAAGTTGTCAAATATGTTAGTGGTACTAAAAGAAAGAATGGGAATGCGTTGTACGGGAGAAAAAGTATGTCTCGACGTATTTCCAGAGCCACTAGAACCTTCAAGGGGATTACTGTTAGGGACCACGCCGGAATCAAAACACTTTTTAAAGAATGTTCAAGGACACAATTCAGCATTTCAGAATTTTTTGGAGCGAACATTGTAAGGAAGACTGGTTAAACGGCCACATTCAAAGTACAAGGGCAAGTATACCACCACCACCTCATAGGATTGCTTTAACCCCTAATGAATGAAGAGCCAAAGTTTCTACAACTCTACTTAGTTGGCGACTTGCACAAGCAGGCTTAGCAACGTCATAATTCTCATCTAACCCTTGATGTGAACTGATCCTTATTTTTCATTAGATATTTCTCTAAATGTTAACTTTGAAGTTCTTATAAATGTTGATCAGAGACCACAAGAACACCAACGCCGATTTAATGTATCAAAGATAATGAGGTTGCCATTGTCATGGCTGGCGAAGAACTTGGAAAACGTAACAAAGAGTCAACCGACTTACAACAATAAATAAGACGCACAGATCCTATGCTTTCCAATATTATTATTTTCAGATATTTTTACATTGTAGAAAACTAAATTTGTCCTTACTGGGGTACCCAGTGCTAAGACCATGTTGTAAATGGTTATTGTAATAATAATGTAAACATTAATGTAGTTTATATAAAAAGAACAGTAGGAAATATTTTCAAAGAAATACATTGCAAAAAAGTAACAACATTGAAAATAAGTTTATTTTTTCATTAATGTCGTCGTATCTGTACTCTTGTGTAATTAGTTCTCTAATAAGATTTGATAATAAAAATAAACCAAAGTTTTTTTCAAAGAGGAATGTTGGGAAGTACCTGGCTATTCAGATCTGGTCACCGAACATGGCTAAAGTCATTTCAAGCAACGTTTCAATTCTGAATGGTGGTCTTTCAACAGGGCGATACTTAGAGTATATAGCACTTGTTAAAAGGACATCAGTCATCGTGTCGTCCACAAAACCATCCATCACCACCCACAAAAGTAATAATCAAATATTAAATACTCTCTGTCAAAAACAAATGTCGACCATAGAAGTATGTAAAGTAAACAAGTAACAAGAAATCATCTATGCTGTCAACTAGAGATGGTCAATATTCCGGTCTCATCGATATCGATTGCAAAAGTAACTAGATAAATAACAGCTTCCTCATCGGTCTTTGGTAACTGGAAGCGCAGTGACACCCCATTTCAGATATTAACGATTATACTGTCAAACTTGCCCCGAAACTGCTTGAAAGGGCTATTGACTGCATATTATGTTTCGGTGAGAGGCTTTGATTTAAATTGTAACTGTTCAGATGTTATCTGTACATTTTTTCCCGATCATCTAATTATTTCATCTAATTATTGGTACTCTGGAATATCATCATTGACAACATAATAAAGTTTTTGAATGTTGACAGAAAAAATTCTTTCGGCCACCAGTAACTGTTGCCAATGCTAAAACTTTATTTTACAATATTTTCCTTTATAAATTCAAGTATAAATATTAAAAACAAATCATCGCTTTATCATTTATAGTTTGCTACATTTTGAAACCGTCGAAGAAATCATGAAAAGTCAATGAATTACACTAAGGCCCTCTGCACAAGACGCAACTAATAAAAATAAAAACAATTTGCAAATTAAGTTGCTTCCTGTATAATTCAATCTGTTCAGTGGCAATCCGCAAACGACGCAACCGGTGTTCAACGCCGACGCAACCAGTTTCTCGCAACTCGGCGTGCTACTCGCTTGCGCATTACAATTTCTAGTTGCGCCGTATTTGTGAGTTATTTAAAAAAAAAATGCAACATGTCCGAGCAAGAATACATTAAATTGGTTCAAGAGGTTGAAAAATACTCTTGCATCCATGATTATACGTTTATATATATAAAAAAAAAAAATAACGCAATATGACAATGACACCGTTCACTGAAAAAAAATAACTTTACGAATAACTTGAGAATATTTGAAAAACTACTTATCATAGTAATAAGAGTTTTTTTACGAGATAGAGATTTTAGATGAGATAAGAACTGAAATCGTAACAATTTGAATAACATCGTGAGTTAAGCTCGGTCGCCAACCAGTTTGCAAATGCTATTGCCAACCAGTTTTAATTAGTTTCCGAATGCCCCTTGTGCGACGGGCCTAAAATGATGTCTGAAACATTTTATAATCGTATTTTTTTTATTTAATATAAGTTTTTTTACAATAATATTTAAGGTAATTGTTACAATTTTTGCACAGTGTATTTCAAAATAATCATAAAAGCTGTTCTTATAAATAATTTATTCTCTATTTGACCCTTCGACAGCATCACCCGTTGAAAAATGACAATCCTTAACATTTATTTTTTTTGTTAAAATTATTCTTATATAAATATAAAACAGTTAACAAAACACCGGCTGATTTTCAAAACCGCATTAATACTTTCGCGTTTCTGGGAATAATATGATATAAAATTATAATTATTTTTTTCATTGGAAAAAAGTTACGCGTTTCGGTACAAAAATATTAAATTCATAAAATGTTTTCTTTCACAACTGGCAACAAAACGATAAAATTATTCAGAATTCGAATACTTTAACGATTTCAGCACTTTTGGTTTTGTCTTTTTCAAAGTTTGCTAGTTTTGTTAAAGTTGGATGTTAAATTAGTATGCTCATTGGTTTATTCTTTCTTAAACATACATAATCGTAATACATTCAAAATAGTAGTATCTTAGTTTTATATTATTCTTTCACAAAATTCGAAAATTGAGATACCATTGAACAAATTTTGTTTGGTCAGCCGTTATTATTATCATCGCAATTCTTCCAGTTCATTTTTGGTTTATTTGTGTTTTTTTCCGTGGGTTAAGGTCAAATAAAGTTATGGTATTTTGCAGGACACTAATCCTCCACTAAAATTAAAGGTTTTGGGCATTTTAGCCATGGCACTGTCAAAAGTGAGACGCGAAGATATTGAAGTGCATTTGAAAGATGTTCCAAATGAAGAAAAAGAAGAAGTAGCATATCTTATGACCAAAATAATGACCCACGAAGCTTATGCAAAACCGTATGTAACACGCATTTATTTAATATGTATCTCCCTTATTTTATCATTACTGCAGTGTTGACAAACTTCATCGCAGATGAAGTTTTAGATTGCCCTTGTGTGTTGCATTTTTACACTATAATTGCTTTCCTTGATGCTTCTCCTTTAACACACACAGAGTATACCTATTAGTATTCAGTATATCTGTAAGGCGGGTTAGCTCTGGTTCTGCCAAATTTGTATCTAGCAAATATTCAATATTTTTAACTCTATTGTAACAATTTAAAATAAGAGGCATTAGTCAAACATCCTAATACTGCAAAATAGTACTTCTCACAAGTGTTGTCGAAATTTGAAGTTCTGGTTAAAGTTGAATTTGGCTAAATCCCTTCTAAAAGATTAAGCTAAATGGTACAGGCAAGCTAAACGTACATGACTACAACTGATATGCATACCTTTCTAATTTGTCATCACATTTCTACACTTGAGGTAATTTTTTTTAGTCAACACGATTTTTCAAAATATGATGTGAATACAGTTGACCTGCGGTAATCCGGCCCCTGTCTAATCTGGCGCCCCCTGTAATCAGACATGCCTCAGCGCTCCCCAAATCAGGGTTTCTTCGGAAGTCATAAAGCAAGTCGCTACCGAAATGCAGATTTGTTCAGAAAATGTGGAAATCTGGTATTGTGGAATGGATGAAGAAAGTGTATTTCAACAAATGTCTGATAATGAGATTTTTAACCAAGTTTCTGCTCCAATGTCAAATTAAGACGATGATGACAACAAAGTCATCGTAACTACCCCACAGATTACAGCAAAAAATGCGATCAACGAATTTGAAGTGGGTATGCAATGGGCTGAAGAGAATGGTGCATCATACAATGAGCTTTTACTGAGAGACAAAGCTTTACTCTTGCGTTATGCCAATGTAAAACAAAAGAAAATTGATGAATATTTATAACTGCTGTGGCCATTGTGTTTATGATGTCAATTCTACAAAATGAAACCTTGTGTTATCTATGTATATCTCACCATTTTCATAATTTGTTGGATTACAAGTACTCCCACTACAAGGGGTCGGGGGCAGTACTCTATAGTACGACAATTAGATAATCCGACACCGCCTTGCAAAACGTTTGTCCAATTACTGCAGGTCGACTGTATATAGATTTCTTTAAAAGTGAATTAAAAAAATATTTATTTCTTAAGCCGACCGAAAACAACTGAGGTCCGCGTGTTCTATAACGTTGTCATTGAGTACGAACTTACATTAGTTTCTACATTTGATCATACATTGACAACGTGCTAAGACTAATTGAATTGTACCTAATATCTTTAGTTTCATAGTATTCAATTTGGTCAGCATGATCATCCTACTTTTGAATGTGTATGTTTCAGTTACCAGTGGGGCCCCAGCGACTTTGAGCTGGGCTGTGGAATGGGTAAGGGAAAGTTCGGAAGGGTTTACTGTGCCCGTGAAAAGAGGACTGGACACTTTGTAGCTATTAAAACCCTCTTCAAGTCAGAACTGGCCAAGTGTAATGTGGAGAGGCAGGTGCTCCGGGAGATTGAGATACAATCCCGTTTAAAGTATGTTATTTTAACTGCACTGTTTTCTTAATGCTGTACTATACGCTTATTAATAACATTTCTAGTCTTATGTAATACTTCATATAATCTTTACACCACTCCGCAGACAACCGCATATATAAATAAATTGTGATCTTGGCACAATGCATATTTATGTGTGCATTCATTTTCAACCTGCCGCCTCCTAGTAGCTCCCTGACTACTTGTTGTGTCTGTCCATGGAAATCAAAATCACAAAATTCTAACCGATTTTTAAAAATAAATACATACCTCATATTGAGGTGAAATATCATAAAACTGCGCTATATAAGTTCACTGTTATTATTATGAAAGAAAATATTAGATACTCTCCTGTATATTTTATTTCCTATATATTTAAAAAAAATGTTATTGTTTTTATAAATCTTTAAATTTATTTGTATTTTTATTGCATAATATTCTTAATTAATTTCAATAATTCTGCAATTTTAGTGATTTTTTACATCTTCTAGCTATAATAGATAAATAAATAGTCCAAACTTCCAAATAAGCTAACCGTTTCTAGTAAAAAGTGATGATTCAGTTTGATGTATATTATGTGTCGGTGTTTTCAGGCACCCAAACATCCTGAGGCTGCTGACGTGGTTCCATGACGATAAGAAAATATATCTTGTGCTAGAATTTGCCGATGGCGGAGAACTGTACAAATACTTGAAGAAAGCCGTGAACGGTAGGTTTTCTGAAAGGAAATCTGCCGTTTACACTTACCAGATTGCCCGCGCACTAGAATACTGCCACCAGAACAACGTCATTCACAGAGATCTGAAACCTGAAAATATCCTGGTGGCCTCTGATGGGACTTTGAAGTTGGCAGATTTCGGATGGTCCGTGCACGCCCCTTCTAAACTACGCAAGACTATGTGCGGCACCCTAGACTACCTCTGCCCCGAGATGGTGAACGGGGAGACCTACACAGTCAGCGTGGACCAGTGGTGCCTCGGAGTGCTCTGCTACGAGTTCCTCGTGGGGTCACCCCCCTTCGAGACGGAAAACCAGTCTGCCACCTATAAGCGCATCGTTAGCATCGATATACAGTACCCCAAGTGGATATCTCCCGGCGCCAAGGACTTCATCTCCAAGTTGTTGAAGCTCCGCAGCTCTGAGAGGATGTCATTGAATGACGCCATGAAACATCCTTGGATTTTGGAACACGTCATGAAGAAAAAAGTCCCTCAGTAAGAAGCTACTGCACAATAATAGTTATGTTATCTTAGGTTAAATTTTATTGTTTTTCTGTACATATTGGTATTCTATATTGCCACCAAACCTTTTTATGTTAATTATTTATTCCTATTGTCCCCTAAAATAAGTTTTATTATGTAGATAGTTATTTTATAATTGAGACGTTAAATCAATAAAATACAATATTTTATTTGTTGTATAAAATATTCTTCTTACACAGTAATTTATCCCCGTGTAAAACAAGTCACCCCATCTGAGTGGTGGCAATTTATCCGCCGTGTAAGACGAGCCACTGCATCTGACCAACAGCAATTCCCTATTTGTCATCAAAATGTTCCGCGGTCGCCTGTTTTCAGACTCAGGAAAAGTGTGGGAAAACGGTTGCATATTATCCTTCAGCCTGCGTTGAAATATACGGGTGATATCACCTCCACACGGAGCATTATTTCATCTCATTTTGCCAAACAATAATACTTTTTTTGAAGAGACCTTGCTCAAATTACGCATTCATATCTTAACTGAATAGTGAGTACTTATGAATATAAATAACGTCAAATAATTGCTTTGGAACGATGGTAATATAAACAAAATGAAATGATTTTTTTTAACTCCTTTGGATCAATAAATATTACCGAGCAGATAAAACATTACTGAATTTCGAAACAGACCGGGCGTAACGGGATGTGCGTACGTCTGTTTGTATTTGAAATTTTTAACCCACTGTCCGATCTATATGTCGATACCGTGGGCGTTTTTTTTAATGAACTTATTTATATTATGTGCAATCTTACAAATATATATTTTTATACTTTGAGTATTACGATAACATTTTTTAAAATACAGTTTTCTTTGCTCTACGCTAGTTAAAATGGTATTTAAAGTTTAAAAAATCTCTATCTGACATTTAAAACCTCCAAAACACGGAACTACCTTACGATACAAAAAATAAAGAAATAAAATTATAGTTAAAAAATAGGAGGTTAAAAAAATGGCAATGTTTGATGAATGTAAAATATAAATTACAGGTTGGAAGGCAATGGAATGGAATAATAGACCCACAAATAAACATTATCAATTTTTTAAAACACACAGCTGGGCGTAGGAATGTTCAGTCATCGTTCAGTGATATATGAAATAGTATAAAATATGTCTGACAAAAATTCAGTAAATAAATATGTTTACTTTCTAAAACAACCACCATGCAACCTAGTTACATAAATGTCACATAACTACCGAATTAACAAGCCATAAAACATCTTAAAATTAGTGCCAAAAACACTGATTTTGAAATTGATTGGATGAATATGTTTTCACTGGAGGGTGTAGCCAAACTCCTGAATCCATCCTAGGCCTTCTTTGGAACCTTTCAGAGGTGTGTATTCCAAGCCAATGTAGTCGGTGTATCCATTCTCCTGGAGACATTCTAATACAAATTTGTAATCAATCTCTCCAGGGGTGTTGGGTTCATTTCGCTTAGGTACTTGTGCAATCTGAAAGTAAGCATTTGTGTTAAATTAGAAATTCTACTAATATTATGTTTGTGTAAATGAATGATTTAACCATACCTGTACGTGCCCGACGTAAGGCATAAACTCCTGAATGCTGTGAGCGATGTCCCCTCTTATTTGCTGTAAGTGGAACACGTCGAGCATCAAGCGCAGATTGGGGCTGTCTATCCTCTTAATGATTTCTAGAGCTGGAAATTAAAGAACATATGAATTGTAAACAATTCAGACAAACAATTTCACTGGCTTTACTGGGGTCTAGGAGTTAGTTAGTTTTCTTTCAAATCAGGAGAGACCAAAAAGGACTCACCTTGCTAAATGTATGTATCCATATCTAAATACGAAATTACAGAAAAACAAACACCATCTCATTTCATTTGGCTGACAAATTGTCAAAGGAAGCGAGGCTAACAGTCACAATGGAATTCTGTAACCAGTTGTGTTGTATGGTAGTAAGATATGAAACTGGCAGAGGAAGGATGAAAGTAGACAAAGCGGTTTAAATGGGGTCTCTGGGCATATGTGTGATAAAAATCATGTGAATCTAAGATTGATAAAACTGCAATGAAGAACATTAAGTAAGGGATGGTTTGGACACGGAAAGAGTAAAAGAGAAAATTGAAAGCAGACAGCCAAGTAAAATATGCCTGAATCAAGTTAAGTTATGTTAAGGGTCAATATAATAGAAGACTGAATGAATGTGAATGAAGCAAGGAGTGTGTCGAAACTGAGTTGTGTAGCATTCCATCCCTCGGATCACCCTTTGACTAAATGGCAGGATGGTTATTTAGGTTAATCTTTTAATTTGGGATCGCCGTATTGCTGCTTTACCTTTATCAAAAGAGTTCATGAAGTATTTTGGAACAGAATACTTATTGATTGGTTCTATGAGCCCCACAAGTCCCGCACTCTTCAATTGTTCCGCCGCGTACTTGAGGTTAGCTTCATATGTCGTCCAATGTTCATTGCTTCGTTCCTCGTCTGTATTCCCCGCCATAACATGAAGCTTGGAGCATTTTAAAGCCTTAGCGTAATCAATTGTTGTGGCGAGATTCTTACGGAACTCTGCCTCTTTTCCTGGCTTGAAGGTTACGCCTAGCTCTCCCTTTGCTGTATTACCTATTTATAAAGATCATTGAGATTAATTTATCAATCTTTTTACTTATTTATTTATAACCTGAACAGATGACCCAAAAACGTCCACTTGGTTCACGTAATTTAAAAAGATCATCAGCTCAGTAGTCCAAGTTAAGACATGCCTTACACGGCTTTGCTTTTCAGCGGGATTAAAAGTTAAGTGTAAGCCTTGTTGATTGGTCATTTCAGAGGCAGCACTGCGGCTGAAAAGGCTGCAACTTTATAAAAACATTGAAATATATATGTAGTCAGGTCTGATTTTACATGATTTCAATATAACATACATAACAAAGCATCTTTGTTTTTATCTGTTCTTAGATTTGTTTTATTTTTTGACACCCTGGAATGATTTTTATACAATGGAAGCCATTTTCCTATACACAGTGTACTGTATTTTTTTACACAGTATTCTGTTGAACGTTTCCGAATTAATTTTAATGCAGATAGATAGAGCAAGTCAGAGCTGGTAATTTTTTTTAATTAACAGTAGTATAAAAAAAATACTGTTTCCTTATTTTATATACGTAAATATCAACAACCTTACACACGTATAGACACGTTATAGCCATAGAATATTAACACAAAATGTGGCAAGTAACAAACACACTTATGCTCCTATTTTTATTCATTATTTGTAACGTCATTGGTAAATATAGTATGTTTTGACGTTTATTTATTTAGCCTCACCTGTATAAAGGTTTATCAGAATCTGCTGTACCCCTGCCTTTTCTTTGGCATCTCTTACTTCATCAATAGAACATCCCACAGGGAACCCTGACTCCACCACTTTGAATCCTGCTGCCTTTGCCAGCTGATACCTATCTGGAAGAGACGCACTTTCCGCAAACATAAAACTCAAATTGGCACAGAACTTCATGGTTAGTCCTCTTGCTGCTGACTGAATAATGTCCACTCGCATGAATAGTGTTTTTATGAAGATCTTTGTTATGAAAGTACTCTAGATAGATAATAAATGTTTATCTGGCTAACCACCAACACTTCAAAAATAATTCTGTGGTTATCTTGTTAAGATAAGAATTCGTTCTTTTGCCGGAGCATTTATTTATTTATGTAAATGTTCTAAAGCAAGATTTAACCTATTTACACCTGTCACCTGTTGAAATCGGACAGAAGCTGTCACTTTCTTAGGTTTTCACATCTTTTCAGGTGGTCAAATTCATTCATGTCATGTTGGCGCAATGCAGAAGTGGGAAGTTGAAATAATTCAAAGAAAATAATATATTTTTTAGTTAGAAATATTAAAATCACCAATACTGCAAGCCAATAATATTAACATTAATATATCTGAATTTGATTTTAATATGATCTTTGATAGGCACTAATAATTGAGGAGATACCTACCAATCAAAACAAAAACATTTGCACCTAATCATATTTTTGGGAAATTGCATAAAATTGTTTGCGTTGAAACTATAGGTC
Organism: Drusus annulatus; assembly: GCA_022651775.1. Lineage (NCBI taxonomy): Eukaryota > Metazoa > Arthropoda > Insecta > Trichoptera > Limnephilidae > Drusus > Drusus annulatus. The sequence goes on along the minus strand of JAGWCC010000076.1, from coordinate 1,582,834 downwards.
CTGAATAATCCATTAATTCCCTGGGGAATACACAATCACTGACACTCATCTGATATATATATATCTTTGAAATCTGATCTTAATATTGAAATAGTTGTTCCAAATTTAAATGTGAACATGTTTCTTTTTGACTGAACCACAATTTTTTTATATTTTAGATTGAAATTTTCTTTGATTTCTGAATGCTTAATGATAACCATACGGGTTGGTGAAAAATTGAAACAATGTTTTTTTAGAAGATTATAATTTTTTTTAAATGTTTTGAAAATGACATACTAATTGAATCAATATTCCTCGAGGAGTGGGAAGGGTAAGGAGATGAGGATTAAGATGGTTGGGAAGTACCTGGTTATTCAGACTTGGTCACTAAACATGTCTAAAGTCATTTAAAACAATGTTTAGATTTTGAATGCTGGTCGTGCACCAGGCTATTACTGAGAGTATCTTCCACTCTGGGACGTGCTGTACATATACTATACATTAGTGTTAATAAATTAATTGTGAAATAACCCAAATCAATAAAATAAAATTTATTTGCGCACACCGGGATTTGAGCCTGTGACCTTTCGATTCATAGTCGAAGATCTCAACCACTCAACCGTGGAGGCCAAAAGAAGAAATCTGCATTTTATTTCAAATCTATTTCTGCCGTAATGGGACATGCCTACAGTAATATAATAATATATGTACTTTCTGGTCCAAATTTTTAATTTAATCATATTATGCTTGTAAACAACCATTATGGTCAATCAACAGACTGTTAAATATTTTGCCTTGGTCCACGGATGCTCCTTCCGTTCCCGTCATATGAAATCATTCACGCCCATCGGGTGCCAAGTTCACAACCCCCTACATTTTTTAGGCTTAAGCGACGCTTTGGTCAAAAATGAATTAAATGTGCAGTTTAAAATCAGTTTTTTTTCTACACCGAATGCTCTGACTCTCGTTTGTTTCTGAAGACTTTTGTGGCGCTTCAGCCATCTTAAATATATTTACCCTTTGGGAGAAGGATTGACTCGAGTGATACAAATTTGGGACTTTTTTAGCTTTTTGTGGCTAATCAATGAGAGCATTAGTTTTTTTTTTCAAAATCCTACCAGCTACTGAAGACTTCACCGCTTCACCCTCGACTTATAGTTTTAATAATTAATTTACCGTAATTTAATATGAGTGAGTTTATATTTATGACGGAGACCGTGTGTTGAGGCGGTACGTAAACCATTGTGAAATAAACACGGAACCCGACAAAAAACACGAGCGCGAATATAACATCATGTGACTGCCCGTTTGGGAACGGGCGCGAGTGTAACGCCAAGTTTATTTTGCTCGCACCGGCACGAGCGCATGGGTGATGTGGTTAAAGTGCTCAGGTATAAACTTCGCAAAATGGCGTTTCAGCTATTTTGCCTTTCCGGCGTCGATATGTTCCACTAAATTCAAATGAAACCAATGATTATTTTTCTGGAATTACTTTACATGATTTATTTGAAATAAATATTTACAGTTTAACAATAAAGCTAAAACGACGAAATAACATAATTAATTAGAATTTATTTTAACACAAATATCACTATACAACATCAATTATAACAAGAGAATCATTAATTTAGATTAAAATACTTAAGTATCTTAATACATATTTTCCTTTCACCCATTGACCTCCAAAACTCTTCTTTTCTTCATATTAGGGGTAACGTAATTAAAAGCTCAAGATTTTTTCAAAGAAAATGCACAATTTTTTTTATAAGAGTAAATTAAGACATTATTTGTATTTTTTTATAAATAAACCCAAATAGCATGGTTTACTAACTATTGTTGAAATTCATTAGCTCGTTATCCATTGATCTTACCACAAAATATTAAGTCAATAGATTTTCCTGTGTAAGACAGGACATGGGCAGATTCATTCATCCTAGTGAACCCCTTCAGTCTGACTCAACGCTTTCATTAGATTTGAATGTAAATAGACTACATAGCATTATTTAAACCAAAGATAGCACTGTCAACTTCTAGGTGTCAATTGTATTGGAAACAATAATCTGGATTTTTAGCAACATATGCATTCATAAAAGTCAATATAAAACACGTTTTTTTCACATTTAGAAATAATCATTGTGTTTGATGAAGGTCTTTGTATTTTCTTCTACACTCATCTACTTATATTATATTGTTTCATAATTTATTGTGGTAGGCACTTTCTTATTATATTAAAATGTGTTGCATTTTTAAAGTGCGCTGAACAAAAGAAAAGAACTTGGTTTTGACAACTGAAATATGATGAGAAAACAAAGTTTAAGAGGAAATCATATGCATTACCATACTGAATATAGTGCCTGCTGTATGAGGCAAAGGTTGAATATGTATTAGTTTGGTCAATAAGATCAGGTACTGACAAATTTTCCTTAAAAATTATAATTGGTCGGTCGGCCTAACAATAGTAGTACCATTAAACATGAATTATTCCATAACTAGCAACGATCTCTTAATCTTAGCTTCACGGGTGTCTTTGGGGATAAAATAAACTCGAATTGGACATCCAGTTCTCCAACATACTCTATGTGGAATTCGCGTATCATCTGGAAAAGAAAAATAAATTTAATAATTATACATATCATTGTATTTTTAAAGGAGGATACAATATCCTTGGAGCAATTGGATGAGTTTGTGTAATTAGGAAATATGTTCACGAGAAACAAAAAGCTTGATGTGGAAATTGAATCACTGAAGAACTCTATGCAGCGTAGTCTGTAGGCTAACCAACTACCAGGATGAACCAAATTAGACTATTCAGGGAAAACTGAGATCTCTCTGGTGTTTTTGTGTGGCAAAACCATGGATGACCAAATAACAGAGTGTCAGAAGAATAATATATGATGCGCGAATGGATGGAAGAAATAGTCGGGGATGTCCCAGAAAGACTAACGAAATACTTGCGCTGGGTCATATCAATCATAAGAATAAGAAAAGAGTGCGTAGGGCAGAGTTGTGCATTATTTCATCTTCTCCATAACTGCACAAGCAGCATTTTCCTCATACTACGATGGAAGTATGAGGAATTTGAATATTGTCTCTCACTTTGGGTTGGTTTGCTGATTACCTTGGCAAATGTTACTAGTAGCCCTTGTTCCACAAATCTCTTTCCCGGGCACATGCGCTTGCCGATCCCGAAAGGGCAGAAGATGCAGGTTGCCGCCGACTGAGACTCCTTGTACAGGGGGTGGCCCTCCATCCACCTCTCGGGCAGGAACTCCCCCGCCCGGGTGAAGTTCTTCTCGTCGCTGCATGCCACCATTGTATGGGACAGGACAAACGTCTGCAAAACAAATAAATATTAATGATTACTCCCTATAACACTCGTGCCAGTCTCGTTACAGTCGTTACTCCTTGAGAAACAAAGTTATGTACTTCTAGTTACAGGTAATTCTAGATATTACTCACGCCAGGCTCGACATGGTAGCCGCTAAGAACTGTCTCCACCTCCAACACCCGGCCGATGGCAAAAGCCACGGGGATGACCCTCATAGACTCGTTGATGCAGGCCTTAGTGTATGCCATCCTAGCCATGTCGCCGCCCGTGATGTGGTTGTAGTTGGGGGCTATCTCTTCCAGCTCCTCCAGCACCTTTTTCTGCACGGAGGGGTGCTTTGCCACCAGGTACAGCAGGAAGTTAAGACTGTTGCTTAGCTGAAAATAAAATAATTTCTCGACTAATTGAAATAAAATTCACACAATGCATGGTTGCAAGAAAATTTGTGCATTCTTGGAGTTTAAGTATTACATGTACTCGGGACATTACGCTATCCAGGCGTCTGCTCTAACGACTGAGCTATCGTACCACCTTTTAGACCTGCCATGTTTCTCGACTACATACATATATCTAATAGGATATTGATGGAAATTTATATAAGGGTGTTCTAGCTCAACAAAATAACTGCTAGATGGTGTCAAGAAAAAATAATGCCACTCAATAGATATTTAGAATTTTTTACTAGGCTGCTTTATTTTATTTTAATTAAAATAATTTTCATGTGACAGTAAAATTGTCATTTTTTTCTCAGAAATAGGGAGGAATTATTTTTCAATAATTTGAATAACATTAAACAAAATTAGATTGAATTGTTTGTGTACTAACCGTTACTACACCAGCAGCAACAAAGTCAATCAAGCTCGACTTCTTTTCCTTCTCATCAACATCATCCCTTTCAACGATGGACATGAGGATGCTTTTGACCTCATCCGTGGCAATGTTCCCCGTGGAGGATTGAGCCTTTTCCAATATTTCCGAGATAATACTGCAAAAAAACAGTCATAGGTGATCAATCTTCATCGAGTTCTGCCAAGGTAGCCCGATTTAAGGCGCCTCCACCATCCAGTGTGTCACGCACAGAAACTGAAGAGATAAACCGACAAAAGCCGCTGCTAGAGGAATACGATTGCATCCGTATTCCTCTGACAGCGCCTTCGTTGCGTTTTCTTGTAGGTTTGCTATTGAGTCATCTCACTGGGAGTCTGGGAAACTCCTTACTTCTCTCTGCAGTGGCGAGATGCAACTATGTTTTAGTAATGGAAGAGATTAGATGCAGCCACGGCAACTATTGGGAAAAAGTGCAATCATAACAGTTGGCGTGTACTACATAAAATCTTATAATGCGCTGCCGGAAACCATCAAAATTATGCCTATCAATAAATTCAAAATAGCCTGTAAAAATTATTTAAAATGCATATAAATCAAAATAAAAAAGTACTTTATTAGTTAAAATATTATAAAGTCAAAAAGAAAATGAAATTATTAGCCACTTGTAAACTTGAATGTACAAAGTAACTAATATAAAATAAATAAATAAATAATAAATACAGTTTGTTATTTTGCTGTGAAAATATTTTCAATTAGGTTTCGTTAAACTTATTAAAATGTCGATGGAAAAATTATCCAAATATTATTATTATTATAAACAGCCCTACAATTTCAGTGTAAGTTGTGTTATTATTATAATGATTGTCCATGAAAACAGTTTATTATTTTTGATTTGTTACTGTACCTAATTGTTTTTTTTTTTCAATATTTGTACTAATAACATGGAATAAATCATTCAATGTTTTCACTATAGTAATTACTGATTATCTTTAAAACTTTGAATAATCAGATAATAATTCATTGATCTAAATAAAACCTATGACTAGGGATTTATTTTGCACTCGCAATACAATATCTACAGTGGCGATGCCACTGACTACAAAAATACCATCGTCAAGTTGTATATTTTTTATGTAACTAATAATAATATTTGGATAATTTGAATAGTGACTTTTTTGTGAAAAATCACTCCAAGGGCGCTGTGATCGCTGCTTTTTTTTTAAAATCCAAATTTCCTATGTTTACCTCTTAAATTAGTATATTATATACTATCACGGTATTTTTTACTATTATTTCGTTAATTCAAATCAAAAGAAATAACTACTTTATGTGAAATAAATTACCCAAACTACTGTTTGCGCTGTTTAGGATTAAAAAGGTATTTGCGAAAACTTTGATGATTTTTTGTATTTATTTTATAATTCTTTACCTTTCCTAAATTGACTCTTATTCGAGTGAAATGTATTGAAGGCACTATGTGGTGTTTTTGTGGCAAATGTGTATTGCAACCATAGAGGTATATACAAATACTACCGTTGTGACCGCTTTGAAAGAACTACTTCTTTTGGCAACAGTTCTTACTTCATTCATTGTTCATTGAACAAATATTTCAATTGAAGTTGGTAGTTCATTTTAGCATTCATTCATTTCATTTACTTCATTTCATTGAACAAATACTTCAATAGAAGTTAGATTACAAAGAACTACTTCAATTTGCAGCAGTATAGTTGTGAAGGTGAGCTTCAAAGCCTATAAAGAAGTACTTCATTACAAGTACTTCAATTGAAGTCCGACTTCAAAGTACTTCGATCTAAAGGAACGTGACTTTTATTTCGGCGAGGAACCAGTTCCAGTTCTTTTCGTTTTCAAATCCCTACCGACTAGTACGTACTTTTTCGGCGAGGAACCGGTTCCAAAAAGAACTGAACAAATAACCGGATAAATTCAAATCTCTTTTTTGCGAGTTCGACTTCAATTGAAGTGTTCACTGCGAAGGGTTCATTTTAAAGAACTAGCAATTGGTGAAGCATTCACAAAACATTTAAGTTTTTCCCAACGCTAATTAATACAGAGTTGACAGCTCCACACGAACCGTTATTTAAATCATGTTCCGTTCTGCGCTTCCGGAGTGATCGCTTCACATCGGTTCAACAACAACAAGTTCGGTTCCGAAATATACTTCACGTCACGCCTTAGAGTAATAATTACTCTAAGCGTCACGCGCGCTTTGGTCAGCTCTCGAGCTCGTAGGTCAGTGATGCACAATCTTTTAAGCAAAAGGGTCATTTTTTATATTTTCAAACGTTTGCGAGCTGCAAAGCGTTTAAGGTTCGAATAGTGGTATTGTTTATATTTCAAACCATAAAATTAACACTACCGGAAGTATCAGTTTCCAAAATAAATTAACGTTAAATCTGTAAATGCCATATCGCAATCGTTTTTTTCTTAAATATAATTTATATGCCAAGGTTTTTGAATTTTTTTTTGTCCAACAACCCTTTTGTAATTCGCATAACGGTAACCATTTAATAAATCAATTGTACCATGCACATATCTTTCTAGGTTCAAGATCAAATCATTAATCCTGTCTATTTTCAACTCATTCTATTCCACTGGTATTCCAATACCTTGTTCGCATAAAAAAATCTTTTAAAAAAATCATGTTTTATGATCCGCCGACAGTCGTCTGTCAATTAAAGTAGTGAATCTAGAAGAGATAGTCAATATTCCTGTCCCGGTTTTTAATGTGAATATTTCTACCCGTGGTTGACACATAACGAGGGAAAAATATTTCCACTGCTAGGCACTGTTTAACATGTTCCAATACGATATATAACCCACAACACCTGGCTTCTCGACGCATAACGTTATACCATATTAGTTATAGTTACATATACATGTGGATTTAAAGAACTACCATAAGGTCCATGATCATAGAAATACATCAACTAATTAAAGATTAGCCTACAAATTACAAATTCTTTAAAACAATGTGCGCCAGCTAAACTTGTCAAATACACTGTCGGTTTGAAAATATAATTTTTGCCATGTGTAATAAAAGGAATCATTTTCCCACTTTTAATCGTATAATTAAATGTAAATAAAAAGATTTGTGATTGTCTGAAGAGTGGATTTATTTACCATTTATATTTACCTATAGAGCGCTTCCTCGCCCTCGAGAAATTTTGAATAGCCCTCGGTTTTGGTGTAATCAAACCACAGGACCATTTCATCACGCTCAGTCTGGAACCTGTGGACCATGGCCTTACTCAGCCGGATGGCCGGCTCCGAGAGCACGTTGTCCATGTAGGACATCCTTTGCCCCAGGACCAGGGTACAGCTAGCTGCAAGGAAAAGGAACGGGAATAACTCAATAGTGTTTCAGACCTTTGGATCATGGCCTCACTCAACCGGTGCAAGAAATAGAGGGATGCTATCACGACACAGGAGAAGGGCGTTAAATGAAACGTGGGAGCTCGGAGAGCCCTTCGTTCAGCAATGGATAGAAACTGTGTCCAAATTACCAAGGAAACACTTTTACCCATTTCGACTTGCATACAGTAATCAGAAGGGTATTTGCATGAACGATGAGTGCTGTTCAAAATTCGTGAATTATTTTTAATAAATCTCATTCTGACAGTAATAATAAAAATTTCATTTTTTTTTAAATATAACTAATGATTGATTTTTTAAATTATCTAAGACGGTCATGACAGGCTGAGGGTATTATAAGGAAGTCAAAGCAAAAAACACTCGATTTGAAGTTCTTCGTGATTTATTTTTAGACATCGGAAGAGATTTAACTTTAACAATCGGGCAAATCGCAAGCGAAAAGTAACGTTGACATTACATGAATCAGCTCGAAAATATAGCGTTGGCCAATGACGTTACAAGTATATAGACACGTTGTAGAGCTCCCAAAGTGGCGAGCAAAGACTGGCTGGTGTTGGCGGCACTTAGAAATATGCATAGTTCGAATCACTCTAGAAATGTATACATTAACACGACACTGGACAATGTATACAGTGGCCCTACGGTAGAAAGGGTTGAAAGTGTATCTGAAGTGCTTCACTCACCTTCCAGCCCAAATCTGTATGACAGTTCATTGAAGTGGTCAAGGTTGTCGTCGCGCACCCGGTTGGCCCTCAGCAGCTGCATGAAGTCGTCGGCAATGTGGTTCAATTCCGGCAGAAAGCCCAGCATCGTCCTCGTGCTGGTCAGCTCCGGGGTTAGTTTGGAGCGGAGACTGTGCCACAGTTCCCCCTGCCTGAGGAAAATATGCTGCCGTTATGTTGGCCAATAACAAAACATTTAATTGGTACTACAATACATCTTACTCGTTAGTCGTTCGCATAGAACTTGTCCACTAGAGGGGCCCCACCACTTTCCCGCACTGTTTTAAGGAACCGACGTTCCTCCTATCAGCGCGCACGTCAAGACTCTATTTTTTTTAAAGGAAGCTACACTGTGTATATTAAAACGACTCTAGACCCTCGAGTGTCCCTGCATGACGTTACATAACAGAAGATTGTCAATTGGTACAAAAAGAATAAATGTTCACCTTACCTTGTTGGTTATCAAGCTCCTTTGTGATAGGGAAAAATGTGCAGTCCTAATAGAAAATACACTCGCGTTGTTCCAGAGACAGTACTTCCCGGCCAACCGGAAGTCGGCAATCCGGGATGTCCCTTGAAAACGGGTTTGAGCAGATTTGGGAAAAAAAATCCCGAAGACCCTAAGGAATGAAAAGTGAGTCCCAGACAGCAAGGCCTCACTGCCGACCAGGAGAGCGCTGCGGCCGTCCCTCCGCGAGTGCATACCACCAGGGGAGGCGCCAAGTTCCTTCCACGGAGCTCAATGTTCGTCCATATAGTTGCAGGGACGGGTCTAGAATAGTATATATAGAACTTGTCCAGCCGTAGGTTCCTGTAGACCGTGATGACTGGTGACTGATGACTAATGATGACTTTGGACGGCCGCGGCGGCCTGAAGTGCCTGAGTGGCGGCTGGACAAGCGCAGGACCTTCGCGATATCGTCCCGCGGGCTTGGCGGACACCTCGAGCACTATCCCGTATTTGATAGGTACTGCAATACATCTTACTCGTTGGTCATCCCGGCGCTGGAGAACCTGTCCGGCCGCAGCTTCCTGTAGTCCATGATGACTCTGGAGGGCGGCCTGAAGGGGTAGCGGCTGGGGTGGCGCAGCACCTTCTCGATGTCGTCGCGGTGGGAGATGTTGACGATGACGTGTCCCTTCGCGGACACCTCGCGCACGATCCCGCCATATCTGTGCAGCATGTCTAAAAATAATACCTCAATTAAAAAAAAAAAATTTTGAAACGAAGCAAAAACGTTTTTTTAAACTACTCGTTTTAGCCGCCTGCACATAATTTTTAGATCTGTAACTCGTTCTGACTCTAACCAGGTCTAGATTTACCACAGTGTTAAAGGGGCTAGAGCCTAGGGCACCTAAATTAATAAGTGCCCTCGTCGGTATTTAAAAAATAAAGTATAATTCCATGAGAATCCCGTATTTAATTATTAAATTAGTAGAAACCTATTGTTCGTTAGATTCGTTTATGGTGTTACAAATTAATGATCCTCTATATATTACTTCTATTAATTCCGTGACTCGTTTCTGAATAGCCAATGCTAGTTTGGACCACTTACTTGTTTTTCGGTTCTGGATGGATTTCTAAAACATATAAACGCATTTTCAAAACTAAAACAACTTTTTGACGGGCTCCTAACTTTATTTATTATTAAAATAAAGTAAAATCATAGGGCAGTAACCTTAGAGTATATAGAGTGGTATCTACCCAAGGCAGTATAGTCAGTTTTTGATGATTTTTACCGGACTCGGTGGACCTGGGCGGGGCTAAAAATAAGGCTAGGGTATTTATACATCCATTCATATCACATATCGACATTATGTTTTTGTTTATTCGTATAACCACTTTTTCACAGTATTTTTATCAAGAAAAATATAGCATATAACCTAAAAAACCGTTTAGTTGTGTCAAGTTTAGTGGCATAATAAAAAATGCCCAAGATCATCGTGACAGTACATAAAAGCGGTGTATTATATTTGTTGTCTCTTTCTCTCTCATGGTGTGCGACGTAAAAACCCGGAGAAAGTGATTTATCGCAAGTTTGTATAGGTTGGGTAAAAATAATTAGCTCTCTCTCTCCATACATTGTTACTCCAAGGCAGTAACCCTTCACCCAACAATGTTTTAAAAAATGTAAAGTAATTACGAGTAATAAAATTATTTTCCTACCTACCTACGTATTCCTGCTACGGCTGAGCTCTTAGATGAGCTGCAATTATATATTTATTTTGAGCTTACTAAAGTCGACTTTGACGTAACAAACATTAATATTACGAGGGTAAAATAAAAATTGACTACGTATGAAAGATTTCACGAAGACATGGCACGATCAGGTTAATCGTATACTTGAGGTCACGTACCAGAATAGTGTGTATGAATGTGAATGAAGAAATTAATTTATATCAAAGCAGAGTGGTGTGGCGTCCCATCATCTTTGTATTCGCCTGTGGTAAAATGGGGTAACAGTTTATTGTTATTAATTTAAGTATTTTTCAGCACTTTCCTTCCGTACAAACACCCGTATCTAATGTTGTTTAATTCAGCACTTTATTTTACATTTAATACCCTTACCTATACAAAAAATAATGCTAAAAAGATTCCGCGTAGTAGTAGTATTGATGATTCGTTACTTTTTAAATCGAATCCTTTAAACTCGAATTGAATCGAAATCACCACTTCGGTTCGTTCGTGATTCAAGTTCAACAGTTTTGCTGTTTTTTCAAACGCTCTGAATAAATCTAATGAATTAAAATGATTCAAATGAAATAAATAAAATATTCGGAGGAGACGGAATGTGTTACCTAATAATCCGAACATTCTGAATCATTATTCAGATGGAATTATCGAACTTCTCACCACTATTGTGTATAACGGTTAATCGGATAGAAGTTGTTCCGACAATAACACGATAAAAACTGCCCCACCTTTCTTATCCGTAAAGGTTGTTGAATGGAAATAGCTGTAAACAAATTGTTAATGGCAAAGTACAGTTTCGAACGAGAACACGTTTTTTGCTAGACAGGTGTGTTGCAGAATTCATCAACTGTTGACAGCCACACCCCACAACAGATGAAGACGTAGAAAGGTATCTACCGAACTATTATTAGAATAAAACCATCGCGAATTCGACTTTAATATCAATCACACATAACCGTTACCGCTTGGCGGTTGATCAAACGCTGAAACGGGTCGAGAATCGGCGTTTTACGAGAACCCTTCAAGTGTAAAAATATCAACATGGCGCTGAACGTCGATTTGATCATCGCTCGAATGTGGCAGAGGTTAAAACAACCCGACCTACATTTAGCTGCCAATGTGTGTACATTTAAAAGTGCACTTTAAAGATGACTTCAGACTGAAACAAACATTCCCATTAGACGATTTGGCGAATTTCATATTCGTACCACACACAGGCGCAGGTAGGTACTGTTAGATTAACATTATGAATACGGTGTGCGTGGCATTGCGTAATAGTTAGAATTCCGTTCTGTTGGTCAGAACCAGTTTATATGTTCGATGCATCCAGAGCCAGGGGCATACATTTACCAAACGTGATCTTCGTTGACGCGAAGATGGGCTCCCATGGAAGGCTCAGTTGGGCATGCGAGGGTGTTTACCCCATGATGTGAGATATGGAGGTACTATCGTGAATTACTCGTATATCAATATATAGGAATACTAAGGTACGTGCACACTGAAATTATTAAATTGTAAAAGCTCAATATTATTTCATTTGGACTAAATTTCTATAATTAAGTACCCACCTCCACTTAACCTCCAGTGTGCCGGAGGTGCCAATAGTCACCGGGCATTCATCATAATCTTTTCGTGTTTTTTTAATCATTTAAAACCTTTTGTTGGTATTTAAATGAACCGTAATCGCTTTTCAACGAAATAATCAATCCAGAGATATTTTGCATCGCGTTAAATTCGGAACAAGTCGAGTAATAAATATTTGAAGTTCGCTTACGTTAATTGCGGCAGAAAAAAACTATTTTCAAAGTGACATTGCTGTTTGTATTTACGGAAAAAATCATGCAACTTTCTTTTTATTTGGAAGGAAATTTATTCAACCATACGAAAATACAATAAAATAACAACAAAATCTTCACATTTATTTTTTTAGAGACACGAGGGGGAAACAAACCGATTCTCCTAATATTTAAGAAGCTATTCCAGAAAAAACACTCAATACTATTCACATAGAATTTAAAAAATGCATAAACACATTGTCTGAGAAGAAAGCATAATAAACATAAGTGAGTTATTAGTGTTATTACGAAATTACAGTCAGTAAGGTACGACGGAAATTGTACCTTGCGAGAATTCGGCATTCCAGAGGTCGATCAGATCAACTTCTATAATACATTCCTTATATTATATATATATATATATATATATATATATATATATATATATATATATATATATATATATATATATATATATATATATATATATATATTTATTACTTGTCTTGGACTGAATCAATTTTTTGGTTACAAACATCCCTTTTAATGCCTTTTATGTTTAACCGAGTGTACTGTGATAGATAATGCAATTGGTTCGCTATTAGAAATAATGTAGATATTCCCTACTTCGGACACACCAGACAAGTTCACAGCGCACTTCTATCGCTATTCCTCTCCAGTGGTTCTAATATTTAGACAGGTGGTGGTAACTCAGACTCTTATCACTGTTTAGCTTTACCACGGTTGAAACAACACGGCCTAAGCCGTTGTGAGTGATGACCAGTTTTCTCCCATCTATCACCGTCTTAGAGTAACAATATAAAGAGACCGTACTAATTTGTGACAAATCGTTGACAAACTCGCAAAATATAGCTCTCTCTTTATGCTCGGTTCTATACGCATATGAGAAAAAGAGACAAACAATTGTTGAAACCAATACACGATTTGGGGCGGGCTAAATACTATGTCCGCGATATTTGATCTGTACGCACTTCATTCACGTTTGGAGTGTCAGGCGAACGGACTGTCAAAAGTGCGTAAATAGTTAAAAACTTGAGTTATTTTTTGTCCGATATCTAGCAAAACATCATGGCCATATGTGCTATACTTTGGTTGCTTCAATCGAAGTACAAAAAAAAGGACCAAAACAAACAGTTTTTCACACGTATGTACCATAAAAAATCGTCTTTTTAGTTAGATCTCAAATATTTAACATTCTAACCTACAAAACAACTAGTAACTTACACCAATATGTAATTAATCTTTGGACTATTCGTTCCAATATAATAAACTTCCGTTTGAAATGAGTTTTGAAAGTGGATTCGTAATATTTTTAACTTAGAGATATTTACTAGCTGTCACATAAGAAACCATTACAGTGGGGAATACCCATATTGTACGGCTTCTGAAAGTATCCCGGTCTCTTTCTTTCTCATGATACTAACGCTAAATTGTTGGCAAACAGATAAAGACAGAATAGTGTTTATCTCTTAGTTATATTTATAATTTCGATTTACGTCCTCAGATTCAGGGCTATGCCAAAATTGGAATATTATTATTTATTTAATTATTTTTTAGATTTCCAAAGGATGAAAAAAGACGAGAAAAAATCTAATTTCTTTTTCTTTGATTTAACAAATATGTTAATATGAATTCATACGTTTCATCTGGATTTTTATACCCTTAGCTTCTAGTTAATTGTTTTTTTAAATCTATTGATGTGCACATGCACTATTGTACCCATTTCTGAACCTGTTCTCTGATGATTTATGATAACGATATGCATCTAGATAGTTTTTAATTTTGTATACATATTATATATTATTTTTCTCCTTGTTGGTTAGAATTATTAGCTTAATTAATTAAGTATGAAGCGCACTTGACGTGAAATATCACAAAACTGTGCTATATAAGTTCACTGTTATTATTATCTGCATTCGAAATTTCCTTACAAAATAACGCGGGACGGAAAACATCCCTACAATACTTAAAAAGCGGTGTCATGTTTGTGAATTTTTTGTGTCTCTTTCTCTCTCATGGTGTACGACGTAAAAACGCAGAGAAAGTGATTTATCGCAAATTTATATAGGTAAAAAAAATTGATCTCTCTCCATATTCTTACTCCAAGGTTAAGAAAATGATTTAACATCTGTTATCACCGTACATTTTTTTATTTTTACTTTTTGTTTGTAAACTATTTTGTTGATGGAACTGAAGTTCATTTTTATAATATGTATTATAAAATGTTCTGTACTAATAATTTAATTCGTTTATATTTTTATCTATAAATAAGATTTTAATAATCTTATTGATTAATGTATATTTGAATAAACAAAAATATACAACATTCATTCTTTTTAATGATTTACAACTACCTACTCACAACAAAAATACCTAATTTACTTAATTTGTGACAACCCTGTTAGTGATTTTACTCCGAGTTTAGGCCACACCCTTTGGTCATTGCTTGGTCAAAAAGTGCGGACAAAATTTCGCAAAGTTAGGTCTCTTGATATTGTTACTCTAAGATCACCGTTGTGCTATCCCTATCGGAGGTTAAACATCGCCATAGATAGTTATATTTTGAACATACCTTTATACGCTTCGTGAACTTTGTTGGCCCTGTATTTGACGATGTAGATCCAGGCGGTCCCCAGGAAGGGCAGGCTCAGGGGCCCGGGGATCCTGCGCAGGTCGCCCCCCTTCCCCTTTCCCTTCCCCTCGCGCAGCTGCTTCCGGTACAACTGCGCCAGGAAGGTGATGGCGGCCAGCATCATCCACACCACGAAGTTGTCGATGTATCCGGTCAGCAACATGTTGGGATTCTTCTGAAGCTGGCTCGAATGATCTGTGAAAACCAAAAATAATCATTTCAATGAATTTGCTAATGCCCTCTTCACACCGGGAGTCAAAATCCCAGGCGTCTCTTTCCAGCCAACGGAGAAAGAAGGGTCAGGAGTTATTACGGAGACGATAATTTCTATGAATTATGAAATTATGTATTTAGTTCGTTAGTTCCTCGTTTGGCTGCCTGTGAGATGTACCTTTCTACTACCTACATAATATTCTTAATATATATATATATATATATATATATATATATATATATATATATATATATATATATTTATAAAAATGGTTTTAAAATTCTTACTGTATGATTTTTTCCTATTTTTTTTAAGAATTAACGAGCCTATCTAGTTGACGGTTTTATTTGAAACATCAATGATTCATGGCTGGGGATGAATATGTCTCTTCTGTGAGCTAAAAAATAGTAAGTGACGTTGACCTAGAAAAGTAGCCTTAGATAGTCGCTAGTTTTTTCTTGTTTTTTATTTGTGATTTTTAGGACGAGAGATAAAAAGGTAACAAAGAATTATTATACGTGGGTACTAAGGTTTTTTTAAACATATTATTTATGTACGTACACGTTCCTACGTTTTTTTTCATGCATTTCAATTTTATTCCCAACAAAATCGATCAATTTGTATGTAGTTTTTATTGCGATAGAAACCACAATGGGCTATTCGAATGCAGTTTAAATTGACTTGAAATTGACTTCGATGAAAAAACCTACGATGCTATCATTTCCTTGTGATTCTGTATTATCCAATGTATCTATGCAGACATAATCGCATTCTAAACAACGAGAGTTTATGAGTCACAAACTTATTGAAGAAAATAAGTATTTAGGTCGTGGCATGTTAGGTCATCAATGTCATTCTATCAACAATGGTGGATACTTTTATAATGATGTTTAGATGTACGTACTAGACCGGCCAAAATTCAAAGCTTTTTTTTCGAATTCGGACCACAATGCGTCAGAGGCTCAATTGCGCACTCGAATACTTTCTTTTCGAGAAAGACGAACATTCCAAGGATACAATCAATTCGACAATATTTGGTTTCCTCCTACTCCCATCATTATATGCGGAAAAGGTAGAATTAAACAAAGTTGGTCCACCATGTATCAATAGACAAGTCGGACCCTTATAACTTAATTTTATGTTAAATATCGATTAAGATTTCCACCTCGATTGTGTTAACCTTTTTATTAATTGTCATACACCAACTACTCTTACCTTTATAATATATACTTTTGTCTGTCTTCGCCTTTTGTAATACTTTATGATTGTAACTTATTTATTAACTACTACTTTATAGGAATACGTTTAAATCAATATTTTGGAAAACATGTACTTTATTTGACTGTCATTAATTCAGGAATATTATATACCATTAATGTAACTGGTAGTTTACCATCATATTTTTCTTCTTAGCTCGTACTTAGCAGTACCTTTACTTTTTCTCCTCACTAACTAATTTAATTTGACTTATTTATTATAACACACATTTGTTTGTCAATGTCACACGTTGTGCCGTATATACCTATATGTGTAAAATACTAAAATAAAAAATGCTCTTGTAATGACAGAGAACTTAGCTAGCAGAGGCCTGAAACCTTTTAAACTCTACCTTTCTAAACATATACTTTTGGGCCTGTACCAGAGACCAAAGTTTACCAAACAATATTTGATTGTTTATAACTATATTTTGACATACATGCCTCCCCCCCTCATAACTCGTACATACCTTAATTGCATGGAATTTAACCCCCAACACCGACCCCCTTCGTCTCCTATTTCGTTCAATCTTATATCCTCCCCAACCCTAGTTATCGGCTTTAAATAAAACATTGCTATAAGCACATAAAACATAGTATTTCACTATAAGCATTTGCACATAAACATATTCTAAAGAAAAAGCCAACAGTAGCAAAAGGCAGCCCATAGAAAAGATTTTCTCCTTATTAATCTCTAACCACAGTTGACACAAGAAGAGGGGCAAATATTCCCTCTGTGGCACTGTTTGACATTTCTACAATACGATGTATGGTGTGACTTTTAATAGCAGCCGAAGATTAGAGATTTTTAATAGAGGGACATGGGAATATATCATGTGGAAGCTTATTATTTGTCGCCCTTGGGTCGTCAAACTGTTAAACGTGAATATTTTGAATGATAAATTCCGTTAATATTTCAGAACCGAAATGTTGAATACAGATTAAGTTCAATTAAATATTTGTAAATTAAAATAAAACAGGCACTCAGATGCAGAGAATTGATCACTTTCGATTTGCTTATTGAAGCCTCCAACCCTCTCGGTAGAGTTGGTAGCCCGGTGTTGGCAAATCAAATTGTAGTTTATTACACATAATCTCACTATCGCCCTGGCGAGAGATCGCCATTCAAAAACGAAAAGTTTGCAAAAGAGCTTGAGCCATGTTAAAGCCTTTAAACTGGTATTTTTTTTAATATGTTAAATACTTTTAAAATATGTGCTTTGAAGAACTGACAAATATTTTGAAAATATTTGATAATCCGACAAAAGTTACTCCTTTTTCCAATATTGAGAATTTGAATACAACAAATAAAATCCTTTTGAAAAACCTTTTCTCAAAATATTATCCACATCGTGGGCCGTAAGAAATAAGCTTTAAGCTCTCAAATCTGGCGGCGATTTTCGTTTTATCGGTCGTCAACCTCTTTAACATCTTTTCCGTGAACAGACTGACACGCATCTGTATCTACAGTAGGTAAACACACCACAGGTACAGCGACCTCCGTGGTGGAGCGGTAAGCTCTTTGGCTCCTATGTACCTAGAAGTCGCTGGTTCGAAACCCGGCATAATTAACAACATATTGGTTATTTGACATTATTTAAGTTAATTAAAATGCATGTGTGGCATGTCAAAATAGCCTTTTGTTGAAATAAATATATGTAGATACGATTCCTGCAAGGCAGATTTCAATCTGATCTCGCCCGAAAAGTAGTTGGATGACTTAGGAAACAGAAACGGTATCTGCTTTTTTCTCTGACGATTGGCCTGACCCGAAACATAATAATTGAAGGCAGCGTCTTTAAAATCTCAAACATTTGATTCCGAAACAATAAAAAAGTGTATTTTGAGAGATTTTATCGGCTCATTACAGTTTCTAGGTCGATTTTTTTCTTAAAATTTTGTTGGTAAAACGAACATTATTTATACAACCAAAATATTTAAAAAGTAATATATTTGTTAGCGGGTAGGGCTGTTAAGTCGATTTTCACTTGTTTAGTGGTTTTTGTATTCTGTTTCCTTGGCACAGCTTTGATTTCATTCTAAAAAACATTCTTCCGCTCACTTATGCCATGGAAAATCTAGAAACGCACGTCAGAACGGCCAATGACAGAACTGCCTTTCCGCGACTGGAAGATCTTTCAATCTCCACCCCCTCGTATGGCGACTTTTATTCTCTTTATTTATCTAGATCAAAAATATGACCGCATTGAGACAGTTCCCGTATCGACATTACACCTTATCACACCTTTTCAATGAAATTCAAATAGTATAGAAATAATTTTAAACCATAAGTCCTGATAAAGTACCTTTTAGTAGATAAAGTACCTTAAGTGGTTCTAACAAAATATCCTATTATGATTATATTTTCAGTTTATTCAAATATTTTTACAAGAATTAATATTAAATAGTAAATAAATGAATTAAATCTTTAAAACAACAAGTGTAACTTGGTAAAATGTATAATGACGTAAAGATAATAATCAAGAAGCTTATACCCAAATTAATCTATTACTTTAAGCAAACCAAGTCTTCAAAATTAATATGTAAACGTTTCAAACGATATTTTTTAAATTTTATAACGAAAAACGAGTGTTGTAAGAAAACTCCAGTCTATTTTTATTTACACATTTTTTAAGGGTTGAAATATAATTTAGTGCCACTCTAAAAAAATGAGACTCAGATAAAAGTAGAATTAAACACTAAAGATTGCGAAAGCTCTACACGGGAAACATTCAAGTAAGACATACCTGGTACACACTCACTTGTCACACACATATTGAATTCCACCGAACATCAACGCGCGAAAACGCAAATAAACGAAACTACAAAATTCTCCTAAAACGTAAAGAACTTATAATAATAGTTACATAACTCTTTCCAACTTACATATTATAAATAATTGAAGCTCCGAAATGAAATCGTAAAATAAGAGACTCGACGTGTTAAAGCTGCAGAGCGTCCGCGCGTTTCAGCTCACGTCAGACTCACTCGAGATTTAAGGCGAACTACGGAGTCGTAGTGCGAGTCAACGAGCAGGCAGCTTTGCTTATATATCATTTTAATATCGTTGTTTTCCACCACTCTCCGTTCGAGACAACCGTTTTGTTTATTATTGACCGTCAAGGAGCCGCTTGCATCGCGAGTGAACTTGACCTCGTGCGGGGGTTCTCCGTGCTTCGCAGCGATTGCGGCGTCGCACAGTGAGTGCACCCGTACAACTGAAGAGACATGGTCAAATTTCACGATATTAAATCAACACTTTTTATGATTGAAATTACTTTTTGAAGATTATCGTGATGCTAAACATGTATTAATTTCATTTTAGTGCAACTAGGTCAAACACAATCGTGCTTCAAACATTACTATATTTGAAGTGTTCAAATAATGATTCTTTTTTGATGATTTCAAAGCTTGTGTCGTGAATACAGTTTACTATAATGTTTTATTATTTACATGGTTAGCTAAATTGCTGTTTTTACACACTCTGTGGTTTTTTTACAGTTTTGAAAATAAAAAGCAAAAACAAAATAAATGTAAATTTATAATAAAAACAAAAATTCTCCGCGATTTTATTAGAAATAAAAAAATTTATAAAACATTTATCAACCATTGAAGTGATAGTCTGACAATTTACAAGTGCGGATCAGCGTGTCAAGTTAGTTTTTTTCGAACTTAACTCCATTTGCAGAGATATATTTTTTTCTCTTTGAGAAATGAAAAGACTTATATGTATTCGTAAAAAGCATTTACTTTGTGGCTTGCCATATTTATTAATAAAACAGATAAACTTTGCTTTTTAACCACTTTTATTATTCAATATTGTGTCGACCAATTTCGGAAGCAACGAAAATAGTCGACATAATATTGAATAATAAAAGTGGTTAAAAAACAAAGTTTATCTGTGTTATTTATAGGCTCATATGTATTTATAGATGTTATATTCATAAAACTTTATTACTTTCTGTGATTTATTTTTAAAATATGTTGTTACGGCTCGGATTTGCTGGCCTGTTTTTACACCAGCACAAAGTATAAAATGACGGGCTTGTGAGTCCTAAGGATTCACTAACCTTTTTAAATGCCCTCCCGCTTAGCTTCAGTCGGTAGAACGGATTTTTTGCCGTGTTTGAAATTCGTTTATTTTGATTTAGAGAGGACCTTCTTCTTCGTCGTTAAAAATGGGGGTTACAAAATGGACCCATACTTGCAGGGTTTAAGGAATTTTAAAAATAATATACTCTAAATGCTCTCTCGTATTACATTTGAGAATATTGATTCTACGCCCAGGAAAAGCTTGATTAACTTGGTGGATAACGTTAGAATTGGGTACTCGTAGAGACAAGCTATTATACTAAATTGTTCAAGTATCACCGATACTGTAAAACGCGTGGATCCTGCGCGCTGAGAATCCTTCCGTCCAGTCTGATAGCCGAGAAATCCCGCTGATTCGCTCCTCGATGGCGGCTGCGGGGGATCGTAGGAACTCGGATTATCCCTCTCAATATTTAATTCAATTTGCTATTTCACCATAGGCGGTAAATACTGCATTGACTCTAAAAACGTTAACTGCACTATTCGGCGTCTACTGGGAAAACTCTAATATTCACTCTGTTTCGAGGTTGAACGTTGAATATCCTCCTGGCCGTTTTAGCCCGGGCTCGTTGGTCGTTATGCCCACACTTTTTGGCTTTTAAGGGGGGCAACTAGACAAAACATTACACCATAGTAAATAGATTTTTAACTAGCGCGAAAATTCAAAATGGCACTGGATCTAATTTATCTTGCTTCATAACAATGTATATACCAAAATGTGTTTTAACCAATCGTTTGAATTTTGTACGGTAATGGAAATTTTGTTCTTGGTCCAAGATGGCTGGTGAAACCAACATTGATGACAACAACAAAGAAATAACTAATGCAGTAAGAGTCAAATTCAGGCGCAGAACGATACGGTAAATTTATACATGCACCCAAAAGTGATGCAGTTTTTGGTTAAATAAATATTTTAAATTATTTAAAACATTGTTTTTAAGATAAAAATATGAATTTTGTAAATATTTTCTAATATATCTCACAATATTTTTTATTGTCTCCAATAATAATTTGTATTTTCGTGCTCTAAAAGCAATACTTCATGTGTACAAAACCACAACAAGTGTGTTGATAAACAAGAAGTAAAATTATTTAATAACTTACTTGAATACATAAGAAAATTCATATAAGTTAAATATATATATATATGTATTTATTAAAACAATATTCAATATACACAAACTCTCTTAAGCTTGCATCTTTAAACTTTTACGATTAATTTTCATCACTACTATTTAGGCAGTAGGCACTCCCTATATTTTAACTCTTATATTATTTCTGTAAACATTACTTTTCTATGTACACCCCGCTTCTCCATACAATAATTAACTTTAAAGATAAGCGTAGTACGAAAATAAATAAATTGTCGTACCTTACTGTCACGCACTTGAGTTGCGATACTACAAAAGTGCGCTTTATAAATGTAATGTTATTTTTATACGAATCTACTTATATTTTAACAAATATGTATTTTTTTGCTTCATTTATCTAGTACGTGTATAAAAATAAATCTTGTATCGTATCGTAGTGTATCTTTAAATAAATAAAACTTACAGTAAACCACGCAAAATATAAGTATGTCAGTGTTTCGGGATTTTTTTCTCCTAAATACTTTATTCATTCAGAACGTGTGTAAATTTTTTTGCGATTTTCTTCAAAACAGAGTATGTCCCCAAAAACACTTTCTCGACACACTGTGCGGCGTAGCGTCGATTCTGGATACATTGGGGAGTATTAATTGAAATATTTCTCTTAGGGAAATGTTTTTACTGGGAAAAGATGATTTATTCGTATTTGAACTTTAAGGAAAATAAGTAATTTCTAGACAAACTCAACTTTTTGAGAAATTCGACAAATTAGGAAATGTAACTCTCTAAGAAAGTAAACTCTTCTAAGTAAGTTTTCAAGGTAATATGGCTTTATGAAGCGTGTGGGTATGTGGGTGTGTGGGTGTGTGGGTTTGTGGGTGCGTGGGTGCGTGAGTGCTATTTATAGAATGGGAAGATGTAGATTTACTCAGAACAGGTAGACATCCATACAAAATATGATATCTTTGAATACATACCCAGCACCCAGTCCAAGGGATCTTCAGCGAATAAAAGTAAAATGTTTTTTTTTAATAATCGTTGAATATTTGTGATATCATTAGTTCATTACTGCGCTGAGGTGTTCTTGATCGCCAGGCTTGCTTCCTTATCGCGTAGCTAGGTGGGTAGGCATTGTCTCCAGGTTACAGTAACTAAATAAATCGGTGTCCTCGTAAAGACAGCAACTACGCAGTAGGACCTGTCCAGTACCCAGACTACATTGAGGGGTAGACGAGCAATGGCCGAGCTCGGGGTGTATCCTGACACGCTATTCAACATACATTAACAACAACAATAACACAACAGACTGCATCCTGATGCAACCAGATATGTTCCGTCTACTGGCAAAACTATGCATATCGAAAAAGCATGAATTGAGATAATCAATGAGAGTTCAAAATATTTTGCCCTGAGCATTCCCTATTCTACATTATATTAGCTTTTTGCTCTTTAGGACTAACCGTCACGCCGCAGGAGTAGGCAGAGAGAACGAACTGCCACACTTTTGTCTTCGCAAACACTCTTCGTTTTACAAAGAATTTTGATTCACTCGATCGTGCCATATCTTCCTCGGGAGTGCCTCACTTGTTCTTCAAACCGTTTGCGGGACAACTAACCTCCTGTAGCGAAATCAACTACGCTTCTAATTTAATTGCGCTTGCATCGGCCTTGCATTCTTTCCTGATCTCTACAACATGCAATTGTTCACCTTAACACAAGCAAAACAATATTTTAGCCATATAAAATTATTCAACGCTTCCTTGTTGCCCTCACCGCCTTCCTGGATCCTTCCAACACCACCCGGGGGGGGGGGCGATATCGCCCATTTTGAAATCACTGATCTAGAACAACCATAGAGTTGGTAGAGTAGTATCTATCCAAGGCAGTGAAGTCAGTTTTTGACTTGTTTTTGATGATTTTAACCTGACTCGGCGCACCTGGGCGTGGCTAAGACTAAGGCTACGGTATTTATACATCCATTCATATCACATATCGACATAATGTGTGTATGATTGTTGGTATTCAATTCTCAATGCCTACTTTGAATAAGATATTTTTTTTTAATAAAAGAGAAAATTATTAATCACTTTTAAGTTATATTTGTATCCTTAGAGTAATAGAGTGGTACCCATCCAAGGCAGTGTAGTCAGTTTTTAGTGATTTTTACCGGACTCGGCGGACCTAAGGGTGTCTAAAACTAAGTTTAGGGTATTTATACATCCATTCATAGCACATATCGACATAATGTTTTTGTTTATTCGTATAGCCACTTTTTCACAGTATTTTTATCAACAAAAATACAGCATATAACCTAAAATACCGTTTGGTTGTGTCAAGTTTAGTGGCATAGTAAAAAATGTGGGCGGAGTCTCGCCGTGAACCAGGTGCTTAAGATCATCACGACAGTATATAGAAGCGGTCTAGGAAGTTTGTTGTCTCTTTCTCTCTCATGGTGTACGACGTAAAAACCCGGAGAAAGTGATTTATCGCAAGTTTGTGTAGGTTGGGTAAAAATAATTAGCTCTCCCTCCATATATTGTTACTTCAAGAGAACAACACTTAGGTACTGACTATGCGTACACACAGATGCAACAACAAGACCACAAGATCATTTTTTTTTAAATCGAGCAATGCCGGGTGTTGTAATGTCATTCCGTTATGAATATATAAATACCACTTTATTTGATAACATTTTGTTGTATCTTTGAATGTCAAGGTAAATGATATTAATAAAAAAAGCAATCGAGCTATGGACTATCGGTACATTACTTATATCGGACATGTTGTTTTCGCGCTTTTGTTGCAGACGAAAAAAGATTGATTATTTTAATTAGTCGTTCAATTGGTTCATTCGACGACACGTTTCCCGAGAAACATCATGAATAGTTAGAGGTTCTGAACACGTGTTCAATAGTCGGTCTGGCTAGGGGAGTTGACCAGAACACTTATTATTCGGTGAAGCTGAAGAACGCCGAGGCTAACCAAAACCTTGTTATATACGAGGCCTGTTCAAAAGAAAAGGTGAATTTTGAATTTTTGCGGGCTGTGTACATTCGATTATCGATTTTTTTTGTTATGTTGGTAGACATATGTTTATGATATGTTAGCATTATCAGCCATTTAGGATTAGTGGTTTGTTTTTGACAACTGGAAAGGTTAGTCACGTTTTGTGTGTTCTTCGATTTTTTACTTTTGAAAAAAATGGTTTAAAAATATGTATTAAATTTTACGTTAAAAATGGAATAAAGTGCTCCAACGCACTTAAAATGTTGACTGTGGCATTCGGCGAGTCTACTTTGTCTCAAAAAAGTGTTTATAAGTGGTAAAAGCGCTTTACAGAAGTCTGAAAAGATGTTAATGACGATGAACGTCCTGGAAGTTGTGGAAAAACAAATCATGGATTTTATTCTTTGATCCATTTTTTTCAAAAGTAAATACCGAAGAACACACAAAAACGTGACTAACCTTTCCAGTTGTCAAAAACAAACCACTAAACCAAAATGGCTGATAATGCTATTATATGATAAACATATGTGTACCAACATAACAAAAAAAAATCAATAATCGAATGTACACAGCCCGCGAAAATTCAAATTCACCTTTTCTTTTGAACAGGCCTCGTAAATGCCCAGACACTGACATCTCCTCTGGCGGCAGACCGCACCATTATTTTAGTTCATATTCATACATTTTAATATTGGGAAGGATAAGAATCCAGAGAAATTAAATAAAAAATCAATTATGTTCGAATAAGGTGTTAGGCCAATACTGCAAAATATCATTGCATATTTTTCCTTTATTTTCCTTATTTGGTATTTCTCTTTCTATTCAGATTTTATTTTTTGGAATGTTATCTGGGGATTCTTTTAATCAGTTTTTTTTCATATTCAAAAATGTTTTTTCAACATACCCAAAACCTTTTCCGTTGAAAAAATACCAAACAATTTATTTTTTATTCTAAAACTATTATCATTTATATTAATCTACTCGTGATTTGAAAATAAGGGTATTGGTAAGATTATTACTGATCTCGCTAATTGAACAGCTCCAGAGCCTTCAGATTAACGATTATGCTAATAAACCTTCACGCACAGTTACCCCTTTGCACTTGCCGCTAGTCGAAGTGTCTGGACTTTTTATATCTAATAATATATTCCACATTCGCAATACTAACTATCATTATGAAGCGACTGACTGCAAAACGAAAAAAACCTAATTTAGATAAGCTACCTATCTTAAGTGATACATATTGTACTAGCGCAGCAGACCCGTGAAACATCACGGGGTCTTCTAATTAAATTGTTGGATTTGTGAAGCTGAATGTTAACACCCTTCTTTTCAGATAAAATACAAAAATAAATAAATCAAATAAAAATTATTGTAATTTTATTTTTTTTTGTTTGTTGTCACGGCTGAAAACTGAACCCCAATCAGCTGAGCTGACCGCTCTGAAAGAAGTACTTCTTTTGGCAACAGTTCCTACTTCATTCGTTGTTCATTGAACAAACACTTCAATTGAAGTTGGTAGTTCATTTTCATTCATTTCATTAACTTCATTCAATTCAGAGTGGTAGATACTCTAAGTATCGCCCTGGTGAAAGACCACCATTCAGAATCGAAACGTTGCTTGAAATGGCTTAAGCCGTGTTTGGTGACCAGATCTGAATAGCCAGGTACTTCCCAACCTTCCTCTTCCCGATCTCCTTCCCCTCCCCACTACCTTCAGCCTCACAACATACCCAATTTGGGGATGCCATAGTCTCACTGGCTCTAGACGGTTGGGAGCAGTTGAGACTCTTGTGCGGTATTCATGTAAAAAAAAAAAAAAAAAAAATAAATTAATTTCTTTGAACAAATCTTCAATGGAAGTTAAATTACAAAGAACTACTTCAATTTGCAGCAGTTCAGTTGTGAAGTTGAACTAACTTCAAAGCCTATAAAGAAGTACTTAATTACAAGTACTTCAATTGAAGTTCGACTTCCAAAGTACTTCGATTTAAATAAAGTGATTTTTTGGGAGTTCTGTTCGTTTTAAAATTTCTACCGACTATTACTTTTTATTTTGGCGAGGAACCGGTTCCAGTTCCTTTTATTTTGAAATCTCTACCGACTAGTACTTTTGTTTTGGCGAGGAACCAGTTACAGTTCTTTTAGTTTTCAAATCCCTACCAACTAGTACTTTTGTTTTGGCGAGGAACCAGTTCCAGTTATTTTCGTTTTGAAATCCCTACCGACTAGTGCGTGTTTTTTTCAACCGTTTCCAAAAAGAACTAAACAAATAACCGTGACAAATTCAAATTTCTTTTTTGCGAGTTCGACTTCAATTGAAGTGTTCACTGCGAAGGGTTCATTTTAAAGAACTAGCAATTCGTGAAGCATTCACAAAACATTGACTTTTTTCCCAACGCTAGAGCTGACCATTACACCACCAACAATCGTGACATCGGTAGCATAAATTCACTAAATATGTACATATGGTACTTCAAATAAGAATGATGCATTTTAGAATGTTACGTGCTCACATCACCACCGAAATTATATTGTTCTATTTTTATATAGGCTACGGTAACAGATATTCACTGGAGACAATAAAGGTCAATCAATAATTATTGCTACTCGTCGGCCTTCGTGGTCTAGTGCTAAGATGCTCGACTACGAATCCAAAGGTCACGATTTCAAACTCGGCGTACGCAAATAACTTATTTAAATTTATCTTCTGTTAATATATAATAAACCTACAATTTTTTTTTCTAAATCCTCTGTAAATCTTATATTAACTTATTTATGTGCTGCGTCTGTCTCGACACGAGAACTCCTCCCAGTGAGATAGCCAAAGCGAAAACCTTTTTTTTAATCCAGATAAATAAAGAAGGAAAAAAACAAAACTAAAGCGCGTTAGACATACGCTACACTATTATTATGTAGGTGTTTTGAAGAGGCAATTGGAGTGGTTAGGAATAACCCAAAATGTACGTAATGCAACATGCATCTGTTATATGTATACTAGTTATATGATATCGATAGGTGTGATGGAATACAATTACAGTAAAACATAAACTAAAGATCCACAGACACAGTCTCTCGAATAACGCGACGAAAAGAGCCAACATCAAAATAATCGTGATTCACATTGAGGTATATCAGATATACGTATTTTTGTTAGGTAATTAACACTCTTCACTGCGATTATTTTAAACAAATTTGATCCAATCTTCACTCTTTTCATGAACTGGGCGGAGGAATCTTGAATTAAATAACTAAAAACAAAAATTAGTTGTGACAAAAATACTTAGATTTTTTCTAACTTTACATTTTTTATGCTAATAACGGCGATGTTAGTTAGTTTTTTGTTAAATTAATCTATGTGAAAGTTTATGTTGTGTAAAAATATATTTGGAATTATTTTCAACATTCATTGGTACAAGCAAAGAGATAATGTTAATAAGAAATAAAATATAAATGAATTATATTATAAGTTAATAATAAATAAAATATAAATATTTTTTAATATGTTGCGTTGATTGTGGCAGCCCCAGTTCTGTCTCTTTTACACTACGGTCGGCCGAATGAGCACAACAGAGATAGCTTACGGCAAAATATGAATTAGTTTATTAACATTAAAAGAGCTGATTGTCGCTAAAATTGATAATGAAAACACTCTAGTTATTGATGAAAAGATCCACCATTGCTTTTTCCATCTTTTCCAGAACGACTTGTGCAGTATCTTAGCGTACATGTAGGCATTTTGCAGTTTCCGCAGGAGATTTATACACGGCAAGCGCTTGTAACCGACTGAAGCCAACGAAAGCTCAGAGATGCCAATTGGCCGCAACTTAGTGGCCCATCTTTTGAACGCTAATGTTTACTCCATTTGTATATCTCAATGGTGATTCACAATTTTTAAATAAAAAATGTTTAATATATATTTATTTACGGTCCTCCATCCTAACATCTAAAACCACGTAAAAGTAATTAACTAACTAACCATCACGCCGTTTCCCCGCATGGGTTAGGCAGAGAGATACATACATACTCTTCTGTTATTCTGACTCTTGACGCCCGACTCAAGTATTTGATTCACTCAATCGTGCCATGTCTTCCTCAGCCGCCCCCACTTCTTTTTTCCATTCACTTTCGCGTCATATATTATTTTCACACTCTTTCTTCGTTTATCCGCTCTACATGCGCAAACCACATAAGCGTACCTTTCTTAATCCTATTCATTACGCTTGCATCAGCCTTGCTTTCTTTCCGGATAACTACATTTTTAAAACGGTCTTACATGGTTTTACCGCACATACGCCTCAGATTGCACAATTTATGATTCAATTTCTATTTCCGCTTTAGCCAAAAAATTTGAAATATAGCTGTTCCATCAAAACATAAATATATTTCCTATCGATTTCTATGTTCTTATTTCTAATTTATATTCGTTAAAAATGATTAATCGATTGTGCTCATCAGCATCACTAATTTTCATTTTTTTAATGAAGAAAGACAAACATTCTCAGATTACAAATAATCAAATATTATTACATGATAACATTTGAAAAACTGATGCCATCATAATAAGCGGAAGATGTTTCTTAAGCAATGATGAAGGACTTAGCTAGTAGAGAATTGAGCCCACGACGCGACGCTCGAGTGGGAATGCGACGCGTTTGTACACTCAGCTACTAACCGGTCAATGTTTATAATATGCAAGTAGCATAGCCGCGTCAGTAGTATACATTTTTTTCTATTCTAAAGAAGAAAATAAATAAATTCAATACCGCGCAAGAGTCCAAACTACTCCCGACCGTCTGCAGCCAGTGATACTAAAAGACATCCCCAATTGAAGGGGTGGGGGGGGGTGTTGTGAGGCTGAAGGTAGTGAAGGAGATGGTAAAGACGAAGATTGGGAAGTACTTGGCTATTCAGATCTGGTAAAAAAACACGGCTTAGCCACTACAAGCGACGTTTCAATTCTGAATGGTGGTCTTTTACTACAGCAATCTACCACGCTGGAACGTGCCGCAAATATACTATATATTTTCATATGGGAATTAAATGTGTTATGACACATATTAAGTTATTTGCGCACGCCGGGTTTGAACCCGTGACCTCTGGATTCGTAGTCGAGCATCTTAGCACTAGACCACGGAGGCCGTCGAGTGGTAATTAATTAACCTTTATTGTCTCCAGTGAATATCTGTTACCGTAACCTACGTACTATTTTTTTAAATTTAAATCAATATGCATTTATGATATTTTTTCATAAAAAAAACGAACAGCTATTTCTAAAATAAAATAGCCAATAAGTGTTCGCAATAAAAGCTTTTTCGTGTTTATAGTCCCAACATCAGACAAACTAAGTTATTGGTCGGCTGTCGATTTGACAGATAAGAAGTGGCAAGGAATTGGTCATATTATTAACAATTATTAATTGTGTAACTAAAGTAATGTTCCTATTTTAATTGATAGAAACAGTGAAAACTTTTACTAACAGTACAACGAACGGTTTATCCCGATTTAATGAGTATGATAATAATACATGCCTATTAAAATGAAACAAATATCCTACATAATATATAAAAGGATATTTTTCACATATGGTTGTTTGCCTTAGAAGGGTCCCTTTTTTTTAAAATACTAATTACTTACGCTTACATTCTTGCTGTCTGTTCGGATCTCTTCATTTATAATTATATCATACACGGCGCTGCCACGCATATGCCTCAGTGATCCCCCTCTGTCGATTTCATACGAATTACCACACTTGGAATGGTGTCAGAACTCCGTGTCGACAGTAAAGCTAGTCTCGCTGAATAATTGACCATCGTTTATAAGAAATCAGGGAGACTATACAAAAAAACTTATTAATATCCAAGGTACCTATTCCCTATTTTTTTAAATTCAATAATTAAAATAAAATAAACAATTTGTCCATACGATTAAATCCCACAATAAAATATTTATGGTAGCACAATCATTAATCGACCATAGTAGTAATAAATAACCACTTGTTAGCCTGTTCGAAAAAACTTATCCGATTTGAAACTAATTAATTTTATAATATCTATGTTTATTTTAGATACATAACTAAACTTGTCCGTATACATGACTTTTTGATTTACCAGGTATGTTAAAAGTGATAATATCGCAAATAATTTTTATTTAATTAATATGTGTCATAACACATTTCAGTTTTTAAATTTTTTTTATTTATTTACTTAACTTCATGTTTATTTACAATATTTTAAATACATTGTCCTCCACGCTAGGAGTTCACCTGTTCTTATAATTATTATAAAATAAAATATGGTATATTTGCGGCACGTTCTAAAGTGGAAGTTACTCTAAGTATCGTCCTGGTGAAAGACCACCATTCAAAATTGAAACGTTGCTTGAAATGGCTTTAGCCGTGTTTGGTGACCAGATCAAAATAGTCAGGTACTTCCCAACCTTCCCCTTCCTCATCTCCTTCTTCTCCCTACTACCTTCAGCCTCACAACACACCCCTATTGGGGATGCCATAGTCTCACTGGCTCTAGGCGGTTAGGAGCAGTTGAGACTGTTGTGCGGTATTCATGTAAAAAAATAATAATATCTGTAACTGCTTATATTAAAGCTAGCGACGTAGTTGTATTTGTCGGTCGATAAACGATCTCTCCAGAATCGGTATTGTTTTTTTTGTTTTTATTTTGTTTCTACGGTACACGGACCGTAGACATCCCACCAAAGACCTAAATATCACGTACGAGTACATTCAAGTTTAATATATTATTATAGCTAATAATAAGGGTGACATAATATTTAGGTTACATTCTGTCACAGCTATTATTATATTACATGACAGTAATGATGGTTAGTCGATAAACAGAAAATTAAAATGTCACACCTATCCCAGACTATCCAAAAAACAATTTGAACTAAGAAATTTTTAACCCCACTATTAATTATGTTATCAGTGGTTGAAATTTTTTGAAATGGCTAACACACATTAAAAATAGTTGTGTACTAAATATGAAAATTTACTTTTCATACCTACTTGGATTTGTTTTGGTAAATAGGGGTTTGTATGCATGCTTTTTTAAATACTAATGAACACATTTTCACTTCATGACTGATTTGTGGTAATTCTGTATTTTTATTACTTTTACTTTTTACAGGACAATGATGTTTAAGACGAAGGAAGTGTTTGTTTATTTTATTATCCTTTTATTTGCGAATGTCTAATGAACTTTTTTTAAAGCTGTATACCCATTAATCAAATGATTTAACCCTGAACCCAAGAAACCTCGTTTCCTGAAACTGGTCGTCATTAAAATTTGTTTTTGTTATATGTGTGTCCTTCTGAGAGTTCCGTGTGTCTAACTCAAACACAAAACAGTATACAGACTGTTCACAATTCCAAATGAAGACTTTGAGAAAACTAAAACATTGAAAACTTTAAATTATCATATGAAGCATACACTTTGTGGTGCGACATTACAATTGGAAATTGAAGGAATACTTAGTTTTACACCACTTTTATTCAAACCAATTCCGACCAGATTGTGCTACCACCGTAGCTAGTTATATTTATTACAAACTATATATACAGTAATAAAAAATATGTAAAGACTATTATGTGTATTCACTTAATTTGTAAATGTAAAATTATTTTTTTGCATATATCAGTTTAATTAGTTATTTATGGTT
Organism: Drusus annulatus; assembly: GCA_022651775.1. NCBI lineage: Eukaryota > Metazoa > Arthropoda > Insecta > Trichoptera > Limnephilidae > Drusus > Drusus annulatus. The sequence goes on along the minus strand of JAGWCC010000076.1, from coordinate 1,550,629 downwards.
TTAAAGTTTACTTTGTAGAACTCCATTTTAATTTTTAGGTTTTTTAATTTTATTTAAACAATAATTATTTTTATTTTTTTTTTAAACAATTTTTTGTTAAAAGCTCTGCGATGTAATTATTTTTACGCGTGACAGCTGTTTCGCCTTCTGAGGGCATTATCAATCTGGTCAATCTATTCAGAAGGCGAAACAGTTGTCACGCGTAAAAATAATTACATCGCAGAGCTTTTAACTAAAAATTGTTTTAAAAAAAAATTTAAATAATAGTAATTATAAAATTTAAAAAAACCTAAAAATTAGTTATTAGTTTAGTCCTCTGATAATCTACCTAATTCGGCACGCCTGTGTTGAGGCAGTATTTTTTGCAGATTCTTTGTGTTATTTTAATGATGTCTATGTTTGCTGTTTATTGCAGTTTGTGTTATAAATATTGTATCTATAAATTTTCAGTTGGAATAGTGGGGGACTATAAATAGATAATTATTTGTTCTGTGTTTGAATCGATAACATAGAGTGCTTTTTATGTGGGTGGCTATTTTTATTATTATTGGCCGACCTTTGCCTTTGTTCACAGGCAGAAGGTTTGATCAAATTAAATTAGTTTACTAACTTTAAGTTAAATGTGAAGATTGAAGGAACTTAACTATTATTAACATCGACGGCAATGTGTTCTATAATCTGTTCACTAATGAAATCATCTCGTCTCGTTACAAACGCGGTAATCGCATTTCCATAATAATGCGCTTTACACATGGCGAGTCTGCGTATTAGTGGCCGCTCGTCTTCGCATAACCGGTGTCTAATTGAACCTTCGCCCGGACTTTTCAACTACGCCCCTCCTTCTGCGGAGGAGATTCTTCTTCCTGTCTTCACACGGTGTCTAATTGAACCGCTATTCCTACCGGTTCTTTTCCTTCCTCTTCTAAGGAATATCTTCTTCTTCCGCAGCGAGGCCGAGGTGACCATTTCCGATACGGTTTCACTCGTCCAGTCTCTCCATATGATCAACCAAATCAAGTCCCCGTTCTGCCTCATCTCGGGACAACTGAGCCGGGAGTGCTATCGCACTGCAGCTTCACTTGTTTAGCCTTGCAATCGAGACTCGAGCTATTAGCAGGCCATCCACGAGCGTTCATTCCGGCCGGTGCACTAGTTGCACTAGTTGCACTAGTTGGGGTCTGTCCAGCGCCATTCTCTCACTTCGTTTTGGTTCAAGAAACAACTATCACGGAAGAATAGGAAGATGCCGTTGGGTTTCCTTGCAGATTGAACGGCCGAACAAACCCGACGGAATGAATGCTCGTGGATGGGCCGCTATAGTGTAATATATGTTTACCCGTAAGCTGTGTTTACAGGTAATCTGACAAAATTTGGATTTCTTCCACTAGCGCGTAAACTTTACTGTTGGAAGCTTGGAGAAACAATGTATGGAGAGAGAGCTAATTATTTTTAACCCAACCTATACAAATTTGCGATAAATCACTTTCTCCGGGTTTTGACGCCGTACACCATGAGAGAGAAAGAGACAACAAAATACACACACCGCTTTTATGTACTGTATCTTGGTCTCTCGCGTCTCCAGGGACTCCGCCCACATGTTTTCATATGCGACTAAACTCGACCCAACTAAATGGCATTTTTGGTTATATGCTATATTTTTTAATACTGTTAAAAATGGTTATACGAATAAACAAAAACATTATATCCACATGTGCTATGAACGGATGTATAAATACCTAAGCCCTAGTCCTGGCCACGCCCAGGTCTGCCGAGTCCGGTAAAAATCATCAAAAACTGACTACACTGCCTTGGACAGGTACCACTCTGGAAGCTTATATCAGGGGTGCCCAAACGGTAGATCGCGATCAGTATTTCGACATCAGTTTATGTGCAAATTTTTAGGTTTCGTCATTCGATCGCTCAAGATGAAACCTGTAATCTGTAGTGTAACATGTTTTAAAAGTGACTCTTCATAATATTGCTAATGCTGACGTATTGGCAATTGTAATTATGTTTGTATCGCATTCTTCTTTTATGTGTTTGATATGACTTTTATGGAACCCCATTGGACCGTATAATTTAAATTAGTTAAATAATAGATCATATTTATGAAAAATATGCTTTGAAAAAATGACAATAAAAAGTTTAAATTATACATACATCATATGACTAGATGTTTATATTGTCTGTTCAGAAACTTTGAGATCATATTCACGCGGTTACGAATGCATAATGAAATACGTTTGTTGTTCAACATCGCATCAGAATGAGGGGGTTGATTAAACAATAATAAAATACTAGCAATCAATAAAAGTTGATGTTTTTTCTTCTTAATTAATAATTGTATTTGAATATTAAAGATGGCAGCACTCTCTTTTGTACCTAGAACGTGGATGTTTCCATAGCGAGTGTGTACGGCGGGGGTATTAATATTGTCAGATAACCCTACTAATATACCAATAATAATAACAAACCGAAAAAAAAAGTTTTATCGGATGAATCGTTTTTTTGATTAACCAACACTCAACATGCAAATCAGCATCAACATGATATAAATATTTCACACGGTCCGAGATGATGAAATAACTATAAGGGATACGTCAGACGTCCACTATTCTGCTAGGTATTCAAAACAGGCTAATAACTGTTTATATTGGATTATCTGGGACACATCGCTCCCTAAACTGCAAATCACACTACATGAAGAAACTTGTGGTTACACAGCAGGTTAGACAACTGTTTTAAATTTGTTATTTGAATTTGGAAAAGAAAATTTAAATTAAAAACCAAATAAAATAAACACACTGTAAGCTTTTCTAACTTTTAAATTCGATCAACTATATTTACACTTGTTGTCCTTTTCTAGGTAAAAAATCACACAACAATATAAAAGAACAACACTTTCGGAAGTGTATTAACATGCACCAATACATGCAATCCTTAGTTGGTATTGTTTGGGTCAACTGTAATTGCGACTATGAACCGTACATTTCCACAACTCGACCAAGTAAAGTCGGTCGATGCCTGTATTTTTTAAAAAGTGAATACTTTGTAAGTGTAACCGTCTGGAGCCAGTGAGATTATGGCATCCTCCATCGGGATATGTTGGGAAGAGTAAGGTTGGGAACTATCTGGCTATTCAGATCTGCTCACCAAATATGACTAAAGCCACTTCAAACAATATTTAGCTTCGGAATGGTGAACTTTTACCGGGGTATTTATTTACTTATAGTATCACTGTGAAACGTGCCGCAAATATATCAGATATTATTTTTATTTAACGCACGCCGGGATTTGAACCCGCGACCTCTGGATTCGTAGTCGAGCGTCTTGACCGCTCGACCATGGAGGCCGCCAGTCTGCTCGTAATGCTCGCGTCCACGCTTTCGTCGCACCAGTAGCCCGTGGAGATTGCAATGATTGAACTTTTTGAACATGGCTCCATCATTACAGCCGACAAGTCGAAATTATCCAAGTACTCGGGATAGGTAGTGATGTTGATGATGTTAGTAATGATGAAGATGATTATGATGATGTTGTGATGATGACTCAAAAATGTCAGATGAAGAGAATTAAAAATGTTTAGTTTGTTAGTTATTTAACTAAGTTGTACATATATAATGCATAAAAAACTTCATATATGTGACTATTTTTTTTATTATTTTAAAACCTACCTTGCTACATCAAAATGTTCACATAAAACCGTCCCTGTAAATAAACGACATATTTTCGTATTCTTGCCCCACTGTGTGGCGCTGAGAACTTGCCGCGGCGTGGTCCTCAGTGTCCCCCCTCGCGCAGTCTCGCGGAGACCGGGGCGGCACGTCCGTGCGCCGGCAGAGCTAGTTTTTTCATCTCGCTGTCGGCCAGCCTCTACCCTCTACCCTTTACCGTGTGACGTCACTCCGCCAGTCAGTTCCGTGTAGCCCACCTACTTCCTGTAAGATGATAATGCCACTAAAGTCGCTAGTACGAGAAAGCTAACTGCTACTATTGGATAAAGAATTCTCTTCTCTATTACGATCCCAGAGATGATAAATATTGGATAAAGAATTCTCTTCTCTATTTATGATGATATTGGATAAAGAATTCTCTTCTCTATTTATGATGATATTGGATAAAGAATTCTCTTCTCTATTCCGATTCAGATCTGGTCACCAAACACGGCTAAAAGCCATTTCAAGCAACGATTTAATTCTGAATGGTGGTCTTTCAGCAGGGCGATACTTTTATCAGAACGTCAAACATATTATTGTTAGGCGCTCTCGAGGTGATATATTCGTTACTAAACGGCGTTATTAAAAGTATCCGACAACAATATTTAATTTAAAGGTACCTACACACAAAAAGATGGAGCTGCCGCTACTTTTTTCCGAAATTCTAACACATTTTTTATCGTACTTTTGTTCGGACGAATGATTTTGCTTTTAAACGAATCAAAGTTTTAACATAGTAATGGTATTTTTTTAAATAGTAACTTCTTGACGAAATGTAAACAAAAAAAATGTTTAGATACACGCCGAGTTTATTCGCCCTGGCGAATGTACGTTTTTTCATTTGTACCATTGTATCATTCAATCTCACCATACAAAAAGTTGAATTTAAAAAAACACCTCTCATGTGTTATAATATCAATCTCAAACGTTTTTTTTTTCTTAAAAATCAGGAATGAATTAAGGCACACTCTTACATTATAGTCGCAATATATGTTGTTGACTTTGGTCTATCACCTTAGTATTAAACAGGAAGAAAAACACTATATCTTTGAGAAGTTGGATAATTTTTAAAGCGCCATTTGTAGCGTTGTAACCGCTCTGAAAGAACTACTTCTTTTGGCAGCAGTTCCTACTTCACTCATTTTTCATTGAACAAACTTCAATTGAAGTTGGCAGTTCATTTTAGCGTTCATTCATTTCATTAACTTCATTCAATTCATTTCATTGAACAAATACTTCAACGGAAGTTGGATTATAAAGAACTACTTCAATTTGCAGCAGTTCAGTTGTGAAGTTGAACTTCAAAGTCTATAAAGAGGTACTTCAATTTAAGTTCGACTTCAAAGTACTTCGATCTAAAGAAGGTGATTTTTCGGGAGTTCTTTTCGTTTTAAAATTTCTACCGACTGGTACTTATTATTTTGGCAAGGAACCCGGCTCCAGTTTTTTTTACCTTCAAAGCTCTACCGACTAGTACGTGTTTTTTGGAACCAGTTCCAGTTCCAATTCTTTTAAAATCTCTATCGACTAGAGTACTTTTTATTCTGAACCGGTTCTTTTCAATTTGAAATCTCTACCGACTAGTACTTTTGTTTTGGCGAGGAACCAGTTCCAGTTATTTTCGTTTTCAAATTCCTACCGACTAGGACGTGTTTTATGGGCGAGGAACCGGTTCCAAAAAGAACTGAACAAATATTCGGAAAAATTCAAAAAAAATTTTTTTGCGAGTTCGACTTCAATTGAAATGTTCACTGCGAAGGATTCATTTAGAACTAGCAATTCGTGAAGCATTCATAAAACATTGAAGTTTTTCCCAACGCTAGCCATTTGCCTAAGTTTTTTTCTTTAGAATTACCTTAAAGGCCTGAGCTTTTAATACCGTGGATTTCCAAAAGTTTATTATTCACCTTAAAGTATATTACTCCGTTTTGATTGGTAGATAATTAACATTGGTCAAGGAATTGTCTATAGGATAGTGTCAATGTTCCTTCAGTACGTAGCATAGATGATACTTACATAAGTGGTACGTAAATACAAAAATATTGTTCAATTCGCAAAGTTGCCATAACCGAAAATGAGCTTGTTCGAAAAGACGCCTATATACCAATGAACATACTTGTAATATTATTTTCAATTTAAAAATAAATCACAAGCTTTAAAAAATAGGATGCTCTGAAACGCAATAAAATGGTATATTTTATGTAAAACCAAATAAATTCTAATGTCCGTGTACTCTATATCTGACTAACTAACTAACCATCACGCCGTTTTCCCGCAGGAGTAGGCAAAGAGGACGGACCGCCATATAACTCTGTCTTGGCACACACTCCTTGCTTCATTTACATTCATACATGGTCTCACACATACTCTTCTGTTATTCTGACTCTTCACATAACCCGATTCAAGTATTTGATTTACTTTATCGTGCCATGTCTTCCTCGGGCGTCCTCGACTTCTTCTTCCATTTACTTTCGCATCATATAGTCTTTTCACACTTCTTTCTTCGTTCATTCGCTCTACATGCCCAAACCATCTAAGCGTCCCTTTCTTGATCCTATTCATTACGCTCACATCAGCCTTGCATTATTTCCGGATATCCACATTTTTAATACGGTCATACATAGTTTTACGCACATACGTCTCAAAGATCTCTATATCAACTTTTAAAATTTCTATTCACATAAATTAATTTCTAATTTTTTTTTTAAATCATAGGTTTATATATTTCCAGTGGCACCCCTAATATATTTTTCGGTTTTTATGATTACCTCTGATTTACCTCTCCAACTTAAATTATCTTACATAGAATTACTGTAAATATCAGCGTATACGCGTGGAAGGTATAGAAACTGAATTATCTACAGAAAACTAAAGCACAGTGGTTGACTTCCTGCCTCTGGACCCAATGACCCAGGTTAGTTCAATTTGAATTGACTAACCTCACAACATTCCCTAAGCCGGTGTGCCAAAGTCCCACGGGCTCCGGGCAGTCGGGACTCGTGTACGGTAATCCAATGCATACAAGATCCAAGTGTATTGTTACCACAGCTATCTCTGGTACTGATAAGTCTGCGTATTTACTTAGTTTAATATTACGCACGTAATAAAACTTAGCACGTATATTAGAGGCGTAGAAAAAAGCTATAGGTAGGTTATTATTTCTAGGAATACTTGCGGACTTTATAATAGTATGTTCCTTCACTGGGTTAAAGCATCATTCAAAAATATTTCCTACGGCGCTTGCGCTATTTGAATTGAAACCGTGCAAAATTATTATTTTCTAAATCGATCATTTAGTTCGAATCCGGAGTAGAGGTGGGGAAACTGGGCCTTATTAATATGAAGTTTTTCAAAGTATGTTAACCCTCTATTAGTCATATATCACACGCGCCAAGATGTACGAGTATATCAAAATACACGTATTTTAAAAGTGTAATTTGAGGCGATTCATTTGGTAAACCGTCACCAATCAAAGAAAACACGTCAGTACTTTGTCAAATTCCCTTCAGTCAAACGACTATCGGACTTCTTTCGAAACTAATTTCGCGCGGCTAGCCATCTTTAATTTCAAGTCTGCGCACGCGCCGGTTTGCCTCCCGTCCCCCTTTCACACATCTCAAAAAAAGGTTTAAGAAAAAGGGGAAAATATTAAAGCGCCCCCACCAGCTTCCGAAAGTTTTTGGAATTCAATTTTGAAATCAATTTTTAGGGCATCTAATGGCACCCCTTGTTATATTTTTTTTTCTTCTTCAAATTAGGTGCCTTGGGCTACTAAACAGGGCTCCCTACACAAACAAACTGCGTCTTTCATTACGACTTAGTTTGCCTGGTAAAAAATACGTAAAATGAAGTCTGTACATACAATTTTTATTTAATTTCCTGGCTCGAGCACCTTCCTGGTTCAAGCCTCCGGCCAGGCGCTTAGGCTGCCCGAGCAGTCCCCACGCCACTGATATGACGCATGACTGTATCTAACTACATATTATAATCCCTTTTCTTTATGCCTCAGAAAGTCCTTGTGCCAATCCAATATTTACACAATTTGTATCGCTGCTTACCCACGATTATATTATATTGACATACAAACCTAGATTCGTACATTCTTTAGATCATTTCAGAGTGCGTTTACGTAGTCACCCTTTAATACAAGTACGTCATTTTTGCTTTATTAAAAAAAATATGGCCATTTAATTTTGGTCAAAATCATGTAGGACCTAAAAAAGAAACGCTTTTTTTAAATAGCGAAAAATGGAAAGTGATAAATACCTGGAGTTTTACAACATTCCCTAGATTTGCCAAGTAAATACACACTATCTCCTTTTTTATGAATACTCACTCTATGATGAATAAATAAGCTCGCTTCTTTGTAACGAAACCTTTATCTCATCTTCTTGTGATAGTGTACCAGATCGTAAATTCATAGGCTTTTTGATAAGCAAATAGATTCTATTACCTGTATACCTCAGGTAAATATTGAACCAACTGAAGAAAGACAGAAGCAAACTGACGACGGGTGAAAGGTCGGTGGTAAGAGCGCGGTAACCTCCTCGGCTCCCGATTCAGAGGACGCGGTTCGAAACCCGGCATGGGTAAAAACATATTTCATTATAGCCGACATTTACACGGGTATAAGTTAATTCTTCCAAAGACCCTCACAGTATCGTTCAGCTACGAGTATATTAAATCATGTAAGACTTATTACAGCGCACATGGAATATATACCCTCAAGGTATAAACTGTGTGCGACGCGGGAAGGACGATGTAATATATATGACCCCAGTGCTTTTACCGAAAACCTGCAAAGGCACGCAGATATCCAGAAAACGATGAACATATTTTATTTGCGAGAAGAGTAGAGTGTATGATGTTAGCATGTAAAGTACCGAAAGAACGTTCTCTTTAATAAAAATAAATATATTTAAATACTTTTTTTTCTCTAATATGAGAATTTGTATCTAAAATATTTTTTAATTGTGACTATAAAAAATAAAATATAACTTAAAATTGACTGTAAAAATGGGTCAGAAACGCCTAAGAAAACAAAGCACGATCAAGTGAATCGAATATTTGAGTCGAGTCATGTCAAGATTCAGTCTAAATTGACTTTGACCGGTTAGTAGCTGAGTGGACAAACGCGTCGAATTCCTTTCCAGGCGTCGTGAGTTCAATTCCTCTGCTAGCTAAGTCCTCCATCATTGCACAAACAACATATTCCGCTTATTATGATGGCATTAAGAGTTTTTCAAATATTGTCAGGTTATTCGTTACCCGGGAAAATGTCTTTCTTTAAAAAAATAATTTTTAAAATTAAATTAACCTAAGAATATGTATGAATGTAAATAAAGCAAGGAGTATGTGCTAAGACAGAGTTTTGTGGCGCTCCATCCCCTGTGCGTACCTGCCACTAAATTTAAATGAAGGTTAGTAAATTAGTTGAAAACTTATAAAATAATTAAACATTTGAAATTTCTGTATAGGTTTTTTATTGAACACCGTAAGAATTAAAAAAAAAAAATTCTAGTAAATATGAAATGTTTATTATATTTTATTTTCGGGGAGAATGTGATAAAAGTTTCAAACGTCAATTACATGAGATAAAATATTATTTATTTAGTTTTTACAAGCCTATTTGACAGCTGATTAGAGATCTGATTGAAATATGTCTGCGCCTAGGAGAAAAATATGTCTATATTGTTATCCCAAAATATTTGATAAACTGTTTCAAATACGATCGAAAACGAAGCATGGGTGGGTTAGTTTCTATTGTGAAGATTGTGTTTCAAGTGAAGATTTTTATGTATTTCATATATTACGTCGATTACTTTACTAAATCACACATAAAATGTTTTCTTTTGACAGAGAGGGAATGGTTCTAATCGAAATAAAGTAATCATTAATATTGTATGGAATAAAATGGTAATAATATAAAGATAATAATGAATGATAAGGATATTGAAAGAGGGGTGAATGCAGGAAGCTCTATTGATGGAGGACTGAACGTTATTATATGGCAGTGAGGCATGGAACTGGTAGAGGAAGGTGTCGTGCGGTAAAACCATAGAGTTGGTAGAGTAGTATCTATCCAAGGCAGTGAAGTCAGTTTTGGACTTGTTTTTGATGATTTTAACAAGACTCGGCGCACCCTTGCGTTGCTAAGACTAAGGCTACGGTATTTATACAACCATTCATATCACATATCGACAAAATGTTTTTGTGTATTCGTATAGCCACTTTTTCACAGTATTTTTATCAACAAAAATATAGCATATAACCTAAAAAACCGTTTAGTTGTGTCAACTTTAGTGGCATAATAAAAAATGTGGGCGGAGTCCCGCCGTGAGCCAGGACCTTAAGATCATCCTTACGATACGTTCAAGTGGTCCAAAAAATTTGTTGTCTCTTTTTCTGTCATGGTGTACGACGTGAAAATTCGGAGAAAGTGATTTATTACAATTTCGGATGGGTTGGGTAAAACAAATTAGCTATCCCTCCATTAGATTCTTACTCCGAGGGTAAAACCAAGTATGACCGTATTAAAAATGTGGATATCCGGAAAGAATGCAAGGCTGATGCAAGCGTAATGAATAGGATTAAGAAAGGAACGCTGGTATGGTTTGGGCACGTAGAGTGGATGAACGAGAAAGGGTGTGAAAAGAATAATATGACGTGAAAGTGAATGGTAGAAGTCTAAGACGCCTGAGAAATACACATAACACGATCGAGTGAATCAAATCTCGAGTCAGGCCATGTCAAGATTCAGAATAATAGAAGAGTATGAATGAGACCTTTGAGAAACAATGTATAGAGAGAGAACTAATTATTTTTACCCAACGGATACAAAATTGCGATAAATCACTTTCTCCGGGTTTTTACGTCGTACACCATGAGAGAGAAAGAGACAACAAATATAATACTCCACTTCTACGTACTGTCACAATGATCTTCGGCTCCTGTGTCACCGTGTGACTCCGCCCACATTTTGTTTTATGCCACTAAACTAAAACGGTTTTTTAGGTTAGATGCTATATTTTTGTTGATATCAATACTTTGAAAAAGTGGTAATACGAATAAACAAAAAAATTATGTCGATATGTGATATGAATGGATGTATAAATACAAATACCCTAGCCTTGGTCTTAGCCACGCCCAGGTCCGCCGAGTCAGGTAAAAATCATCAAAAACTGACTACACCGCCTTGGATTGATATACTCTAAGAATGAGACTATGTACGAGTGTGATTGAAGCAAGGAGTGTGGCGGTCCATCCTCCCTGCCTACCCCTGTGGGGAAACAGTTTGATGATTAGTTAGTTAGAATAATCCAGGGGTCAAGCTACTGTGTTCACCTATTAGATTTCAGGGTGTGATGTATTGCATCACAAAGTTCAAACTGGCATCAATAAAAATAAAAAAATACAGAAAAAAAATCATAAAAAGTTCAAATTTAATTCATAATATTTTTTGTCTGAAATCCTGCAGCTCTGAGATAGTAAAAAAGTTGGCGAAGAATAAATCTGCATTTTTTCTTAACTCATTAATTATTGACATAAAGAGAATCAAATGAATGATACAACGCTATCGCATGCATCTGATGCTAGTTAAATTACATCAAATGAAGTGAGATGAGTGGGTGTAGCGGAGTAGGTAACACACCTGTATTCCCTTTCCCAAGGACGTGTTAAATAAATCCATCAATTAGTTAGGTATATGCATATCATGTACTGTTTACATATGTCTAAGATTCGACAAAATATCATTGTACAAGCAGTGCTTTTCATCAGCACTATCGAAATTAGCTAGCTATTTTCAAGATTGGTGGAATTAAGTTAGGTACATAAGACAGAAAACGTAAGGTTTACCTAGGCAAGGCAGCTCACACGACGTGTGTCTTATCTCGCAATTGTTTGATTTATTTAAAAAAACAAGCTTGATTTTTCGGGCTAGTGAACTTTATTATTTGAATAATTTTTGGTTCAGATTTTTTTAATATTAGTTCACACACGAGGTGTCTACGTCATCTTTGTGGACGTTGATAATGAAGATAGTGTGTTTATGTGGAGTAAGGTTTATGTGTGCCTAATATGGATGTACGATTACTTTAACTATAATAATAAACAATGAAATAACTAGCAACAAATCGAAAGGGGTGCAATCCTACCCAACAAAAATACAATTACAAAATTAAGATGTTTTCTATAAAGCTAATATAAATTGTAAATTGAAACGTGAAGTTCGATAGAAACGTGTAGGTAGCAGTGCTGCATTTTCTATGTATTTGAGATTTATTTATTTTAAAATAGTAGGCACATAAATAATAATACATAAAATATGTTTTAATACAACCCTTCAATTAATATTCGTTGGCATAATTTCATTTTTTTTTTTTCAAATATTTTCTTCTAATTTAATATCATTAGGTAATTCGTCAAATATCTTTATAGCTCTGTACATCAATGAGTTTTGATTTTGTGTCTTTTTTCTGAAAGGTAGTTTTATTCAGTTTCTATTCCTCGTTTCATATTTCTGCCTGTGCTGGAAGTTAATTTATTTTTTCAGTTTGTATGGCCATTAATTATTTTGTAGATCAAAAATCGCTGGAAAGGCAAAATGGCGTCAGCGACACTTGTTGAAAATGAGTTAAACATGCAGTTTTTTGGCTGATTCACACCAACGTCCGGTTCCGCTCAGTGCCGATATTGTTCCGCAATAAAACTTATTGATATGGTATGAATATCAATCAATGTGGCAGTATATCCTTCTGCCCACCCTTGTGATATTTAACTACTTATTTAGTTAAATAATTATTTTGAAGTGTAAAAATACTTACAACACTAAATAATATTTTTAATAATTAATAATTAATCAAAATATTATTTAGTGATAAAAAAATGGTTTTAAAAAAAAAAAACTGCGTTGTAAGTATTTTTACACTTCAAAATAATTATTTAACTAAATAAGTAGTTAAATATCACAAGGGTGGGCAGAAGGATATACTGCCACACAAATTTGTCTTGGCACATACTCCTTGATTGATATTCATACCATATCAATAAGTTTTCTTGCGGAACAATATCGGCACTGAGCGGAACCGGACGTTGGTGTGAATCAGCCTTTTATCAGTTATTTTTTCTGCATCGAGTGCTTTTACTCTCGTTTGATTCTGGAGACTTTTGCCAACTTAAATATAATTACCATTTGGGAGAAGGCTTGACTCAAGCAACACTAGTTTAGAATTTTTTCAGCTTTTTGTTTTTAACTTTTTTTTCAAAATCCAACCAGGTACGGAAGACTAATAAATTTTATTGTAAAACAAAAAAGCTCTAACGTGCTCTGGTGTAAACTTCCTCAAATTATGCCCTCTTACCTTTCCGGCGACGGAATAGTGTTGAAGTAAATAATTTTCTCAAATGAAAAGATATTTAACTGTTTATTATATTTTAGGATTTTTTTAGGTTATTTGGTGATGCTTTTGCTAAAATCCACTTGATTTCGATTCAATCGAACAAACTTTATTACACCGCAAACTAAATGCGTGAATCTTTTGAAACATTTGAGTTTGAAATTTTTGGATAAATGTTTCGATTTAATTGGTAGTTACCAACGAGTGACGGCCGGGGATCTATTCGGTTATATTATTATCATATACGAGTATACCTATGAAGCCAAGGTTCTACAAAATTATCATGAAAAAAATAAGAATATCCCACCGTAGATACAACGTAGGCACATACAAATAATTATTCAATTAAAATCGCACATCTAATATCAAACTACAACTTACGTAACGTACTTTGAAAAAAGCCATGTTTTTTACTCTCCAAGGATAATATCAGATGTCGTTAATCTTTACCAAATATCCATAACGAGATATTATCTTAAAAAACATGGAATCCTTTATGAAGTTTTTTTTTTGGCCTTGAATCTACTCACATTAATGTAAGCATCTAAATCTCGGTTAAATTGATTGATATTGATGCCTGGGCTGGCGTTGTTTTTTGTTGGATTTTCAGATTAGCATTGTAAAGTCGGTCCATTAATTGGGATACTGGTTGTGTGTGTTACGGTGGAACAGAGCATTGTGCTTTATGTTTCGCTCGCTGCGAGAGTATGTGGATAATTATTTTATCTCACATAGAGATCGATGTAATGAGATATTCGGCCAGCCTCCGTTGCAGAGCGGTAAGATAAGAGATGAAAGTAAGGTCGCGGGGTCGCATCCCGGCAAGGACAACGAAACATGTATTAGATTTATGTGGCTTTTGTCCTATATAGAAATCAAATTTCATGTATTTACGCTTGTTATTGAGTAAAATATAATTTTTTAACAAATATGATTTGACTTCATTTTGCAGGAGATCAAAACGAAAGTTTGGAAATTAATTTTGCCAGGCATTCCAAGTATTTTACACGTTGACAGGAAATAAATCAACTTTCTTTGCAATGAGAATGACAAACCATGAAATAAGCACGCGACGAACATCAAGAATCCTTATTGAAAAATTATATTTTCGATCTTATTGTTGAATCTGATTATATTATTACGTTAAAAAATCTTCTGCACACGTCCGATAAAATATTGCCGACGCATACAAAAGTTTGAAATTTTCTTCCGATTACGTCTGCGATACGATATGCTCACTATGTTTCTTTTGTTGAGTGTCGTTACTAAAACAGATTCTAGCCTCCTTTATATCTACATTCCGTCAAGATCGAATAGACCAATGCGACATAGAATATAGATAAAATATAGTTCATGCATAAAAAAGTTTGAAATTTTCTTCCGTTTACGATCTTAGACGACATACTCACAATATGTTCCTTTTGATGAGTGTCGCAACTAAACCAGTAATTAACGCTGCATCTTCAAACGCTGTTTGAAAGAAGATTCCTACTTTATCTGTACTAAACGCAATGGCGTCAATACGTAAGATTTGAAAGTTTACTGGTTCTTCCCAATAAATAGGTTAAAAACGAAAGCAGGTGGAAAACAAACGTTTTAAAGGAGAGTGTGCTATTATTTGTATCACTACATTGTTTGCGGGTTGTGTTTGTTGCTGTTTTAAATCAGTTTATTACCTTACTACATACCCTTTAGTATAATAACGACATCTTTTTAATATGTTTTTTAAACAGTTATGACATTCGAGGTTAGATTTAAAATTTGTTGGATTCTAAAGAATAATCTTAAACTCCGAGACCCTATACAATTAACTTTAGACCGTTGCTGGATAGGTTTGTAAGCAGAAATAAACTTCGATTAATAATTTATTTTTTTTATGTACCAGTTCATCATTAAAAATAATATTGCTTACTTCGATACTTGCCATCAGGTGAAGTTCATGACTTTCCAATCTTTTAGTGAAATGTATGTCGAATTTAAATGCTTTGAATAATGAAACCCGGGATTAAAAGGCAGGTAAACTTTTCCAACAGTACTTTTTTAAGTCCAGTCGCCTAGATTACACATAACCAACGACACCTCAGAGTGGAATGCTACCAAGGTTTGCAAGACTACGTAAGAAATTTAGCCACGGACAGAGGAGTACGAGCAGGTAATGTAGTCATTCTACCATCTTCACTTTCTCATGGACCACGCCACATAAATAAACTTTATCATGATTCAACGACAATAGTACGTAAGTTTGGTCGTCCTAATTTATTAATTACTTTTACATGCAATCCCAAATGGTCAGAGATACAAAATGAATTGGAAACTTATCAAACGGCTACGGACAGGCCTGATGTAGTGGCGAGGGTCTTCCAGCTAAACGTCAAGGAATTCATTCATGATATGACGGAGAAACATGTTTTTGGAAAGGTAATTTGTTGGTTGTATACAATTGAACAGCAAAAGCGAGGACTCCCTCATTTACACGGTGTGTTTACACTTTGCAACCAGGATAAGTTGTATAGTACTTTTGATATTGATAATGCCGTGTCTGCAGAGCTACCCGATCCGAGGAATTCTGTTTTGTATCACATTATTATTTTAACTTAATCCAAAGTACGTATGACAGGGTAAATGTTCCAAAAAAATCTCTAAATTATTTAAATATTTTTAGATGATAATGAGCAACTTCATTTTCCTGTTGAATTATTAAATTCTATGGGAGAGAGAGAAAGCATTTTCTCTTTCATTAATTACTAAGAAAATACAATTTATTCTTTGCGTTGTCATGGATGAACGAGATTTAAGTTTAAGTGAAGGGTGTCCCTCTCATTGTCTGCGGTGTTCAAAATAATGCATTGAGAATATTAATTACAAGAATATTTTTTTTATATGCTTAAATATTTGAAGTAAGCATGCTATATCATGCATTGGCAGTAGTTACTGTTGTAGTTGTTATTGTCTTACAATAGGGCTAAACCTTATAAATGGTCGCCAACACTTGAATTGGGCGCAGCCCAACCAAAAGCCGCCCGCAGGGTTTAGTGGCAAAAACCCGCGGGAGCGGGTTTTTATCTGCTAGTATTTATTATTATACCTAAAAGTAAAATCACATCAAACCAACACCTTCCCACTGCTTCCTGCTGGGTTGCACGACAGGTCAACAGGTATTAGGACTGTTATAGTTTGCGATATAGCCAGTTATAGAGTAATTCAGTGGCGTGCCGTGACTTTTATTGATTTTTAGATAGAATTCTACTGCCAAAACGTTCATTTTTTAAATTCCAACTGTACATAAAAAACGGCCATAAATTTGCTCTTACCAAAAGAAGCTGACGTTTTTTGCATAGAAAAATAGGAGTTGAAAATATCATTGTACCCTCACAGCCAGGAGTAGCCCTGTCGCAGTGTGTTTATTACAGAGAGAGAAAATTGTAGATTGTAGAAGAGAGAGAGAAAGATATTGTAGATTAATCAGCCGATATGCATAACAATCTAAAGGCAATATACATATCGATAACTTAGAATAGACTTTGATCAAGAATGAAATTACTTTTTTTGTTTACTCCCTTCCTTCGGTCTGTAAGAAATAAATACGGTTTGACCTATGAACACATAATATCTAGTAGTGTGATTTATGCCGATTTGAAAGAAAACTGAAATCATCAATTCACAAAACACCGTTAGACTCCTAGGTCCCGGGCAGCCAAGAAATATGATTATCTATTAATGAAAGAATAACAATATTTAAAAAAAGTTTGATCACATTTCATCCGAAGTGAGAGAAATTTCTCCGACTTCGAGTACACCAGATACGCCCACAAAACACTTCTATCGGTTTATCTCTTCAGTAGGTTTGACATAATTATTTCTGGCAAAATGTCTTAAATCGGTCACGGCACGCCACTGGCTTGCTGGTTGTTTATTCTCAGTTCTGCTCGAGCAAGGTTGGAGCAAAAAGACATCAGTGATTTATTTGCCTTAAATATATCCAGAGCGAGCTTTTGTTATAGTTCTATTTGGTGCTATTGGCACTGCTGCCTGCGAACAGTGCTCAGTGGTCAGGGTGGTTGTGTTGGTATTCCGCTATTTGGTTTCTATGATAATTGTGCGACGAACAGCGGTGATTTCCTCGCGAATGAAGACTTATTTGTCTATTACTGCAGTGGGTGGTAGCACTATCCAACAAACATAATACACAACATTATCCTCAATGCGCTATTTTTGTCTGTGAATAAAAAAAAACAGATGGACGACATGTCAGATCTGAGTAAAGATTTTAATTTATTTATTATGTAATATTATTTTCATACAATGGGAATTTGTGTCCGCTAAGCTACTGCAAGTAGCTTGTCAACAGGAGGTTAATCTAACAATGAAGACTTGAGAATAAATGGTAGAAAAGTTTTATTACCGTGAGAAAACACTGCAATACAATAATTGCAATAAAATATTTATTCAAATATCAGTAGGTACCTACCAAACAAAGAAGGAGACTATAGTATTTTATCGAAGGAAGCAATCATTTGTAGTATTTGTTTTTTGTTTAAACTTTATTTATACACATATAACAACCGGTTTCAGTTAAGAACTATATATAAACTGCTTTACTAAATAAAAACTTTCAGTTTATATATATAAGTTCCTGAAGAAGGTTAAGTTTAACCGAAACCGGTCGAATTGTTATATGTGTATAAATAAAGTGGCTTAAAACAAAATTATTTTTTATTTAAACTATAGTATTTGTTTAAAATACAACATAAGAAAAGTTCAAAAAAATCTTAATACATAAGGTTACTTCCTAAGAGCCAAGAAATTCGTGAGAATTTGTAGAATACTGTTGGTACAATCAATGACGTTACAAATATATAGACACGTTGTAGCGCTCTCAAAGGGGCAAGCAAAAACCACGCTAGTTAGTGTGCTTGGTGTTTAAGCCGATTTAGTACTAAACTGTCACGCGTCGCTTGAGGTTGTTTACTATATCTAATCAAATTACAAAAATAAGTGCCAAGATACCTACCTTCGTGAGTGATGAGAAAGTGTTTCAATTACACTGCAGAGACTACTAAAAGCCAAGGAATAACATTTCGTTTCAGTACGCGCAAATTACTGCAAATTACTTATTATTTTAGACAACATAACTATCTCCATTGTTGCTCAACATAATGACGTATTTTCTATGAATGTCTGTCTTTGTCATACATGATGATACATGACCAATATTTGAATGATGAATTTACTGGTAACGTAAGTTTGTTTGTTACTTGCCACATTTTGTGTTGATATTCTAAGGTTATATAACGTGTCTATATATTTGTAACGTCATTGGGTGTGATATATTCAAGGGTTCATGGACCATATTTTTACTGCACATATGGGTGCTGTCAATCCTTTATTCTGTGTGAGTCGTGTACTGGGTACTCGCTCCACTGCAGTATTATAAGAACTGTTGCATTACAATGTTTTGTCACAAAAAAGGACGACCGGTAATATATCAACTGATTTATACATGATGGTAATGTTCCACCTTTCGTCGAAAACTGTTGTGCTCGCACTAGTAGCAACTTTTCCATTGCGTTTTGAATCAGCTCTGCACGTTTCATTGGTCTTACGCGAGTATCCCACATGCAAGCTCAACTCTAAATAACGGCTTGTTTTATTTTCATTTCGGTATCCAATAATGGCACGTAATAATAACAAAGCATGTGAGCATTATGCAACAGCCAACACATGGCAACTCCTGCCAAACTAGTTTCGAGCAACTTGTTGATACAATGCGATTCAGTCACGTGGGCGGCCCGGCTAAATATAGAAAAGGGCGCCAAAAGAGCCCCGAGTCTCGAATTGGCACCCTTTTGTTTATGGGCACACGCCCTTCCCATACTGTTATCGCATAATTCAGTCACCTCTAACACTAATGATTTGCAGATTGTTTTAACATAATGCTGGATGAGATAATCTCTAGTTTTCAAGTAAACACTCAAAAGTGGTGCTAAACGTTACTTTATAGCATTCTAATACAAGCAGAGTGATAGATACTCTAAGTATCGCCCTGGTGAAAGACCACCGTTCAGAATCGAAACGTTGCTTGAAATGGCTTTAGCCGTGTTTGGTGACCAGATCTGAATAGCCAGGTATTTCCCAACCTTCCTCTTCCCAATCTCCTTCCCCTCCCCAGTACCTTCAGCCTCACAACATACCCTATTTGGGCATGCCATAGTCTCACTGGCTCTAGACGGTTGGGAGCAGTTGAGACTCTTGTGCGGTATTCATATAAAAAAAAAACTATAAATAATGTATCTATAAACTCTACAAGAGTAGTTAGGAAAATGTCTTGGATTTACAGAGAATATTTTTTTATTGTGTTCTTTCAAATCAAATATAAAATGTTTGTAACAGGGGCAGTTTGAAAACCAGCGAAGACACTGTCGACCTTTTTTTCCTAAAATTTCAGTATATTTATTTATAAATTACCGGACTAGTCCAATTACAAAAAAGACATATAAAACACGAAATGGAAAAAAGAGCAACAGAGAAGGAATAGCATATACGAGTACATAATAATAAATGAAGCGATGACAATAATAGGGCAAAATAAACACAAGAGAGAACATTCAAGCCATGGTCTAGTCAAGGTTTTGGTAGAGTCGTAAAGAATGATAAAAGTCATTTAGACTGCTACCAAAAATTTCAAGACCATGGCTTGAATTAACAAGTCTTGACATTCTGGACATTGGAATATATACCCATACTTAGTATTGTGATGATTGAGGAACAGCAATTTATTGTTTCTGAGTCTATGGTAAGGAATGTTGAACTGGATAAGTTGCAACAGAGAAAGTGAGTCAATAAAACATTTAATTAAAATTAAATCAAAGTCTTTCCTGCGCTTTTCTAATGAAGACATTTTCAATAATTGTCATTAATTAATTATATATAATTTAAAAGATTAAAGTAAAAGAATTTTATTCAATGTAAACCCTAGATATTTTCCTAACTCCCCGTGTAGAATTTATAGATAAATCATTTGTAGTAATGTTTGTATAAGAAATTCAAAAAGTATGTATTTTTGGGTGCAAATCCAACAAACCAGTAGCAAAATAAATATATAATGGCACACGCACTTGTGTAATATTACGTTAAGTGAATACAATAGGAGAGTCCCAAAGGCGATCTCTGTGCTCGAGCGGTTAAGATCCTCGACTACGAATATAGAGGTCTGGCTAAACGTTTGTAGAGTAATAGATACTCATATTATCGACCTGGTGAAAGACCACCATTCAGAATTAAAACGCTTTTGATATGGCAACAGTCGTGTTTAGTAACCAGATCTGAATAGCCAGGTACTTCCAAACCTTCCTCTACCTCTACCTCATCTTCTACTCGTCCCCACTCGCTTCAGTCTGACAACATACGCCAATTGAGGATGCCCGAAGCCAGTTGGGCTACGTTATCCCCAATGTTGTGGAGATGGGGATGTTAAAGGTTATGAAGTACTTGACTATTCAGATCTACTCACCAAACACGGCTAAAGCGATTCCACCAAGGCGATACTGAGATTATTTTCCGCTATAACTCTCTCAAGTTTTCAATAATATATGTTGCATGGTTTGGCTAGATGTCAATTAAAATACATTGTTAAGTTGGTTGCTTTTACCACGTGAAAGTAGGGCAAAAAATTGAAGCAAGTAGAGCACTGAATATTCAATTATTTATTTAAAGAAAATATGCATATATTATTTTTAGTTTAAGCTTTTAAAATAAGCGCACTTAAACTGAAATATTCTCAAGTTGCAAATGAATATTGCTGACACAGGTGGTCCGTTACACCCAATTGATTATTGCCGTTACAGGCAATTCTTCACGCGTAATAACACTAATAAATTTCGTCCAGACAGTCTGCACAATGCACGGGAGCCATTCTCAAATAGCAAATAAATAATCCGCCGTCAAAAGGATGAAATAAAGTATATGAAATCAAATGTAACTACAATAATATATTCGGGCCTTCCCATCAATGTTCAAGAATTTATTAACTTATTTGTTGATCGGGAGCGACTCGTGCGCTAGCCTCGCGGTGTCTGGACGAGGTTTGCCTGCATCAGAAATTTAACAACCCCTAGAGTAGAGTGTTAGATATTAAGTATTGCCCTGGTGAAAACTACCATTTAGAATCAGTACGTTGCTTGAAATGGCTTAAGCCATGTTTGGTGAATATATGAATAGTCAGGTACTTCCCAACCTTCCACTTCCCCTCCCGACTACCTTCAGCCTCACAACACACCCCAATCGGGGCTGCCATAGTCCCACTGGCTCCAGACGGTTGTCAGCAGTTTGGACCACGCAGACGTATGCATCATGGTCATAGTGGATGGAGTCCGAACTGACTCAGTATTTTCAAGTCGAGACTATCTGTAGAGAAGCAACTGAGATGGCCAATCTTTATTTAAAATTAGTGAGGGTCAAAACAGAACATGATTGACCTTTTGATTAATTGTTTATTCGATACATATTTAGAACCTTTCGATTGTATGTCGGGGTGGTGCCGAATCGATCTCCGGCACAGAGCAGCACCCGTGGAGTAACAATGTATGGAGAGCTAATTATTTTTACCCAACCTATACAAACTTGCGATAAATCACTTTCTTCGGGTTTTTACGTCGTACACCATGAGAGAGAAAGAGACAACAAATATAATACACCGCTTCTATATACTGTCGCGATGATATTGGGCTCCTGGTTCACCGCGGGACTCCGCCCACATTTTTTATTATGCCACTAAACTTGACACAACTAAACGGTTTTTTAAATTATATGCTATATTTTTGTTGATAACAATACTGTGAAAAGTGGTTATACGAATAAACAAAAACATTATGTCGATATGTGATATGAATGGATGTATAAATACCCTAGCCTTAGTCTTAGCCACGCCCAGGTTTACTGAGTCCGGTAAAAACCATCAAAAACTGACTAGACTGCCTTGGATAGATACCACTCTATATACTCTAAGGCAGAACCAAAGTTATAAAAATATCACTTTGCTTTTTATTCACCATCGCACTTTTCCCAAAAATACTGTTTTTGCCCTTATTCACAAATACTAATTTTGATATTATCGCTAAAACGCAATCGTCGATTTGAAAAATACAATTTACTGTAGAATTGCAAAAATTAAATCACATTCCAATAAAAAATATTGATTATCGATATTATGACAAATATAGTATTGTTTTTAACACATATACAATTATCGACAAAAATGTTATTGTTTACTACACAAATATAATTATTGATATTACCACAAAAATGCAGATTTTTCAATTAATATTTGCTATAAAAACATTTCTATGTTCTTGAAAAATGTACTTTGTTATCAAAGATTTTTATTGAAAACCCGTTCACTCAGTAAACATTTACATTTACTGTTTTTTTATTTATTTGATAAAACAAAAAAATATTCACTTACATCTATCTACCAGCTTCTATACAGCCTGTGTCATCATCAGGGCGCACACAGTATAAAAATAAATCTAAAATATTTTTTTTAAATGACAACTTTATAAGAAAGAATTACATACTAAAAACAATTTCAAAATGATCCAACACAAAATAACAAATTATCTTTTCCAAATATGTTGAATACAGGGAACGCACTTCTAGGGATTTTGCGTTCAGTGGTTGTGTATAGTTTCATCATCTTAATCATCTCATCATCTCAACCCTTGGAGTAATAATGTATGGAGAGAGAGCTAATTATTTTTACCCAACCTATACAAACTTGCGATAAATCACATTCTCCGGGTTTTTACGTCGTACACCATGAGAGAGAAAGAGACAACAATTATAATACACCGCTTCAATGCACTGTCACGATGATCTTGGGCTCCTGGGTCACCGCGGGACTCCGCCCACATTTTTTTATAATTCCACTAAACTTGACACAACTAAACGATTTTTCAGGTTATATGCTATATTTTTGTTGATAACAATACCTTGAAAAAGTGGTTATACGAATAAACAAAAACATTATGTCGATATGTGATATGAATGGATGTATAAATACCCTAGCCTTAGTCTTAGCCACGCCCAGGTCTGCCGAGTCCGGTAAAAATCATCAAAAACTGACTACACTGCCTTGGATAGGTACCACTCTATATACTCTAAGAACCAACCCCTGCGACGAAATGACGCGATGGTTATTGTTTGTACGAGTTTAGTTACATTTGTTACAAGGTAGGTATATGGTTTCAAATTGAATAGGTATTTAAACATCTCTCTTCCATAAAACGAAATCTCATTTAATACCATTTCTTTAAAACCGTGAACAATAATATTGTACAAACCATTTTTAATAAAGCAGCCGCGCTCGTAATATATTTGGTGAAGTTTTTTCTTTTATTTTAGCGAACAAAATGCCAAAAGCCCACATTATGATTTGTCGGCTACAAGGTTAATATGCTAATTGTTTGCCGTTAATATCATTTAAAAATACATTGAATGTCGGCATGAATCTGATATGTATAAATGGTATTTTAAAAAAAACTCTTGAATGGGTTGGCATTATTTAGTATTCGTTGCTTTAGCAGAGCGGATGCGTACAGAAAGGAGAGTATCCACGACTAGGAAGTATATGCTGGAAAAGTCTAGGATGTCTCTGGAAGACCTGGCACGATCAAGTGAATCAAACGAATACTTGATGCGAGTGATAGCAAGTTTATAACCGGACTAGTAGAGAGTATCGAGTGTGTATGATTGTTGGTATTCAATTCTCAATGCCTACTTTGAATAAGATTTTTTTTCAATAAAAGAGAAAATTATCAATCACTTTTAAGTTATAGTTGTATCCAATAGGTACTCATAATATTTTTTATTATATTTAGTGTAAACCTGTTTTGGCAAAAGCACTTTAATGCTCACGTTATACTGAAACCGGTTGGCGTGTTTATAAATAATGTTGTATTCATTATAATTTTGCATAAAGTTGTCTCCCTCCGTAGTATCTCAAAAACACTTTTTGAGTTACCAAGTTAATCAATACATAATATTGAATAAAAAAGTGGTTATAAACAAAGTGTAAGTGTTCTATTTATAAATATGGCAAGCCACAAAGTAAATGCTTTTTACGAATAAGTAATAAAAGTATTCATAGTATTTAATTAATCTCTACTCTTAGGAGTTTATTTTGTACTCCCTTTTAAAATTTGTATGTCGTTGTAAAAATATAATTGCTTTTTGTTTTATTATTTTGTCTCTCCCGGAATGAGTTTCTTTTTAAACCTCTTGGGAATAATTATATCAAAACATGTATTTTTAGTACTTTATTATCATGTTGATAAATAAAAAATAAAGTAATACTATTAAAACGTTACGCGATCGTAAAAAAATGTATGAGAAAAAAGGATAAGAGGGGCAAGATGAATAAGAATAAAATGATAAAATAATAATTGTAAAAAGTATTCAGTCATAAACACTTTACCCAGCGGAAGCACTTATTCCCCTTCTCCATCTCTCCGTCACCCTTCTGCCCTTTCGACCTTAATCTCCCTCACTATATAACATATTAACAGAACAGATACAAACTACCCCAAAGTTCTGTTATGTCCACACTTTCCTGTTCAAGGTACACTCTTTTAGTGGGTAGGAATTGAGCAATGTACAATAAATCGTGTAAAATGTTAATAAAAACAAACTATCCAACCATTTGTTGCGACGCTGTTTCTCCGAATGGGTAGCAGATAGC
Source organism: Drusus annulatus (assembly GCA_022651775.1). Lineage (NCBI taxonomy): Eukaryota > Metazoa > Arthropoda > Insecta > Trichoptera > Limnephilidae > Drusus > Drusus annulatus. The sequence goes on along the minus strand of JAGWCC010000076.1, from coordinate 1,525,781 downwards.
ATGGTTCGCTACACAACACTGTCTTGAAACACATCCTTGCTTTATTCACATCCATACATTGTCTTATGCCTACTCTTGTTTTATTCTGACTCTTGACATGACCTCATTAAAGTGTTTGATTCACTTGATTTGACCATGTCTTCCTCAGGTGTCCCCGACTTCTTCTACTATTCACTATCGCGTCTTATTCTCTGAACACTCCTTTCTTCATTAAGTCGCTCTAGGCATTCAAACCATGTAAGCGTCCCTGTCTTAATCTTGTCTACTACACTTACATCAGCCTTGCATTCTCTCCGAATCTCCACACTAAACGCCATTATAAAAAGTTGCTACAGTGATTAAGAACGAATCAAAAGTGTGTATAATTTTTTGATATATTATAGTCACAAGGTGTAAGAAACCCCTATTTTATAATCTTATTTTTAAAAACAAATCGAAACAAAAAAAACTCACCAGTGGCAAAAACCGCACTTCAAAACAAGCACCTGAAGATATTGTTCAAAATACACAAAATACCAACTCAAAAATATTTTATGAAATTAAAACACTTCTCAAAAATATAACAATGACAATAAAAGAAAGATCCAACAATCCATCGTAACAATCGAACTTGAATAATATAATGAAGAACGAATATGCCTATCGAGCGAATCGATCTCAGAGCCCACGATCGGCACAACCGTTCATCTGGCCGGTCAGATGTTGAATGAAACACTTCTCCTGAACATGAATGTCCTGAGGGGACTTTACTATGTTTATTTATACCACCATGCAGTTTGCAGTTTGTACTATATGCACGCGATGCAGTTAAGTCGTACACTGCTCCCAGCCAAATAAGACGGCTGACATTTTAATTTTTGTATTATTATTTTATAATTAGATTTAACAACTTAATTTTAGTAACCATTTTATTCTAATGAGGCCCAAAACATTGAATGTTACTTTATTGCTCGCAAAACATTTGACAAGAAAATACAAAACTAATAATATGTTGTTCTTTTCGCAGTTGTTTTTCCATTTGATTCTACTCCAGAACACTTCCCGCGTTTTCATCAATTATAAGTAACAGTTTAAAAACTGGCTTTACATCTTACAATAGAATTTTAATTTCCCACTTTCCAGACAACTGTTTGTTTACTTCGTATGTGCATCGAAACCACAACTCAAGACTCGTTTTAGCTAGGTCTCTGAAATTCTAAGCCAAATGCACAAAAAGTCACAATATCGAGTATTGCTAACGAATCCAAACATATTTTACTTAAAACTTTTGGCGTACGATGTCCATCCATATATCCACAGACGGCAACTCTTTTTAGGTATTCAACCTGCCTCACCTCTCATCTATGGGCGACCTCTGCGGTTTTCAAACCAAGGACGTCATCAAATGATATTTGAATTCTAACGGTTATCCGTTAGTCGTAGTACATGTCTAGAATATTCTTGAAGTTGGAGGTTGTGATGGAGTTGGAGGTTGTGATGGTAATGTCAGCGCTTTGACTTATTCCGTCGTATTCCTTTCTCGCAAGGAGATACCTAGCATAGCTCTTGGTTTGGTGGCTACTTTTGTCACGACGTTCTTGGTGAGAGACTATTTAGTTCTCCAAACGTTAGTGGAGTAATATGCATTTATTGAATTCACGTGTTCGTTTGGTTTGAGCTATATACTATACATGCAAACAATAATGAACCGGAAAACGATTCAAGTAAAACACTAAATATGTCTTAGCCTCGAATAGTCAATCCCATATGCGCGACGAACTTAGCAACAAATTTAATGTAGTAATATCAGAAAATGAGGATCACCATTGGGATGAATACGGGGGCGCAAATTAAAATGATTAAATATTTTGTAACCGAAATCTAAAACTAAATTAGTGAATAAAAATGGTTGGTAATCAAGTTTTCTCTATTTTTCTGTATGGATACTAAACCAGGCATTGACACGAAAGAATAAGCTTTTGAGATGTGGGTTTATATAATAAAGAGTTTATATGAGAGTCAAATGAGCGAAAACTATAAAAATCTATTTTTGCTTTAAAAAAATATTTTAATTAATATAAAAATCTGTGACTTTCTTGAGATATCCGACGATCTTCGTGTATCGTAGTAGTATCCGCAAAGGTTTTTGATTCGGGAGGTAGCGGTTTCGATTCCCGCCGCAAGAAAAATGTTATAATAATAATTAGAAAAATAATTTCGTATATGCGCGATGAGTGTTGAGATGTTGATTGTTAAATGCGATGTACTTACAATATTCTTTTTCAAAACTAATGACAAATAAAATTACACGCTTCATTCTAACATAGACACTAGAACACTCGGCACAAGATCTCCAAGTGAAGTGTCACTAAACATATCAACAAAATTCACATTTACAGCAATATTCCTTGCACTTCACAAATTTCACTCCGTGTGTTGTACAAGTGTAGTAAGCAGTGTCGTATATTACTTTTCTTAAAATAATAAACAGACGGTTTAAAAGATTCAATAAAGTTTTTTTAGAAATTAATTATTTCATCTTTAAGCCGTCAGCTTTCTCCTTCGATCAAGGGTACTATAAGAATAGTGCAGTTGAAAGTGTCAATAAAACAATCATCATATCAGTACAGTGTACAGTTATCATCTGAAAAAATATGAAAGTAAAACACGTTCAGAATATTCACCAAAAGGATGGCCTCATTAGAGTACGTGGGAATGGCCTACTCAATACAAAACCTTCCCCATTATGGGTCCTTGCGTTATTGTATACCAGATCAATTCAGATGTGTTTTTACGACGTAAGAATTTCTTTTAGTATAAAAAGTTTTTTTCTATTTCAATTCTCATATTTTTTGTGGAAAATTTCTGTGGAGGCTTTCTTTCATATTCTATTGCTCTTTACAGTTTGTTTCATAAATAAATTATGGAATTCTGAAACCAAAACAAAATCTTCTTGAAATTATCACAAAATCGATTTCAAAGGTCACTTCAGATCATACACGAGTCCCACTGGCCCAATTATTTTTCAATTCAACATGGCTCTTCAGACCCTTTCGTTTAAGAATCTAAACACCTTTCATACCATTTCAGGTAAGGTAGTTTTTCCCATGGTGTTATAGAAAGAGGGGGGCTGGCAATGGTGTGCCGTAGCTGTTAATAATAATACATCGATCATTTATATAACTATGTACCTTTTTTATGGAAAATCACCTTATGAGCACTTTTTATTACGATTTTACATAGTTTTAACGAAAATAGGTCTCCGAAATTATATATTTTTAAATGAAGAAGCTATTATTTATTTTCAAAATCTTTTGGGAAGAAGATTCCTGTATTTATTTGTTCATAAATAATTTGAAAGTAAATCATTTAAAAACATTATATATTCGCAAAAAGCACCATGTATAATATTGTCGATGCGCTTAGTATCTTAGCTTAGAGGCGATGTTTTTGCATGCTTTGTTGTTATTTTTAAGATAAGCTGACTTTGTTGCACTGTTTTTGCAAAGTTGTGCTGAATCGTAATAGATTGTGGCCACAATGTTGAAAAAGCTGTAAATTATTATTATCTTTATTACAATAGTGTTGACTTTTATTGTTACATATCAAATATCACTGTGGCAAATTGAACAAACCATATTATTTAGCAAACCGATTAAATTTACTAAATGCCGCTATGGATATTTACTGTTTGAATTATCAATATATTAATATTATAAAAGCTATCAACTTATAGTTACGTACGAAAGTCGGAACCACCTGTACTTAGATTTAAGAGTAATACGATCGAAGTAACGGACAATCCAAATGATTAAATAATACAAATGAAAGCCTGTTTAAAGAACTTAGAGAAGAAAAATTATAGCATTTTTTTTTAAATTGTTTAATTTAAAAATAATAATAAACGCACAAGGATCGCTAGTAAGAAGGACGGTGACAATCTTTATTATTCGTCTTATTACTTTTTTTATTAATTATTATACTAAAAACTAACTAAAAAAAAAACTATGGCTGAAACTCTCCTAAAAAGCTTAAACACTCTTAGATTAAAATACGTAATGATAGATATTAATATATTTCATTATTTTTCAAAAATGTTGCTGGACTTTTTTTATAACAATACATCAAGAATTTGCGCACTACTATTTTAAAAAATATGCAAGGAAATTAAATAGTATTATTTTTATACAACATCAACATTGAACGATTCGATCCAAAAATAAAATTAAAGAAATAGCATTCGTGCAGCAGAGGGTCCCCTCGGTGCGGTTTATCAATGGCTGCTGGTAATCTGCTGTTTGCTGTCACATTTCGTTGTTTATGAATCCTGTTTATTTTTTCATAGTTGATATGAAATAGTTTGTACTGAGCACCCCACACATACGTAAAGAACATATAAAACATATATAATATTATCAATTAATTTACAGCCACTTAATGATTACGCAAATGTACGAGGAGTCGTGACATTCAGATTTTTCAATATTTTTAACAAAGAATAACAAATAAATCACTAGCATTATTTGGAGCTTACTAGACTGACGAGTGGCTTTTTTACTTGTCAGTGCACAGCCCTGCGCGTAGGTCGCATCATACACGAGGCAGAATTAGACAAAGTTTGTCCACAAAGTATCAATAGGCAATTTATATCCTTTAACTGAATTTTATGTTGAATTTCTATTAAGATTATTTTCTAGTAATACCGCACAAGAGTCCCAACTGCTCCCAACCGTCTAGAGCCAGTGAGACTATGGCGCCCCCGATCGGGTTATGTTGTGAGGCTGAAGGTAGTGGGAAGGGGAAGGAGTTCAAGACCATTCAAATCTGGTCACCAAACACGGCAAAATCCATCTCAAACACGTGTTAATTCTGAACCTTGGTCTTTCACCAGGGCGATACGGAACGTGCCGCAAATAGATTATATGGTGTATTATATGAATTGAATGTGTTATGACACATACTAATTCAAATAAAAATTATTTGCGCTCACCGGCGAAATTCATTTATTTCGTGAATATTTGAAGCAAATGAAAATAGAACTATGAAATCTATATAAAAGATAAATAAACATACGGAAACCAAGGAAATGTTGAAGGAGTTAAATATGTTTTCATTTTTCTTTAACGATATGTTTTTAAACCTTAAAATAATGAAAACTGAATTTCTGAAAAAGCTTCCAGCGCAGGCATAAACACGAGACGCGGAATAAGGATCGAATTGGATAACCTTTCAGAAAAAAGTCAACAAGCAAAAGTCATTGGTGTATAATATTTGACAAATTACCAAATGACATTAAATTAGAAGAAAATAATTATTTTGAAATATGAATTAAGAAAAAATGATTTTAATTCGTGCTTACGCATACAAATTAAAAGGTTGTATTAAAACCAATGTCGTTACATATTCTAACGTCATTGATTAAAACACGTTAATTATTATTAATATATTTATATTTAAATAAATTAAACATATTTTCAAATTTTCACAGAAAGCAAACACTTTATGGTCTGACTTTATTGCATATTAGAATTGTTCGTTCGCATATTTTAATAAACGTATGTTGATTTCGGCAAACCCTAACTAACTAACTAACCATCACGCCGTTTCCCCGCAAGGGTAGGCAGAGAGGACGGACCGCCATACAACTCTGTCTTGGCACACACTTCTTGCTTCATTTACATTCATACATCGTCTCATACATACTCTTCTGTTATTCTGAAAATTTTATTTTAAAAAAATTTCGGCAAACCCAATTACCATAAAATCTATTAATAAACGTATGTCGATTTCGGCAAACCCAATTTCCTTAAGCTCTATTAATAAACGTATGTTGATTTCGGCAAACCCAATTTCCATAAACTCTATTAATAAACGTATGTTGATTTCGGCAAACCCAATTTCCATAAACTCTATTAATAAACGTATGTTGATTTCGGCAAACCCAATTTCCATAAACTCCAAATATACGTATGTTGATTTCGGCAAACTCAATTCCCATAAACTGTATTGATAAATGTATGTTGATTTCGGCAAACCCAATTTCTATAAACTCTATTTTTTTCTAGTTTTGATTTGTTGTTTTGCCACTAAATTTATGTTTTTTTTTCAATGAAAGCTCTCATTGTCAATAAAGTATCCAAAATAGATAAAAACGAGTTGTTCAATCATATATAGTAACTCATCAAAAGGAGGCTTTAGTTCCTGGAATAGAGGTGATATTATAATAAAAATTCAAAACGGTTCAGGCATTTCCGGAAAAATAAATGGTCAGACTTTTTCTTCCTTGTAATAATTAATTGAAGCTATGTTAAAACTGAAGGAGATGGTCTGAAATACTCTATAATTTAAATGAAAACCGATATTTTCAAATTCGGTTTGTATGCAACACATGCAATAACATTAAAATGTCATTGATGATTTCTTTATATAATTTGTCAAAAAATAAATAATTCATGCTGAAGATAAGGGGGTTATAATGATTAAATAAAACAAATTTAAAACTTTATTTATATTTTTTGAGGGGGTTATGTTTACACATTCGTCTCGCATTCATAGAAAAGGTTTTCGCATTGTGAAAATGAAGCAAATGAATGTTCAGAGAAGGAAAGTTCACAGAATGAAAGTTCATAGAGTTAAAGTACGTGTAAAGAAAGATCACAGAATGAAAGTTCAGCAAATGAAAGTTCATAAAATGAAAGTTAATAGATTGAAAGATCGGTTTGTAGCCGAGTGGTACAAAGCGTCGGGTTCGAAAGTAATTGTCGCGTGTTCAATCCTCTGCAAGCTCCATCATTTCACAAGCAATTTCCGCTTTTTATTATGGTAGTGGAGAGAATTTTACTATCGCCAGGTTGTTTGTAACCCGGGAACGTCTTTCTTTTAAAAAAGTTGTATTTTTTCCACAGTTGCATAAAATAAAAAATAAAAAAAATATTTTTTTATTTTTTTTTTATTTGATTTATTTTGTTACATACATTTAAAAATTACAGAAATAATAAAAATAATGTAGACATAACAAAAAAAATCCCACATAGGCAAAAGCCAGTGCGTGGGTATACTAATTCAAATCATAGTTATAGCTCTCTATAGTTACATTTTACAGTATAAGGTACATTTCAAATTAAGTAAAAAAATAATAATAATAATTAAAAAAATATATATATATATACATATATATATATATATATATATATATATATATATATATATATATATATATATATATATATATATTATTGTTATTATTATTTTTCTTTTTTTCAAATTCAAAATCACAACAGATAAGTTAGTTAATTTTTTTTGAATTTAGCACTTATAGTATGAAGAGGCTGGTATCTTTTGCTTTTTATCCAGTTTTTTATTACATTTTTGTATGTATTTAAGGAAGTTGTATTTGAACACTTAAAATGTAATGAAAGTGAATTATACATTTTGGGGCAATGAAGTATGCATGTCTCTGCGCAAGTCTAGTTTTGCAGAGAGGTACCTCCAGTACATTATTTATTCTGTTGCTGTAACGATTTTCATTTTTTTGCAAATAGTTTACTTCGCGAAAATATGTACTTTAGGCACTGTATACAATAAATTTTTCTTATATCTAAGAGATCAGCTTCTTGGAATAATTGTATGGAGGGGTATGTAATGTTTTTATGCAACATTATTTTTATTATTAATTTTTGAGATATTTCTAATGGCTTAATATGAGTATTATAAATACCCCCCCAACCGATTATTCCATAAGATACTGATGACTGAACCAATGCATGGTACACCAATTTCATTATTTTTATGTCAACTATGTTATTTAATCGTTTAAAAATGTAAGTTAAATATCTTAGTTTATTTACAAGCTTTTCTACATGATTCGTCCATTTGAGTTGACTATCTATTGTAATTCCTAAATATTTGACTGTATTTCCCGATTTCATTTCTACACAATTAGAGCATAAAATAGGGTTGCAGTTATTGTTATGGAACCTTATATTTAGGTTAGTTAGAGGTGCAGCCTTTTGGTATTATAGAATGGAATATAAATAGTTTTTTTCACAGTTCAGAGTTAAAAGGTTTTGGTTGAGCCATTCTTTGACAATGGAGGTGCATTTATTAGCATTTTCAGTGACTTCGTTCCAGGATTTACCATGTACTGTGATTGCAGTATCGTCAGCATATGAGAATAGTTTTCCCGAAATGTTAATATTACAGAGATCATTTATATAAATTAGGAACAGTAACGGGCCGATAACTGTTCCTTGTGGAACCCTATGTCTAACACACTTTGGTTTACTAATATGAGCACCAATTTTTGTGCATTGATGGCGATAAGATAAATATTTTTTCAAAAGGGAGAGACAGTTATTTTTAATTCCTAAATTATTAAGTTTTCCAATCAGTATATTATGATTGACGGTATCGAATGCCTTTTTCAAGTCTAAGAAAATTGTTAGGCTTTTCATATTTGAGTCAAGATTACTGTATATATTTTTCGTTAGATTAAATAAAGCATCATCTGTACCAAGACCTGATCTAAAACCATATTGATTTGGGGACAAAAGTGCATTGGAATCAAGAAACTCTAGAATTTGTATCTTCATAATTTTTTCTAATATCTTAGCAAGTTGGGATATCAGCGATATGGGTCTGTAATTGTCAAGTGTAAAAATCGATCCAGATTTATGGATTGGAACAATATTTGAGAGTTTAAATGCGTTTGGGAATGTGTTTTTTTCAAAGCAAGAATTAAATATATGTTGCAGAGGTAAGGATATATGTTGTTTAATAGATTTGATTGTGAGGCAGCTTAATTCATCGAGTCCATTGGCTGTATTTGCGTTGAGATTATCAATGTGTTTTATGATTTCCGATTCAGTTACACGTTTAAATTGAGATAAAATAGGAGTATTTACAGAGTGAGTGTTAATTAGAGTAGGTCTGGACTTGTTTCTAAATGAAGGATTATTATTTATTAAATCTGAGGCAACGTTTGTAAAAAAATCGTTGAATTTATTTGCAATTTTTCCCATATCCGTAATAACTATTTTATCGTCTGTTACAATTTTTTCAGGCAAAGTTTGTACTTTATGCTTTCTATTTGCGATTTCGTTTATGACTTGCCATGTTTTTTTAGAATCATTATCGGCTATTTGTAATTGTTTAGTGTAGTATTCTTGTTTACACCTCTTTATAAGTATATTAAAAAAATTTCTATAAATTATATATTAATTAAATCTTCACTTCATGTAATCATTATTTAGTATTACATGAGTGAAGTTCTGTGTGCCTAAGGAAGAACAGAATGAGTTAAAAAAAACAAGTTTTGAGTTAAGTATGCAGAATTTTTTTTTAGATACAGATACATATCTAACAAGGAAAAATGATATGAGTCAGAAAATAAAATAATGTGCTATTATTTTTTTGAAAAATGACATGTGACAAATAACTTGATTACATACAAAAAAAATCCCTAAATGTTGTCTTAGTCCTCCTGAAAACCTGCGTTTATTGACTCATTCCGTTCTTCCTTGCGCCCACAGAATTAGGCCTAGATACCAATATTAATACAAATGTAAAAGGTCATTTTTCCTTAATATTAACAAATAATGTCTCAAATCGTGAACAACATTTTTTTGGTATCCTTGGACACATTTGTAATTTAAAATGCGTGGCTTTTTCGTGATAACCGACGACCTTCGTGGCGAAGTGGTATATACATTCGACTTTGTAGCGAGACGTTGGTGATTCCTTAGCCCACGCAGCGCAAATACATATTTACACTTTTTTTTCAATAAACACCTATATGGGCGCTGCCAGATCTGGGTGATGTGCAGTGGCGGCTCGTGAGTTTTTAGTGCGATAGAGTGCTAAAATTGAAAAATACGACATTGTTGATGTTGTTGTGGCCGAAAAAGTTTTTTTTTTTCAAGATTTTTCTTTGTATTAAGATTTTAAAGATTTTTCAGTTTTTGGTGGTGCACTGCACGGATTTCTGAAAAATCTGAATACGAAAAATTGAAATTTAGAAAAAAAAAAATGTTTTCGGCTACAACAATATCAATAGTAACGTTTTTTTCAATCTTACCACTCTAGCACACTAATAACTCACCAACCGCCACTGGTGATGTGATGACCTGCATTCATGACTTCACAGCCGTCGTAATCTCCGCTGATTTGCTCTGCTTACCTTCATTCAACCTTTAATTAATTTCAAACTTATTTTTTCAATAACCCTCAGTTCCCGATGTCGACCTCCGTGGTCGAGAGGTGTGTTATTTCCTTAGAGTACATAGAAAGTTTACAACTTTATTTGTATTATTGCTTCGTGACTCTGAGTGACGTTTAGTGCCATTTTTGAGTGCTGAGGCTTAAGTTAGATTGTTTTATTACATTGATTAGGATTTACTCCGATATATTTTATGCGCACAACATCAACAAAGAAGTGAAATCAATAATATATATATATATATACATATGTAATTATATTTATTACACAATGATTATTTTATAATAAACTATTACAACAGATATTTACTAGCTTCCTTGTAGGAGAGGGCTTTTCTATGTGATATTATTTGTACGATGAGAACTAATTATAATTCTGCTATAACCTTCCGACTCTTATTAACATATTTGGAACAGGAAATCGTCACGATAGTGTCAGTATTTTGTATTAACACTCCCGTTTAGAAGGGGGGTTCTTATGTCACCCGAGCGAGAGTTTGACGCGATATCTTAGATAAAGATTACTGAATTACCATAACTTAACTTCTCTCAAAATATGACCAAAAACAAACTGCCTAATATTATTGAAAACGTTTTGAAAAGCAAGGTTAAATGGGGCAACTACGTATCCCCCTACAGATCGTACAACTGATGCAACTTGACTTGCCAAGAAAGAATATCAGTTGCTTTAATCCACCCATTTCAAATACAGAATAATATCTGCTGAAATACACTATCACTTGTCTGGATTTGATAATTTTTTCAACACATTCGTCGGTTCCAATTTTTAAAAGTTCACAATCGAACGAATGTACGTACTAACAAAGGAAATAATATTGTTCAATATAATTGCCATGGGCGTACATACGAACGAGTGTTTTCAAAATTGGAACTGATGTAAATGTTATGAAAATTATCAAATTATAAAAAAAAAAACCTTTTTTTATTTTCATATGTATACCGCACAACACAACAGTCTCAACTGCTCCCAATCGTCTAGAGCCAGTGAGCTTATGGCATCCTTAAATAGGGTATGTTGTGAGGCTGAAGGTAGTGGGGAGGGGAAGGAGATTGGGAAGAGGGAGGTTGGAATGTACCTGGCTATTCAGATCTGGTCATCAAACACGGCCAAAGCCATTTCAAGAAACGTTTCGATTCAGAATTGTGGTCTTTCACCAGGGCGATACTTAGAGTATCTACCACTCTGGAACGTGCCGCAAATATACTTTACATTGTTTTATATGAATTAAATGTGTTACGACACATGTTATTTAAATAAAAGTTATTGGCGCACGCCGGGTTTAAACCCGCGACCTTTGGATTCGTAGTCGAGCGACTTACCACTCGACCATGGAGGCCGTCAAATTCCTAATTTAGACAAGCGATAAAGTATGTATCTACCTTAAATATATTTTACAAGACGATTTTTTATTTTATTGTACATTTATTTGAAATAAAACCGACTTAGTTCAAGTTACTTGCCGTGATTTTTCACGGGAAACAACTAGTTTAAAATAATCTTGCTCCTCTGGATTACTAATGTATTCATGCAACCCGCTTTAAACCAGAATGCAGGTGAACTCATAGATAACTTGAAAATAAATTGACAGCAATGATACATGCTTCTTAGAAACTTGTATCATAGAACGTTTTCTCGCTAAGCCGTTAATAACTTTCTAACGGACTCGTTTTTTTTTCACAGAAATAAATTATGTCGTACTTCAATGTTTATATTCGGCTATTCCTTATTTTTACAGAGGACGTTTAATAACCTCTAAAATAAATAAATACAGAGATGGAGAAAGGCGGTCAGGATGATATATGACACGCGATAGAATGGAAGAAGAAGTCGAAGACGCCCCGAAAAGACATTGCACGATCAAGTTAATCAGCCACATCACGTCGAGTGTCGGAAAAACAGAAAAGCGAGAAAACTATCTGAACTAGCGTGATGACCGCTTGAAAGAACTACTTCTTTTGGCACCAGTTCCTACTTCATTCATTGTTCATTGAACAAATACTTCAATTGAAGTTGGTAGTTCATTTTAGCGTTCATTCATTTCATTAACTTCATTCAATTCATTTCATTGAACAAATCTTCGATGGAAGTTAGTTTACAAAGAACTACTTCAATTTGCAGCAGTTCAGTTGTGAATTTGATCTTCAAAGCCTATAAAGAAGTACTTAACTACAAGTACTTCAATTGAAGTTCGACTTCAAAATACCTCGATCTAAAGGAACGTGCTACCGGCTAGTACTTTTGTTTTGGCGAGGAACCAGTTCCAGTTCTTTTCGTTTTCAAATCCCTACCGACTAGTATGATAACTGAACAAATAACCAGATAAATTCAAATCTCTTTTTTGCGAGTTCGACTTCAATTGAAGTATTCACTGCGAAGGGTTCATTTTAAAGAACTAGCAATTCGTGAAGCATTCACAAAAAATTGAAGTTTTTCCTAACGCTAATCTGAACGTAATAGAAGTAAGTAGTATGTGCCAAAGAAAGTCCATCCTCGATGCCTTCCCCGGGTAGAAATGGCACGATCGTAAGTTAGTTAAGAACGAAGAATTTTGCGTTTAATATTCTTCAGAAGTATTTAAAATATTTCTAAACACATTTAAATATGACTTGTGTGTGTTCGTATAATGAAGTCGTCCCTGAATCTGTTCAAAGCAGTCGAAACAAAGGTGGCCTCTCCGAGCCCGCGACCTGTGGCACTACACGTTCATTTCGGGAAGGCGTTGGCTAGAATTATTCAGCCATTTCGTGGAACAACTCATAACTCATGTCTCCGTCGGAAGCACAAGTCGCACTCTCTCACTCGCGGCGTAGACAAACTACAATTAAATGAATGTTTGCGGAAAACTATACCGCACAAGAGTCCCAACTCCCAACCGCCCAGTGAGTCTGTGGCATCTCCAATTGCGGTATGTTGTGAGGCTGGAGGTAGTGGGAAGGGGAAGGAGACGGGGAAGAGGAAGGTTAGGAAGTACCTGGCTATTCAGACCTGATCACCAAACACGGCTAAAACCATTTCAAGCAACGTTTCGAATCTGAATAGTGGTCTTTCACCAGGGCGATACTTGGAGCATCTATGGTACCACTCTGGAACGTGCCGCAAATAAACTTGACATTATTTTAAATGAATTAAATTTGTTATGACACATATTAATTAATAATCAACTAATTTTTCAAGTAAGTTTAATCTAAAGTATTACCTTTCAATATGTAAAGGCATTGGCTCGTTAATAATAATAATATTTCATTTGATAAAATAAAATTTCAGTTCCCAAAAACTACAAATAAAAATTATTTAGGTAGAACGCATAAATTATTTTAGGGTAATTAAGTGAAGATTTTAATATCCAACGATCGAAAAGTCATGTTTATAGTTAACTTTTCAAATTTGTTTTGTGGAATCGGTAGAAATTTCATATTTCAGGATGAATAAAGATTATTTAGTTTTAACTAACTAACTAACTAACCATCACGCTGTTTCCCCGGCAGAGAGGACGGACCGCCATACAACTCTGTCTTGGCACACACTCCTTGCTTCATTTACATTCATACACCGTCTCATACATACTCTTCTGTTATTCTGACTCTTCACATGACCCGATTCAAGTATTTGATTTACTTGATCGTGACATGTCTTTCTCAGGCGTCCTCGACTTCTTCTTCTATTCACTTTCGCATCATGTATTCTATTCACACTCCTTTCTTCGTTCATTCGCTCTACATGCCCGAACCATCTAAGCGTCCCTTTCATGATCCTATTAATTACGCTCACATCAGCCTTGCATTCTTTCCGGATATCCACATTTTTAATAGGTCATACATGGTTTTACAGCACATACGTCTTAAAGATCTCATTTCCACAGCATTCAGTCTACTTTCATCCTTCCTCTGCCAGTTCCATGCCTCACTGCCATACATCAGGGTTGGTATGAGCACTCCATTGTGGACTGCTAGCTTCGCTTCTTTGGACAATTTATTATTTGCGCCAACAGCGTTCAGTCCTCCATTAATGGAGTTTAATTTAAAAAAACAGTTTATTTTTAATTTGACAATCTTCAGGGGGCCTACTATTGCATTATTTAGTGGACCTCGAGATGGTCGCAATAGTTTCGTGTTGATAATACTGGTTTTGAAAGTGACCTGTCGCCATATTTGAATTTAAAGAATGCCAAAAAAACACCTTATTTTATTTTTCGAAACCCACAATATTTTTATTATGATTGCTTCCGATACAAATGAAAAAAAGCCGCTAATTGAGTATTATTTAAGTACGCCGACCTTTGGCAGGTTTGGCATTTCATTGAAATAAAACATACGTTAATCACAATTGGGTTTGAGAACAAAGAACTGGAGAGGAAAAATTCCTCTGAATCTTTAAAATGAACCTAAAATTAGTTAATAAGTATCATTTTTATGATTTGAAGATATCTTTTATATAAACGGTTTCAGTGGAAATGGCAAAGACAAGTTAACTACATAACTATAACTTTACTTGTTCTTAAAAAGCATTCATTTTGTGGCTTGCAATAATTATATAAGAAACACAAATTTGTTTTAAACCACTTTATTTAAACACATTGATCGACCGGTTTCGGAAGGGGCCTTCCATCAAAACAGTTCTAATATTGTGCCGATGATGGGGGGTACTTCCGAAACCGGTCAATCAATGTGTTCAAATAAAGTGGTTTAAGACAAATGTGTGTGTTTCCATCATAATAACTCTACTGTTTGAAATTCTAATTATGACGATTCTAACAAGTTTTTTTTAAATAAGTCAAATGTAAATGAGGTATTTTTATTATATATATATATATGTATATATATATATATATATATATATATATATATATATATATATATATATATATATATATATATATATATATGTGTGTGTTGAGGGTAAGACGCAATGCAAGTGTGAATACATAACGGCCCAGTCAAAATTAGCTTTTAACTAGGCAGATGCCTGTTATAAGAAACTAATCATACTGTGACAAGTTGTGCAAAAAATTTGTTAATTTTCGAAATTATACAGTTTATACATTTAAATATAAAATTTAAAAATATTAAAAAGAAAAGAGAGTAAGAAAAAAAAAACTAAAAGAACATTATAATATAAGGGATGTTAATTAAAAAAAAAGTTTTAAGTACAACCTCATTAAGCAATTCAATTCTCTGCCCAGCACCATCAGAAACATACAAACCAAAAGCTCATTTAAAAGTAATATCATTACTCACCTTAAAAACCAAGTTTAATTTAGTTCTTATCGTGTAGATTCTATATCTTCAAATTTGTCATTTACTTATATTATTTTTTTTTTTATTATGTATGTACTATATTTTCGATATTAACATGTTGTATGTTTCGATATTGTATGTCACTATGTAGCTAAAAAACTACTTTTGCAAATTGCCATCCCAACACAGGCTTATGCCTAGTGGGATGGGCAATTATACCAAACAACAAAAAAATGTACTGTAAGTAAAATAATAAATAAATAAAATTTTATCATAATAAAAATTTAAAGGTATTCCAAAATAATAAGAATATGTTTTTAATTTTTTTAATACATCGCTGATTTCGTGAAGAGTGGTTCTTCTTATTTTGTAGCCCGTGAATGAAATCATTTCATAAAATATTGTAAAGTTTTAGTAACTGAGAAAGAACGCCTCATTACTGTATTATAATTTAAGTCTTCTGAATAATTTTAAAATGTTCTTATGTCACTAAACGAACACAATTTTTTTTTTTTAAATTTGTGTCAAGTTCGGTGTATATAACGTGTACACTTATTGATAAAAAATGCCGTTTGATTGAAATGAATTTCTAACTATTTCCAGCTTTGTTAGGTGATAAAAAGTTCCTTCGAATGACGGGTACGGTATTGAATATCGTGATTATGTATGTAGATGAATTGGAATGAATATGTCCGTTGACAAAAATTCGCGGATCGATGTATATTTTCCCCATCGAAACACATCTCGATGACGTCCTAAAAGTAGTAAAAGCGGGTCAAGCAGCTGCGTCTCGGTTAGTTGCCAGGGCGACCTCCGCGCGACCTCAGGAGAACTTCCCCTGGACCAGAACTGATGTCACGATGGCCTCGATGTCCCGGGGTGACGCGCGGTAGAGACGAGACACCTCAGCCGACGCCCCATCCCCCACCCCTCTATCCTCCCCTGGGTCTGGGCTCTGGGGACTAGAGACTGGAGATGCACTCAATGCTGGTCATTCAGACGTCACTAAAAGCAGGGGTCGGGAACTAGCCCAGTCGATTTTAAAGGTTTAAACGAACCATTCGAGAAAATACCGAGCTAAGGTTAGCGACACAGGACTGTAAATCCTGAGCGCAACATATCCACGGTGCAAGTACGAGTATACATGTTTCGAAAAGTTTTTAGTAAACGATAAACTTTTATTTTTACTGTTTATATTGAATACCACACAATATTTCCCCAAAAGGGGTATTTTGTGAGACTGAAGGTATTGGGGAGACGAATGAGATGGGGAAGAGGAAGGTTGGGAAGTACCTGGCTATCCAGGTCTGGTCACCAAACACGGCTTAAACCATATCAAGCAACGTTTCAATTCAGAATGGCGGTCTTTTACAAGAGAACAACTCTGAAACGTGCCGCAAATTTACCATATTATATTGTTTTGTGGTATATTAACTAAATGATTAAAATAAACACGCCGGGTTTGAAACCGCGACCTCTATATTCGTAGTCGAGCGCCGTACCACTCGACTACTGAGGCCATCTTCTTCCTGGGCTTGCCTTTTTTACATTTATGTGTACAATAATTTAATATTTTAAATACAATAAGTAACAATAATGGCTGATAACAAACTGATTAGGGTTGCATAATAACAAAATGATTAGGGTTGCATAGTATGATAATCAGTGGCTTGGCGACTGTCCGAACTGCTTGGCAATAGCCCGGGGTTATCTGCATCAGCATTTTATCATAACACATTACAGTAGAGAAGTATCGAATTACACACCATCGTGTTTAGACCACATTTGGTGTATTGTACATCTAAATACCACACTTAATATAAAATCCATTGTTTGGAAGACAAAAAAATAGAAATCAAAATTTCCAACCTAAAATTAAATTAAAGTAATATAGCAAATGTGAAGATGTTATAAGCAATACGTGCGCAAATCATTGCCAACTTAAAAACAAATAAAAAATAAACTCTTGATTATTCTTCTATTAATAAATGTCATTTCAGTCAGCACGGTTACAAATACCGAGAAATAAAATGCTTTAATAGATTACTGGAAAATAAGATTAATTAATAATATTTCAAAATTGTCATCCTACTAGGTAGCTGAAGAACCACTTTTGTAAATTGTCATCAAAACACAGGCGCATGCCTAGTGGGATGGGCAATATACCAATACCCACACTCTGTATCTATTATGTTTGCATAAATTAAATATATACATAAATGTTAATACCCCGACTTCGGCTCTCGTAATTTACATCAACTTTGCCACTTTTAGATTATTTTTTTACTATTATGTAAATGGACAAAAAGAGCTGTTTTGTGTGTATTTGGGAGAAAGTTGTTAGTTTTTGTTTTTTTTTAATTTTATGGATTCTTTCGTAATCCTTTACTAACTAGCTGGAGCTTATTCAAATATCCCTCATAATGTCTATCTAACTAGTACTGCGGCTCATTAGGCATTATCACTATCACCATCTGATGGTTGTATTTAATTGACTGAATTTAAGTTTACATTAGTGAGTTCTTAGGGAAAAGGTCATAACTTGATAAAAAAAAACCCTAAGAAAAAGAGAAAGTTGTTATTATATTATTTTACTATTGAAATTTTAATAAACAGCATTAAAGTAAAGAAGATTACCACACCTGAAGAAATTGAAATGTTTTGTGAGAAGAATGATGTGTGAAAAATAATGAATTTCTCGTATTATTTGAATGATTACTTTAAAAATGTTATAGGTTTGAAAAAAGGTTATCATTATTTGTGTACTTGTTTATGAATTTAATAATCAATACATAATGAATTTAAAAATATTATATCCGCGATACGTAATATTGGACTTTGTTGCTTAGTGTTGTTTGATCAAATATTGGGATGATAATTCAATAAAAATTACTGTTTATATGTAACAAATGCATTATTATTTGATAGGGGAACGCTTTCGTATGCGGTGCAGTTGTAGTCATTTGCATTTATTACTCATGATCATAGATGTACTTCTTTTTAGCAAGTGGTAAGTAATGCATCCCCTTGTTTACCTAACACTCCGCAACAATACGAGTACACTGTGAATTTCGCACACCATTTAATGAATTATTGCGTGATAAATAATGTTAAGTTCTTACTCGTATGTAACGTAGACAAAATATAACTATATCAAATTTAAAAAAGACCAGTTGACCAACTAAATTATTTCCGCTTGTCTTTGATTTTTTAAATATATGTTGTAAGGCTGAAGATAGTGAGGAGGGCAAAGAGATAGAGAGTAAGAAGGTTGGGAAGTACCTGGCTATTCAGAAATTCTCACCAAATACGGCTAAAGCAATTTCAAGCAACGTTTCGATTCTGAATGGTTCACCAGGGCGATACTTACTCTACCACTCTGGAACGTGCCGCAAATATACTTTTTATAATTTTTTTAAATGAATTTAATGTGTTATGACACATATTAATAAAATAAAAGTTGTTGGCGTACGCCGGGTTTGAACCCGCAACCTTTGGATTCGTAGTCGAGCGTCTTACCACTCGACCATGGAGGTCGTCATCGATTTCATCCAAGGACTTATTAAAACAACTTTTTTTTTTCAATCACATCGAAATTATTGAATAGTACTAACCGTTTAGTCGCCGAGTTATCCAAAGCACCGGGTTCGCACCAAGGCGTCGCGGGTTCAATCCTCTGCTAGATAAGTCCTCCGTCATTGCAAAAACAACCTTCCCCCCTTTGATGATGGGAGTAGGGAGAGTTAAAACATTGTCAGGGCATTCGTAAGCCGGGAATGTTTGTATTTCTTATTTTTTTTAAAGTACATTAAATAATTCTTATACAACACAAGCAATAAACTTCTACACGAGGAGGACGATGACCGGGGGTAGTTGATTATTCCGAATCTGTCGGGCGAAATCGCTCGGGGGCCGGGGGAGCATAGTTAGGCCACTGCTAATAATATCCGCATATTCGCACGCTTAGCTTGAAGCACGACATGTGACCTAACCAGACCAGTCGCCCATAAGATTAGGGAAGAGTAGAGTAGAGTAGAATGGGTGGCGAAGGGATCCCAACCAGCTTCCACTCTTGTTCGTATTTCAAATAGGGTTTTTTGCGCCCCGTCTGAATAGCCGACCCGTGGATTTTTTCTACTATTTTGTTTTAGAGAGAATCATCCAATGGAATAGATTCTGGCTCGGCGGAATACACACGCGATCTTCAACGGACTAGAAGAGCCTTCACCTTCGTATTATTCTCGCAACTTTATGTTTTATTTCAAATGTGACGTTCATTATTATTCGAACTGACTTTATAAATACACATAAAGTTCCAGAGCTTAGAGTATATAAAGTGGTATCTATTCAAGGCAGTGTAGTCAGTTTTTGATGATTTTTACCGGACTCGGTGGACCTGGGCGTGGCTAAGACTAAGGTTAGCGTATTTATACATCCATTCATATCACATATCGACATAATGTTTTTGTTTATTCGTATAACCACTTTTTCACAGTATTGTTATGAACAAAAATATAGCATATAACCTAAAAAACCGTTTAGTTGTGTCAAGTTTATAGTGGCATAATACAAAATGTGGGCGGAGTCTCGCGGTGACCCAGGGGGCCAAGATCATTCTGACAGTACATAGAAGCGGTGTATTATATTTGTTGTCTCTTTCTCTCTCATGGTGTACGACGTAAAAACCCGGAGAAAGTGTTTTATCGCAAGTTTGTATAAGTTGGGTTAAACTAATTAGCTCTCTCTCCATACATTGTTACTCCAAATTCCAGAGCCAGTGGGACTATCGCATCCCTAATTAAGGAGGTGTCAATCAAAAAAGATCATATCCATATAACTAATGAAAGAATTTCAGTAAAAACAGATGTTGGATCGTTTTTTATGTTCATTTAATACTATCAATGAATAATTTCTAGCTAAACACTATGGGCAGGAAGTGTCTAGATACATAAAAACGACAGCCACCTCTGCGGTGGAGCTCCTATATAAATGAAAAGGTGTATGTGCGGAAAGGGACAAGCCGTTTGATGAAGCTTAACGGACGTATTGCAATATTTAAAATATACTTCTGGTAATATTGCTGTATTTGTTCAGCCGCAATTTCAATGAAAAGTGCTCAAGATGGATGAAGAGGTGCTAAAAACTAGCATTGATCTATTCGGGAGACACGTCAAACAATTTCCCAATGTTTGCAGGCGGTAGGTAATATTTGCCGCTTAATAACGGTTCATTTTTTTGAAATATAGAGAGTAACAAAGAAAGTAAGTACTGCAGATATATTATAGACTGCATTATCAGTTGGGGTAGTGCCACCAACAATTGCCTGGAACCTCTAATAAACATCCAAACATATTTATGAAAGTAATCCTTAAATTTCAATTGAATAATGTCCATATGTTTGAAGAAAGAAAAAATTCTAGAACCTTAAGGCAGTCATACATAAAATTCTTTAATATCCCAGCCTATAAAACCGCTTACGGACAAAAAATTTTTGAGTACAACGCCACTAAGCAATTCAATTCTCTGCCCAGCACCATCAGAAACATGCAAACCAAAACCTCATTTAAAAGCAATATCATTACTCACCTTAAAAACCAAGTTTTAATTCAGCTCTTAATATGTAGATTCTATATCTTCAAATTTGTCATTTACTTATATTATTTTTATTTTGTATTTACTATATTTTCAATGTTAACATGTTACTTTGTAGCTAAAAAAAACACTTTTGCAAATTGCCATCCCAACACAGGCCTAGTGGGATGGGCAATTTACCAACTAATAAAAAATGGATGTTAAAGTAAAATAATTAAATAAGATAAATACATATTTCGAATTAATTTTAGTGCCTTAATGTCCACTCTCGGGTATTGTGTATCACTGTCCCGCGGGATATTGGATATCTGTGCCTGGTGAAAAGAATATCTGAGACGAACAAATTGCAAGAAAACGCACGAAACAACGCCGACACAGGTCTCCTGATCCCGATGGGCTCTACAGGCTCAACACACAATACCGATTATCTGAACTCTTTATTTAGAACCACAATACCTAATACATTATGCAATTGAACGGGAATCTGACCCGTAGTATATCAACATTATATATTTGAACGGGAATCCGACCCGAAGTATCCACATTATATATTTCAACGGGAATCCGACCGTTTTTAAAGATGCTATAGACTGCCCTGATTTACTGAACTTATTGTCTTTCATATACATACGAGAACTACTCGATCCAAAATTCTATTTATTTGTAAAAATAATTTCAGGACCGAATCTTTCAGATACTCGCTTGTACCTAGATTACATGCGGTTGGTAATACGTACGCAGAGGTGGCTGATTTATTTAAGTGATACAATGTAGATACAAGACGACTATAACATCACCTATCTTCAATCAATATTAATTTTAACGTAATCAAACAATCACAATGTACGTAATTCATATGTTTACTATTATTCTTAGTTTTCATTCGAGCAAAAAAATATTCGTATCACTGTAAAATGTACCTTTATATGTAAAACCTACTTAGACGTATACAATTAAATAAATTAATAACAGCTTCAGTACTCCAATAATGGAGTTTCCTGCATTCGCCTTTCTTTCAATATCCTTATCAGCCTTTCCGTCTCTCGTAAACATACTTCCTAAATACACAAACTTATAATAATTAAATAATTAATACACCACTTATCTAAATACACAGCATTCAGATATGTAGTAATACTACATCACGTAGTAAATATTGCCAAAGTGCTTCCCTACGCTCAGTCCTTACCCTGGGAAAATCTAATTGAAGCCTTTAATAGTTGAAGTCCTTTACTGTCTACCGCCTTCCCGGCCAGTCAATAATAATTGTGGGGGAAAGATTTACATCGAGGTTCAGGAATATTCGTTTAAAAAAACAAAGATCCCGACGCCATAAATCGGCCGCAAGTACAAGTCTAGGAGGCGAGGCGAGGCGAGGCTGTGCGGCCGTTCCCATGGGAATATGCGCCTAGAACTGGCGGAGATGTGCCGCCGGGACCTAGGCAAGCCAGATAACACCTCCACCCACCCCACTCCGCCTGGACATGTCGGCTTCAGTTCTCGCATCAAACAAAGATTCTCTTGCGCAACAAAACATCCTTAAAAACACTTTTTGAAAAATTCACCGCGACCTTTCGTGACCGAGCGGTTAGGATCCTTGGCCCCGGATCCCGAGGTGGCGAATTTGAAACCCGGCGAGCGCAAATACTTTTTATGAAGTTAAGATTTTAAATTCAAATTCTCTCAGTATCACCCTGGTGAAAGACCATCATTCAGAATCGAAACGTTTCTTGAAACGTTTCGATTTCCATGTTTGGTGACTAGATCTGAGTAGCCAGGTACTCTTCCCAACCTTCCTTTTCCACATAACCTTCACCTCGCCATTCCCTTCAGCCTCGCGACATACTCCTATTGGGGATGACATAGTCCCACTGACTCTGGGCAGTTGGAACTCTTGTGTTGTATTCACATACCTGTACATTTCTAATCAGCATTGTGTATGAACTGACATATTTGCTTGACACGTTGCTATTACTTATAGATTAGAAAAACAATCAATGGGTTTAAAAAAATACTTCTTTCGTTCGTTGGTTCCTCCTTCGGCCGCATGCAAAGTATGTACTCGTATGTCAAGCTGAATTTAACTTTTTTAATTTTAACGGTTTTCTTTTTTGTATTTGATACCGCATAAGAGTTCAAACTCCCGGAGTCAGTGGAATTATGGCAACTCCTTTTGGAGATTATTGTGAGGTTGAAAGAAATCTATAGGGAAATAGGAAATAGAAGGTGGAGGTTGAAAGGTGTCCGGCTATTTTAAGGAAAGTTTCCATTATTGAAGGCCTTTTTGCGTCTTCTTCATCTAAATCCAAAGAGATTGAGATTGATCAATAATGTGTCCTTACTGGGGTACCTCGCTCTAAGGCCACAATGTTTTGTAATGCAAACATCAATAATTTATTTAATACAAGTAAAATTAAATATCTTATGGTATTATTATTTTATGAAAACTTGTATTAAAGAATAAAAAATAATTATAAGTTATTTTGATCCGTTGTTGAGATTCTCTGTCTTTATTGCTGAACTAAACATTACTTGATTTATGCTCCCCATTAATTCTTCTAATAGATGCACTTACTAACACGTGCTCGCTCCTCATGCCTAACGTTTCCAAGATGCCCCATCACTGTGGTGATCTTGTAATAGGTTTGCTTCAACGACCCGGGCATACCGCCGCGTCAGCAATATCCGATTGCGCGTGATGAAACGCTCATGCCAGATATATTGATAAATTGACTCTTATGCGGTACGGTACCACGTGAAAAACACGTATTACTATTCAAATCGCGAGGAGGGCACTTCAAATGCAATCAGACTTACTTCATTATTTATTTGCTAGGGAACGTTGCTTACAAGCAACTGTCTATATTAGAGTCATGCACAGATTATATGATTAGCACGTAAGATAATTTATCACATCCATTGTCCATTGTATTCGCGATGTGAAGGGGAGGGTTCCTGCGCTAACAGGTTTGCCCGCGGGCCGGCGGTTGGTCTCCACCCCACTGCCCCTCTTGCATAACCTCTAACGCTATACACTGTAGAGCTTATGAACATGGAAAGATAATTCTTATCAAAAGCGTATGTGCGATTTTGAAGAATTTTTACCTGAAATACTTATGTCTGAGTCCTAACTGCCTCTCTGAGACCGTCTACAGTCCCTCATTCATTCACACCAACTGCTAACCCAAGGTCTACCAACGCTTGTTTGTCCTGCAGGCAAACTTCTCTATAAAGAAACCTTTTGGGTGGTTAGTTATGCTCTACCCTTGCTCCGTGCCCCGGCTCTAAATCCTATAACACCAACTGATTGTCCAGTGTCCATCAAATAACATAATATTCTTGTATGGCTTAGGATTTTCTTGTCAATACACGTGCGTGTGTAACACCGATGTTCTTCGCTGGATAATAATGCCGAATCATTTTGTTTACTAGTAAGGGTGTTTCGAGGAAACGAGTTCCGATTTTGTCAATATACGATAATAATAACAGGCCTGTTCAAAGTGCTGTTTAACTAACAAAGGAATTTTATCTAAAATGCATGATCGTTTATTAGAACAGGCTGTGTACATTCATTATCGTTTTTTTTTGTTGTTGTTATGAATTGGTTTAACATATGTTTTTAGATATGTTAGATCCGTAACGCCATTTTGTGTTTTCTTTGATTAATTTTTTTCAAAAGCTAAAAATCGAAGAACACACAAAAACGTGACTAACCTTTCCAGTTGTCAAAAACAAACCACTAATTCAAAATGGCTGATATTGCTAACATATGATAAACATATGTGTACCAACATAACAACAACAAAAAATGATAATCGAATGTACACAGCCCGCGAAAATTCAAAATTCACCTTTTCTTTTGAACAGGCCATGTATAAAATAAATAAAAACCATCCGTCTAATACAACGCTTTCCGTTTAACGCAAGGTGGTCGAGTAATTGGTGTTGGAGGAACTCAAACTCTATTTATGGTAGTAATAAACCTTTCTTTTTTTCACTAAAAAATAGTTAAATTTAACAAAATATTATTAGGAAGTTAATCAGTCAATTAACTAGTTTGCCTATTACATTTTTTAACAATGACAATGGAAGTCGACCACGATTTAATAGTTTCTCAATCAGAATGCACAACTTTACTGGTTGATTCGCAGGTTCCCCGCTCCTGCATTGGAGGGAGTAATAAAAACAAGCTATCGGTTTTTTTCTGTCGCGCGTCTTGGAACGCGTTTTTTTCGCTAATAAAGTAAAGGAGATATTATAAGACTATAATACGTGCGTTAGGGAAGCCCGTACAACCCACACAGAGACTTGACCAACAGAAAGTGGCATTGACACAGATAGCTTCAAGGATCTGAGAGTATTTCTTCCATCCTGCGCTTATTTAGATATTGGACTTATCATTTCACTGCGAGTAGCGTATTTCTCTTACGTATTGGGTCGTGTTTTAAATTCATTTGCTTGTTCCTAATTATATTGTATCCTTCGAGGTTGGACCAGTTGTGCGTAATGAATAAAACAAATAATTCAATCAAGATGAAAGGCGTGCAAATGACTTGAACCCGGAACCGGAAGCACTTCCTCTCCAGAGTACTGCTCTGCCAATTCGTAGCACGAAGGCATTTTAAATTGATACGAAGCTTTCATTAGTATTATTTAATTTGGTGTCATTTTATTTAGGTACATACGATACTAGTGGGGGGGCAGAGGTCCGGAAGTCGGGAGGTGGTGACTGTATCGAAGGCCCGTGTACTGTAGGTAGAGAAAAGGTCAGAAGAGGCTGATTTTACGTTGGACTTCAGTTTGAGTTTTTTATAACTCATCGGGATTGTTATGTAGCAAGATATTAAAATAAATAAAATATTTCACTTTGTACTGAGAAATAACAAAACTCCCTGTGCGGTATTTTTTAAATTTATTTAACTCAACATGTTTTTTTTTTATTACGTAATAATCCACACTGTCCTCCAAGCAAGGAATTCACCTATGTTGTGGAGGACATGGACATGGACATTTGCAATTATAATAAACTAATGTAGAATGTAGAAAAGGTAAAAGATATCCTTCGTGATTAAATTAGCAATAAATTGAATTCGGCACCTCAGATTCATCTTGGCCTAATTAAAGTACGGCATAGCAGATAGCGGATAACGGATAGCGGATAACATAGATCACACAGCAAACTGACCTTCCCTTACCTCACCATACATATCTATTAACTGCTTAAGCCGGTTTAAAGAAATCATTTACATATTTCACACACAAAATGTAACATTTTAGATTCCAAACGTCACAGTCTAAATGCCACAGCATGTCTTGTTGAAAGCCAGACCGCAATCGCAGGAAAAAATACTGTTATGCACCAAACAATGCCGGCAGTATTAATTTATTTTTTTTTTTGCAAGTTGGATCTTAATCTAACAAAACTACGAAACGATGAAGAATTCGGTTCTTCGAAGGCTCAAATATCATTGGTACCACCAGCTGAGCAGTTTTTTTTGAATATTCTCATGGTTATGCCGATTACATTGTTTAAATTACTAATTCTCTTCACTTTGCCAACCCGCGTCTTCTTCTTCTAGTGCCCCATAGTATATTTCCGAGCCATGAAGTACGACATCTTCCATCAACCTTCCCGTAGTTATGGTTCCTCGTAATATGACGAAGCTATTATCTTATCTTAGTTTTTTTCTGTCATAGGCAGAAGAATTTCACAATTCTTGTTCACTCGACAAAGAACTTTACAATTTATTTCCTTATCAGTTCAGGGTGTTTTGACGAAGCCATTGGAAAGGCTTCTATCTTCCTGGTTAATACTTGATTCAGTGTCTAGGTCCATGCCGTGCATAATAGTAGAGAAAATATGCTTTTGGAAATGGGTCCCCATTTTTCGCTAACCCGAATTCCGGTTGTTGTCCCAGTTCCAAGCCTATTCACTTATGGGCCAATGCCCGGCAGTCAGCAGTAAGTCGAAGGTTCAGTCCGGCCCTGCTATGAGCGAGCAAGTGAGGAAATCTCTCGAGGCTTTGACCAGAGCCCAGAACCGAAATGCACCGGAATCAATACGGGCTCCTTATTAATGGTCTTGATTAGAAGCAATCAGGACGATGCAGTTGAAAGTGAACAGTCACAGCGAACAGCGAACCGAGGAATCTGAAACAAATCTAAATGACATTATCTGCTTTTGTGCGGGTGTTGCTGCAGGCGAGATGTGTTGAGGTGGTTCATCACTCTCATCCGATAATGAGATGATTCCAAGTTCCTCGGATCATCTTCCATTGAAATACCTGTAGAACAAGGACAGTATTCCCACCTGACGTCTGTGCTTCAAAGATTGCAATCCGTCTGTTAATATAGGACAATCTATGAAGCGGACACACATACGCCCGAGGAATATATAAAAAAATCAATTAAACAATACTCTTGAATTCGAATGACATTGACTATGTCAATTCAACTAATTTTTCCCAAAGCACTGTTGTCTTGGAAATCAAAAGTGCTGCGAACTTTTGCATCAGGCCATTACATAAATAATAATATACTCGTACTAGTGTGGTGGTCGTGTCAGCTGACAGCTGGCTGCAGGTCAGTGGTGTAAGTAGTAAATAGTGCAGGGAAATATAATTATATGAGTATGGAGAATAATTTATAGTCAGTGTCTGGCCTCAGGGTCGGTTCTATGCAGGCACAATTTGAGCAGTCCGCTCCAGGCGGTCTTTTTTAAGCGGCCAGCGCCTATTTTTTTTAGTTTTTTTTTATTTTTTATTTAGGATACAAACAGTCATACAAGTGTAAATATAGTAACAATTAAACATATTTTAGACCAATTAAGTTCCATTGACAAGTAAGTTTTGGTTATATTAACAAGTGAAGGTTTAGGTAAAATCAAAATATATAATATTAAATACAGTAGATAACAGTAGAATTTTTTATTATTTAAAGTATCAATTCAGTAAGATTAATTTTATATGATTTCAAGTTACAGTTGAAAATATCTACATCTCGTAGGGTATTATGAGTTTTACAGATGCGTCCTATCAAAGAGTTTAGTGCGTACTTGGATTTACAGTGTGGTATTCTAAATAAATCGTTCGATCTGGTGTTGCATCCAGGGCAACGAAATGCAATCCTTTCTAGCAGATATGATGAATCAACAAGACAGTTCACAATTTTGTACAAGAATAAAGCGTCAAAGATTTTTCTGCTTTATAGAGAGCAATGGGATCAAACTGATGATAACTTAAACGATACGATGGGTGTTTTATAAATTTGTGTTGGATATTTTCAATACGATCAATATAGATTTGAAATTGAGGATTCCAAATTATTGAGGCGAAATCAAGTTTTGACCTTACATATGCCATATAAAGCAGAATTAGAGTGTTTGGTATAGTGAAGGGTTTTGCAATTTGCATAATAAAGACCATTTGTTTATGGGCTTTTTCAAACATATATTCAATATGATCCTTAAAAAGCATTTTGAAATGAAGTAACATTCCGAGATCTCTTATTATTTCTACTCTTTGTAGGGGTGCATGGTTTAATTTGTAAATATAATTATTTGGATGTTTTATTGTGTAAAGGTTATAACGTTACATTCGTCTATGTTCAGATATAATCGATTGTTTTTACAGTATTTAATAATATTATTCAAGTATTTTTGTAACTTGTTGCAGTCATCTATGGAGTTAATCAATTTGTATAATTTCATATCATCGGCATAAAATAGGAAAAAATAATGACCAATAGCATGTTCATATCGTTTATATACAAAATAAATAATAAAGGCCCCATATGGGAGCCTTGAGGTACCCCTGAAGGAAGGGTTATAATCTGTGACACGTAATCCTTTAAGGCAACAGCCTGATTTCTATTTTAAAGAGAACCATCTTAGAAGGTTTCCACAAACACCAATCTTTCAGAGCTTATTTAATAGTATGTCGTGATTTACTTTGTCGAATGCTTTAGAATAATCGTTCTTGTTTGTTGTAATGAGAACATGAAACCATTGTTTTAAATTTAGGGTACTATAGAAAGATATTAAGTTGTGAAAAGAAACAATTAAAAAAAAAGATTTTGTTTAAATAATGTAAATGGAATAATTAGAATGTTTAAAAATAGTCACGATATTTTATTGAAATCTGCTTCATAGGAAACTCTAAAAACGGGAGAACCATCACTTTTCCTCATAAATATATTGTAGTTTTTCGTCCATAGCCATTGATATTTTTTATCGGGCTTAAATTCACTGGCTTTCTTCATTAACAATTTGTTATTAGGCGTGAGGTGGTCGTGAAGGTAAATGCGGCTTGCTACCCCCGGAAGGCCGATGTCCGCTGAGGTCAAAGTACGGCAGTGCTGTGTATAATATTACATTTAAAATATCCATACTATCCATGTAGAACAATCGAACCCGTAACTTTCAGACCCGACGGCGCAAAATAAAAATCCGCTCCTCTCGTGTTATACTTGATACGAGTTGGTACATATCTTGCATTCGAACAGACATTATCATGAAAGGAGACATAATTATGCAGAAAATATCAGTGCATAAATGAGAGAGCAATATGCCCAAAGTTACTTTAATGAAAGAATGAACATCACTATATGAATTTATAGTGCCGTTGCTTTCTTCCAGCAATGCCAGCCATTTTGACTTAAGACAACGTTTCTCCGCAATGTGAATACATATACACGAATTTGAAACGTATTCAAAGCAGCGTAAAGATTATTTTTGTATAAATGTTAAGTTGAGAAACAATGCAGTAGAAACATCTGGCTAATTGTTGAGGATTTTGTGTCGCGCGTCGACGTTTATGCACTTCGCTTCGCTATTTGTTTTTTTTTACAGTAAACGAATCATATTTCTCTGAAAATTTAAATGAACAAAACAATAACACCTTAAAAGATATAATTTTCGGAATCTGTTGGTTTATATTTAGTTATTTTACGAGGGGAAACCTGCCAAAAACGAGTGGTTAACAGCGGTGACATTTTGTAAGACGGTGATGTATTATTGGTGTTTATCATACATCCACGTAGAAAATAGCGAACTTTTTATTACAATAACACAATAATCTTTTTTTTGACGTCGAAAAGAAAAATGAATAGAAATCCCCATATTCCCTTTTTTGATACGTTGTTTTTTTTTAGACGAACATAAAAAGTTTTTCCAAAATTTTGATGTTTCAATTTAGGTTTTGACAAAGGGCGCCAAACATGTAACCTGCGCCAGGCGCAGCGCTGTTTGGCTCAGGGCCAGGCCTGCACCTGCGATAGCCGGTAGCCGATAGCCGGTAGCCTGTAGCCGGTAGGTATTGCATAGGTATGTGCTGTATTGAAGCGTTTCGCCTTTCCGTAAATTGTCATAAACCTGTCAATTTTTAATTGCTTTACGCTGTATTTCGTCTCGACAGGGGTCGCTAATTAATGCTTTTATTTGGGAGCGCGCAGTAATTAAGTATTGCAATGAAAGAAGTCAGCCAACACAAATAGTTTAAACGATTGACTGTCAGATACGGGGCCGGATTTGTCCTAACAAAGACCTTGAGCTTTCCATTTTATAAAGTTCCCAAAAAAAACATTTTTAGTTTATTTATATAGTAATGCTTTTTGTGGATATAGGAGAATACTGTTTCGTAATAATATTTTATCCCTGATAATGTGAGTGAAAAATGAATTTCCTTGACAGATAGTTACCGGCATACTGAGAAATCTAACTATACGAGAGGTTCTAAGAAGTAGACTCCTCTAAAAGTTTCACTCCACCAATCTCACTCAGTCAAAAGATTAACCGGTTAGTAGCTTAGTTGATAAATGCGTCGGGTTCCACCCAGACACCGTGGATTCAATCCTCTGCTATCTAAGACCTCCATCATTCTACAAGCAAAATATTCCGTTCTGTTATGATGGTAGTAGGAGTTTTCAAATATTATCTGGTTATTCGTAACCCGGGAAAGTTTGTTTTCTTAAAAAAAAGATCTTCTAAATGGTGTGACACAAAAGCATTACATTTTCCCGTATTTCCAATGCATGCTTACCTAATAATAATTTGTACACATCCCTAAATTCTTTATTTTTATTCCTAATAAGTACGATGAACCATTTAATTGTCACGAACGAGTTTACCAGTTTTATGATATCTGTTTATAATTTTAAATCCTGGTCCACCCCTTTAGCCCTATGTTTAGTCCGTGCCCAATCGTTTAACATTTTTTTTACAATATTCACTTCCAATATACTTGTGTTGGTTAATTTATTTGGCGTTGAACTTCATTCTCCTTATTTTACTTGTTGAGTGTGTTTTAAAAACTACAATATCTCAAAAACGTAAGATTGATATTTTTAAATACATTCACAACCTTCCCAAAACTACCCAACCTTACTCTCCCCGTTTCCTTTCCCTAACTCTTTTTAGTCTCAAAATATTCCCCAAATGGTAAGCGCATAGTCTTACACGCTTCAGGTATTTGGAACTCTTGTGCAAAATCTGTAAGTATTTTGTTTGCCAGGCATATCCTCATAAGCCTTCGATTCTACCACTAAGAACTCCGTATAACATCTCCGTAACTTGGAACGAGAATGCCAACAATACAATAGTAGGTACAATACACTGAAGCTACGCTACAATATGATGATTGATAGTCAAAAAACTCTTCCATGGCTTCGGCAAAACCATTATCTTCCGGACTCTTTGCAGAGAGGTCCCATGAGAGAATGGGTACTGATGCCTTGTTCGGATCTGGGCAAAATATAGCGAGTCGTCTTTTTCCGGGTTCGCCATAATTTTCAACACCTTATGATATCTAAAAAAAATGAAGATAAATGGGCGAAAATAAAAAAAAAGTAGTATATATCATAGTAACTACCAATAATTAATTTCTTACACAGACCTTGACGAGGTATTCTGCCATATGCTATATCTTAAAACAGGTAAACATTGATGATGGACACTCACTAATCTCACCATTGCTTGACAAACACCCACAATCGTTCAAGTCATTTGACGCGTGCTAGCCAATTAAATAATTTATTATCAAACACTAACTACACACTCATTGCTTCATTCACATTCATACATACTTTTCTGTTATTCTGACTCCTTACATGGCCCAAATCTAGTATTTGATTCACTTTGTGCCATGTCTTCCATGGGCGTCTCCGACTTCTTCTACCGTTCACGCTCGCGTCATATATTTTTCTCACACACCTTTCTTCGCTCATCCGCTCTACATGCTCACACCATCAAAGCGTTTTGACGGGCTCCGTGGTCGAGTGGTAAGACGCTCGATTAAGAATCCAGAAGTCGCGGATTCAAGCCCGGCGTGCGCCAATAAATGTATTCAATTAACATCTGTCGCAAAACATTTAATCCATATAAAAATAATATATTTGCCGCACGTTCTAGAGTGGTAGATACTCGTGGTATCGCCCTGGTGAAAGATCACCATTCAGAATCTAAACGATGCTTGAAATGGCTTTAGCCGTGTTTGGTGACCAGATATGAATATCCAGGTACATTCCGATCATTCTCTTCCCAATGTCCTTCCCTTCCCTACTACCTTCAACCTCACGAAATACCCAAATTGGGGGTCCCATAGTCTCACTGGCTCCAGACGGTTGGGAGCAGTTGGGACTCTTGTGCGGTATTCACTATAAAAAATAAAATAAAACAAAATAACTTTAAAATAAAGCGTCCCTATCTAAATCCTATTCATTACGCTTACATCAGCCTTGCATTATTTCCGGATATCCACATTTGCAACACGGTCATATATTGTTTTACCGCACATACGCCTCAGGGATTTCATTTCTACAGCACTCACTCTACTTTAATCCTTCCTCTGCCTTCCTCTTTCCATCCCTCACTGCCATACATCAGGACTGGTATAAGCATTCCATTGTGGACTGCTAGCTTCGCTACTTTGGACAACTTTTTATTTCCGCAATAGCGTTCAATCCTCCATTCACCTCTCTTTTAATATCCTTATCAGTCTCTCCATCTCTCGTAAACATATTTCCCAAATACACAAATTCATCCCCTTGCTCCAAGTATTCATCATTCAAAACTTTGTTCACAACTATGTTGCACGCTGTTCTCGTACTCTCTCTTGCAAACACCATGACTTTGGATTTACATATACTCACACTATTCGAATTGTGTACGCAATAATAATATTTCAAGTTTGTCCTATGACTCAATTTAAGCCTCTTTTTCGGTTTTGTGTGTGGGAAGGCTATATTAGCAGTATTAGCACCTCCACTTTCAGTGTGCACAGAGTGCAGACAGTACAGAGAGTATAGCGTACTCTGTGTGTAGTGCACTCTGTGTACCGGCGAGTCAGGGCGAGGTCAGAGCCTTTTTTTAAGAATTAAAACAAAAACCTAATTTAAGAAATCTTTTAGATGGATGGTCGGTAAGGCGCTCTTTCATTGCAATATTTTTTATAAACTTTTTGTTCTTTAATTTTTTACATTACCTACCTCACTAGGTTATTAGAACCTGTTTTAAGGTAGGTGACAGTGAGTGCATATAAATATAAATCACGTAAAACAAAACTTATGTACGTATAAATATGTGCATATACATATTCGGATTTAAAATTTTTTTCTTTAAGTTCTAAGAAACATTATAAAAATGTGAATGAATAGAGCATTTAAAAAAATTAAAAACAATAAATATGTATACAACGTGATGCCAATAAATTTATCCAAGTAGAATAATAAAAAATATGTTGAAATTTGTTACACAATGCTAGATGATACAACAGACATTGACCGTAAAACTCTCTTGATACATTTTTTTTCAAATAAGATACATTGACAGTAGGTAAAATTGCATGGCACTAAATCCTATAATTAATGACGTAATGACAGTGGATACGATACAAATATACATACATTTTACATCGTAACAATCCTACAATTATTGATAGTGAATACATTACTTTTAAAAAAGGCTAATTTTAAAGTAGTATTTAATAATAGTGGAGTTACAAGACTTGGAATGCTTATATTGCCTATTGCCTAATCCACCAAAACCCATGAAATGAAAGATTCCGATAGATAAACCTTCATTTTAGTAATAGGTTTATGATACTCTTACTGTCGCCCTGGTGAAACCGCCACCCATAATCGAAACGTGGGTAGCTTAAGAGGCTTTAGTTAGCTATATTTAGTGACCAGATCTCAATAGATAAGTACATCCCAACTTTCATCTACCCCCTTCTTTCTGTCAACAATAATCCGCTAGCGGGGATACTATATGTTCACTGTCTTCTGTTTAATATAAAATAATGCCAATTTTATAACAATCAAAACCTTTATTGTAATTATTGAAGTTTTATATACCTTGTATTCGTTGTTATTATTACACTGTAATTGATAACTGAATGTTTAAAGGCTTGCCGGGTGAAATTTTATTTACGTGGTTATTTGATAATTTATATGCGCCCCTGAAGAGATTTTTTACGAAAGAGCAAAAAAACGAAAATCGAGCTCTATTACCCTAAACGAAGTACAGTTTTCTTTCGGTTTCCCTGTTTTAATTTCTAATTTATGTTCGCTAAATACTGTACAGCTTATAATATAATGAACATCTCAACATCCTCCAGCTACCATCGAGGGCCGACTGAATAAATAATACAGTTCGTTTATAACTTCAGTTGAATCTTATATTTCGTAATATTTTACAAAAATGTAATCGCTCGTGTGACGAGCCGTTAAAATACTCAAAATATAAATTGCAGAGCAATATAGCAAACTTTCAACCATAGAGCCCTAAAGAATATAAAGCATCTACCATGGGATACTCGTGTCAAATATACATATACTCGCAGACACAAATTGGTCCTTTTACGATTCTGTCAAAATATAACATTACAACTGCCATATTACAAATAATTCAACACTCGTCACACACCAACATTAAACCAGCCTTTAATTCCGACATACCAGCACAAAACACAATCACAAAATCAAATACACTTATCGTAATCTACTAAATTCGGAATTAGCTCCTTACAATACATCGCATATACTCGTACACAATATATACTTTCTGTAAAACCTTTTTATGTGTGTATTATGATTTGTTCCCTTTTCAAATTTGTACGTTTTCGTAAAAAAATATTATTCCTTTTTATTTTATTATTCTATCCTTCTCGGAATAAGCTCTTTTTTAACTCTTTGAGAATAATATAGTAAAAATGAATTTTTTTAAATACTATATTATCATTTTAATAAATAAATAAAAATAATTATAATTTTTAAATCAGATAATTTGTCATTTATCTGAGAGAGGGATTGAGGACCCTATTCGAGACATTAAAGAAATGCTTGTTTTATTACTCGGTGTGTGGATATCGTCTTCCAAGACATTAAAGAAATGCTTGTTTTATTACTCGGTGTGTGGATATCGTCTTCCAAGACATTAAAGAAATGCTTGTTTTATTACTCGGTGTGTGGATATCGTCTTCCAAGACATTAAAGAAATGCTTGTTTTATTACTCGGTGTGTGGATATCGTCTTCCAAGACATTAAAGAAATGCTTGTTTTATTACTCGGTGTGTGGATATCGTCTTCCAAGACATTAAAGAAATGCTTGTTTTATTACTCGGATATCGTCTTCCAAGACATTAAAGAAATGCTTGTTTTATTACTCGGTGTGTGGATATCGTCTTCCAAGACATTAAAGAAATGCTTGTTTTATTACTCGGTGTGTGGATATCGTCTTCCAAGACATTAAAGAAATGCTTGTTTTATTACTCGTGTGGATATCGTCTTCCAAGACATTAAAGAAATGCTTGTTTTATTACTCGGTGTGTGGATATCGTCTTCCAAGACATTAAAGAAATGCTTGTTTTATTACTCGGTGTGTGGATATCGTCTTCCAAGACATTAAAGAAATGCTTGTTTTATTACTCGGTGTGTGGATATCGTCTTCCAAGACATTAAAGAAATGCTTGTTTTATTACTCGGTGTGTGGATATCGTCTTCCAAGACATTAAAGAAATGCTTGTTTTATTACTCGGTGTGTGGATATCGTC
The DNA here is from genome assembly GCA_022651775.1 of Drusus annulatus. Classification (NCBI taxonomy): domain Eukaryota; kingdom Metazoa; phylum Arthropoda; class Insecta; order Trichoptera; family Limnephilidae; genus Drusus; species Drusus annulatus. The sequence goes on along the minus strand of JAGWCC010000076.1, from coordinate 1,489,695 downwards.
TTCCAAGACATTAAAGAAATGCTTGTTTTATTACTCGGTGTGTGGATATCGTCTTCCAAGACATTAAAGAAATGCTTGTTTTATTACTCGGTGTGTGGATATCGTCTTCCAAGACATTAAAGAAATGCTTGTTTTATTACTCGGTGTGTGGATGATATCGTCTTCCAAGACATTACATTAAAGAAATGCTTGTTTTATTACTCGGTGTGTGGATATCGTCTTCCAAGACATTAAAGAAATGCTTGTTTTATTACTCGGTGTGTGGATATCGTCTTCCAAGACATTAAAGAAATGCTTGTTTTATTACTCGGTGTGTGGATATCGTCTTCCAAGACATTAAAGAAATGCTTGTTTTATTACTCGGTGTGTGGATATCGTCTTCCAAGACATTAAAGAAATGCTTGTTTTATTACTCGGTGTGTGGATATCGTCTTCCAAGACATTAAAGAAATGCTTGTTTTATTACTCGGTGTGTGGATATCGTCTTCCAAGACATTAAAGAAATGCTTGTTTTATTACTCGGTGTGTGGATATCGTCTTCCAAGACATTAAAGAAATGCTTGTTTTATTACTCGGTGTGTGGATATCGTCTTCCAATGATTTATCTAAATGAACCAACTTTCTGTCGAAGGGTTTAATTGATGATGTTCATGTGTAGGTCTTTTTCTCACTCACTCACTCGCAGTTGTTTCATTCGCACATTGATATTTTTAGTATTTTGTCAATTGCCAATTAATTATTATGAGAAGCGTCGTTCGTCACTATTCGTGAATATTCTGAAAACAGATCGATCGACGTTTGATGACCTCCGTGGCAAAATGGTAGGCACTTTTTCTCTGGATCCAGAGGTTGTAGGTTTGGAACCCAGCGTTCAAGTAATAATAATGTTATACCTAGGTGTAGAATTTAATTGAAATAATATAAATATTTTATTTTGACATCTCTTCTAAAGTGGAAGATACTCGCATAATCGCTTTGGTGAACTGTTAGCTTTGTTTAGTTCGTATATCTGAATAGCCAGATACTTCCCTCCTCTCCCCCCCCCACTCTTCTCATTCCATTTCTCAACTTCCTTCAAATCATTCAACCGACTGGAGTCAGTTAAAAATGTACGTTATCTTATCACATTATTTTAAGAGAGCACAATCATTGACCACCATGAAGTCAAATCGAGTCGTGCTATTTGCATTCTGAGCTTTCATTAACGACATAATACTTACGGGCTCGTGTTTAGATTACGGTTTCGAGTAATCCGATTCAATGGAATTGATTGTTCACTTATCGAAAATAAACACATTCCCGAGTACAAACACCATAGCATTTTAATTTGTTTGTTTCGTTTGGCATAACTTCTGTACTGTGTGGAGGATATCAGGATAAGAGACGAATGCGAATGAAAGAAGATGAATTACAGTATTTTATTATATAATAATATTGTCATTGGGCTGCCAAAATCTCCAATAAGACAAGATTATTTGCCATGTAGGTGTAAAGGACGCGATGCGACCGACAGAATGCTCCTTGGGTAAGGCGCGCTTTTGTTAGGGGATGTAGAATAAAATATAATCACTTTACTTGCATATTTTTTATTGGAAGAATTTACAAAGTATAATAATTAAACCTTTAACTGAATATATTTAAGTACCGCACGGCAGTGCAATCTGAATAGGAATGCTGATATGAAATAGGTTGACGGTAGAACAGAGTCATAGTAATGGTCAACTTAAAGATCATAGTCCAACATGTGGTCTACGGGACAATGCATGTTCAAAAGGATTTTAGAAATCTACCCTTACAATACAATTTAAGAGACAGAAACACATTAAAAGAAGCAATTAAGAAATACAAAAGGACATTCGTATGAATGGTTCTTGACATGGCACATGGGCGCGACTGGGTGGGCCTTTACACCTTAATCATTTAAAAACTACCCACATAAAGAGTGATAATTGTGTTTCCTATTGCGTTGGCAACATCACTGCATTCAACAGCTACAAAATGTATGTTTTACGAATTGCATAATAATTAATTGGATGTATAGTCTGTTTTTCTATGGTGTGTCATACGTTAAAATCGTTGCGACCCAAAGTCAACAACCAATCAGCATGCCCGTGCTTTTTTGAAAAGCAGTGAAATATAGAGCAAAAATGAGGGGGGCGCGCAAACGGTACTTACTGCACAGGGCGCGAGATGTCGTGGAACCGGCCCTGATCCTAATAAATTGCAGCGAGGTATGAAACTGGCAAACGAGGGGTGGAAGTAGACTGAGTGCAGTAGAAATTATGTATTTTGGGACCTTTTCAGTTTCATTTTTTATCTTCTAACCATTGAGAAATACCTCAATGCTCCTAACAATCATTATTTTATCTCAAAGCAATTTGCAAAAGTACCTACAATGTGGTATTTTTTGAAATTATGTACTTGAGTAAAAATCCATTGAACGATGCGAAGAAGGGGAACGTGGTTGTCTCATTTGACCTTGCCTATTAAAAAAACGTTTTCATGATAATCTTAGATAATTTGATTTTGGTAATAATGAGAGAGAAGTTTATTCATAATATTTATAATACGCACAAAACTTTCGTGCGGGTGACATTAGAACCCCCCTTCAGAACGGGAGTGTTCACTTCATACCTTGGAGTATATAGAGTGGTATCTATCCAAGGCAGTGTAGTCAGTTTTTGATGATTTTTACCCGGACCTGGGCGTGGCTAAGACTAAGGCTAGGGTATTTATACATCCATTCATATCACATATCGACATAATGTTTTTGTTTATTCGTATAACCACTTTTTCACAGTATTTTAATAAACAAAAATATAGCCCATAATCTGAAAAACCGTTTAGTTGTGTGAAGTTTAGTCGCAAAATAAAAAAATGTGGGCGGAGTCCCGCGGTGACCCAGGGCCCAAGATCATCGCGACAGTACATAGAAGCGGTGTATTATATTTGTTGTCTCTTTCTCTCCATGGTGTACGACGTAAAAACCCGGAGAAAGTGATTTATCTCAAGTTTGTATAGGTTGGGTAAAAATAATTAGCTCTCTCTCCATACATTGTTACTCCGAGCTTCATACTAAAAAGGGCTCCCCAGAAAGTTTTAAAGAAACATTCCTGAGTAACACACCGACTTCATTTAGATAGGTATTTATAAATCCTAAATGCTATACAAAATATTGTAATGTAGAAAAAGAAATTGGGATAGGTACTTTATTCCAATTTTTGCTTCGTATTTTTCGGACTTTTGACATAAGAGATGGAGGGAAATTGGTGGAAACAGCCCCAGTGGGGCTAGGGTTAGAGATTGGTTGAAGGGAATACCTAACGTGGGAATAATTCAATCTAAGAGAGGTCAACAAAACATGACAATAACCGTTTAAGTACTAACTTACTCCAAGCAAGCAACAACATTTTGTATTTTATTTATTTGTAATGCTGCAAAGAAAGTAAGCTGTGAAGGGTGTACAATTCTCACGCTCCTCGTTTGACATCATAACAATATATAATTAATAATAAATGTTATTCCAGTGCATTATCTCCTTTTTATCACTCTTCGTTGCATAACTCCTCACGATACAGTTACATCACTCATCCACACGTTATCTGTTTGTTTGACATTCCTCTTCACACATTCTTGGAGTAAGTGCCGAAGCATCGCAAATTATAAAAAAGGTTTAATAAGTGATGCGAAATAAAACAACAACTTACCGTACCAACACATCAATTGATTTATTCTCTTGCAAGTCGCTGGTAGCCGGACAGACTTTTGCAATCTCTCTTCTGCTAAATGCATTCCTTACTTACATTTGAAACCTCACCATGGCCGGGTTATTCATCTAAAAGTCGTGGTTTGACCTAATTTAGATTTTGGATTCCGCTGTAACTTCAACTCAGCATAGCAAATAGAACGGGGTTGAATGTTTTAGTACCTTTGAATACACAATAGAAATCACTCAAAATATTTTCAATTTATTAACAAAATGAACACACCTGCTATGATGCTTAATTGCTTATATTAACAGTGTGGCAATGTGCTCCGTGAGAAGTCTTGTTTTATTTTTATGGTGAATACCGCACAAGATTGAGACTATGGCGGCCCTAAATGGGGTATGTTGTGAGGCTGAAGGTAGTAGGGAGGGGAATGAGATGAGGAAGAGAGGTTGAAAAGTAGCTGGCTGTTCAGATCTGGTCACCAAACATGGCTAAAGCCATTTCAATTAACGTTTCGATTCCGAATGGTGGTGTTTCGCAAATATATTATAAGATATATTATTTTATATGAATTAAATAGAGTTTATTTGCGCACGCCGGGTTTGAACCTGCGACCTCTGGATTCGTAATCGAGCGTCTTACCACTCGGCCTTCTTGGTCTATATGTGTGATAGTTCGGTTAAACCACGGCTTAATGATAAAACAATTCTCCCTAAATGTTATCAATCTGTGTAAAGGTTTAATAAAACCTTTTAAATTGCAATATTTTCCTATTCACCAATACGAATGCAAGTGAGTGAGGCTGAAAATATGAGAGACAGAGAGATCGATCTTTCCAATAACGATTTTATACATAACTGTGAAATTACTGTGGCCAATACTTTCCATCTCTTCCAGGTTCATATTATTTGACACCATTACTGCTCCATTCAGAGTTTCTGAGACACATATTATTATGGCGAGATATTTTATAAAGCGTTCCCAGAAAAAAACATCCAGTTTATTTTCTCGTGTGACCTAATGTCATCTTTAATTCTTCTATCTCCTATCAGTTTCTTCTCAAATAAACAACAGGAAATGAGCAAAGGTCGGTAGCTTTACTAATCATTCAACAATATTTGTATTATAGTTATGCGATAATTAGGTTGGGTTTTGTGGAAATAACGAAACAAGAAGAAAAAACCGTTGTGTAAGAGAGTTTATTTAACCCGAATTTGCAACGTTTAGCACACATCTTGCACGCGGAGTTATTAAAATAATAACAGTCAATGGTCAATGGTAAACATGGAATAATTATCGGCAAATAAACAGTGACCTCCCTCGGAGCACATTGTCATTAGTGGAAATGTAAATCTATCTACAAATGGACACAAATAGCTTCCAAGGTTGTGAACTTGTTAGGTAAATAGGTATTTTCAAAACACATGCAACATGTTCATTGGCGTAGCGAGACATTTCATGCACCGGGCACCAGGCCTTACCCTACCAACAAAACTACTTGCAAAACAAATCAAGCTTTAGCAAATACACACACTGCCATAATTATGTCAAATTGATATTTTGCGCATTTGATAGCATACCCTCGAAAGAACACCGAGAGAGCTCTAAACACTAGAAAATGTCAAATTGATATTTACCGATTTGATAGCATACCCTACAGGGTGCAAAAACACCGAGTTCGATGTAAATTAAACACTGTATTTTAAAATGGAATTTTTTAATAAATTCAAACCCCAGTTAGCACGAACATACATAAATAGGTAATATACCTATATATTTCTATGGGTGTATTTAAGAAGTATGAGGTATTTGAAAAGGGTATTCACCGCAGGTGTACATTTCAAATAAATAATTGACGGCCTCCGTGGTCGAGTGGTAAAACGCTCGACAACGAATCCAGAGGTTGCGGGTTCGAACCTGGCGGGTGTAAATAAATTTTATTCAGTGAATATGTGTCATAACACATTTAATTCACATAAAATAATATATAGTTTTATATATTTGCGGAAGACCACCATTCAAAAACAAAACGTTTCTTGAAATGGCTTTAGCCACGTTTGGTAACCAGATCTGAATAGCCAGGTACTTTTCGATCTCATTCCATTCCCATATCATTCCCCTCCCTACCACCTTCAGCCTCACAACATACCCCATTTAGGGATGCCATAGTCCCACTGTCTCCAGACGGTTGGGAGCAGTTGGGACTCTTGTGCGGTATTGACTATAAAAATAAAACAAGATTTCTCACGGAGCACAATGCCACACTATTAATATAATTAATTAAAAATCATAGCAGGTATGTTCATAATGTTTATAAATTGTAAATATGTTGAGTGATGCCATAGTCTCACTGGCTCTAGACGGTTGGGAGCAGCTGAGACTCTTGTGCAAAAAAAAAAAAAACGTAATTTGGAAAGTTTTAAGCTTTTTGTTAGACCATTTCAACCATTTATGACGCGCCAACTAGTTTCGGACACAACCGTGCCCGCATCGGGTCTTGGCGTGATTTTTATCACGAAAACGGCGCTGTAAAAACAATCTTAACTATTATTATTATCGGGGAGCTGTGACGACACGGTTCCTCCGAAACTAGGCGTGTTGTTGTAGATAAAGTTATGTGCATAAAGTCACAGTGTTTCACTGGATTGAATATATCTTTACTCGGGCTACTTCCTGGGCCGCCTCGGGGTGGCGCTGGTCGTACGCCACTGGGCGACTTAAAACAGTATTATCCTTGTTTGGTCCGGATCTGTGGCTTGGCGGCTGTAATAAAAAATTAACTGCGTAGGTCGTGTGTCTGTCGTGTGTAGTGTAGTGTCTATCACACGCCGACCTTGGCCTTCGCGCCTCCGAGGCCGTCTTCATCAAGATTACCTAGCATTTATTTACATATTTTGACTATTTGTTATTGTTAGATTATGAGGCCTGCCAAACATTATGTCACGGCGGGCCTTAGTATTTAAACTGTCACAAGGTCGCGCCGCTCGAGTCATGATTTTAACCAAATATTTGTACTAGTGGATCTAAACCTTTTCGAAGTCGCCGGACGCGAAAATTTTGCAGACCTCGAAAATCGACCTGCGGTCATAAAACTGTGGAGAGGTTAAGCACTCGCTGCAACGACCCAGGCAAACCGCCGCGTCAGCAATATTAAATTGCGCATAATTTTCTTCGGGAAAATCCAATAATACAGTGTAGAACTAAGGAACTATCATGAATAAACGTAGTAGGTACCTAATTGTCAAATGAAAGTCTTTAGGGTTAGGTAGATCACGTTTATTTAAGAATTAAAACACGCTGACGTAAGTAATCACAAAACAAGAGGTGTTTTCCGTCACGAAAGGTAAACCGAAGTGTCAGCGGGCAAATTCCTCCTTTCCCGCTTTAAACATCTTTCCGCGGGAAATATCTTTCTCTGCTAGGCTGTTAGGTGCGCCCCGTTGCTGGCCATGTAAATACATATTACACTACGCCTAAATAGGCGTTTTAACAGGTTTTTTTAATAGCATAGTATACCGGCACGACCGCTGTGCTTGGTGGCTAATCACAATTTGATACAAACATGACGAAATTTTGAAACACCTCAATCTAAAAAAAATATTGAAGTTAAATATAATCTAATTACGTCTAGTAGATACTATACTATTTTAGGTTCAGATTGCCTAGCTGTGAATTCTGTGATGCCTGCTTGACGGCTTTTGCAAATTTGAGCAATAATATCAAGGTTGATATAATAAATATGATACGCTGAAGTTTCTAGCTAGTTTCGTAGTTTCCTAGCTAGTAGGTACGCCATGTCACGTGTATAATGACGGGGATAACTTGTGGCAAGTCCGCGGAACATTCGTGTTCCGAGGAGCATCGGTTAACAACCACTGAACTAGTGACAACAACCGGCATTTTAACGGTGGTCAACAACATCAATAAACAATCTTTAGCAAGTAGTGAGGCGGAAGGAAATGCAAGGGGAAGGAAAACCTGGTTATTACGTTTCAAGCTTCGTTCGATTCTCACCCTCCTCTCGGCCCTCCGTACACGGCGCAACCAGTTTTCAACTCCGACGCAACCAGTCTCTCGCGACTCGCCCTGCTAGTCGCCCGGGCGATACCGTTTCCAGTTGCGCCGTAGTTGCGAGGTGTTTTCGAGAAAATTGCAACATATCCGAGCAAATTAACAATGAATTGGTCCATGGTGATAGTACAAAACCCTTGTATTTATGATTATACGCTTATAGACATTTTTAACGCAATGTTACCAGTGACACCGTGCACTGCGAGATAAGATCGAGATAAGCTTGGTCGCCAACCAGTTTGCAACTGCTATCGCCAACTAGTTTTATCTTCCACCCTGGAATGAAGCAAAAATCTATTCACGCGTTGGTTCTTCTGTTGTTCATTTGTTGTTGTCCTTAGCCAGGGACTATATTGCTCTACCCGAAAAATCGAAATTTTCTTATAATTATATTAATGTTTGCATAATATTGGGTTTTGGGAAGTATTATTTTCATTTATCCGGTAATAATAATTGAAAACTAGTTTAGTCTTGACACACGCGTCAAAAGGGACACAGTGAGTAAATCGTGAAGTAGCGTAGTCGGAATAAAATTTCAGACATTTTTACGTATGAGCGAATATTACCAGTATTGTTTTTGCAGACATTAGCGCCCCAAACGGCGATTCAACGAATCATGTACAGAAGACGGCTTAGCGTATTAATACTATTAGACGAAGCTCCCTTTTGCTTTCAACTTCAATATTTTAAGTTGGGTGTTATCTAAGGGGTACCTAGCATATCTAAAACTAAAATGTGCGATTGCGTTTGACCTGCATGGCGCATGGCTTGATTTCGGTAAGCTCTTGCACAACTTACAAAGTAATATGGTTATTATAATATTATGCTAGGTATTGCACAAGTCTTATTTATTTTAGACTATTTGACCAAATAATATTCACGAGCAGTGCTAGGCCCAGCAAGCAGCTGGTCAGATGGTAGTCAGCCTCGTAGACATCGTTAGGACATTACCAGTGCCAGATGTAGTGCCTTGGCATCTCCAATTGGGGTATATTGTGAGGCTGAAGGTAGTGGGGAGGGAAAGCAGATGAGGAAGAAGAAGTTTGAGAAGTACCTGGCTATTCAGATCTGGTCACCAAACACATTTATACAAATCTTACGAAAAATGTAGCACCACTAATGTTGCACCACTAAATGTTTCACCCGCGTATGAAAAGGATAGCCATTCAAAAAATATATGTGTGCGGAAGAGATAGCTATATAATGCGTGTTTCGAAGGTATGTCTCGTTGACTTGGTTTAATTCAACCAGGCGCGTTGTCTCAGTGACGTATCTAAATTATTTAATTCATCTAAGGCTAAAAGCCATTTCAAGCAACGTTTCGATTCTGAATGGTGGTCTTTCTCCAGGGCGCTACTAAAAGTATCTACCACTCTGGAACGTGTCGCAAATAAACTTTATATTATATTATAGTGGTAGATACTCTAAGTATCGCCCTGGTGAAAGAACACCATTCAGAATTGAAACGTTGCTTGAAATGGCTTTAGCCGTGTTTAGTGACCAGATCTGAATAGCCAGGTACTTCCCAATCTTCCCCTTCCTCATATTCTTCCCCTCCCCACTACCTTCAGCCTCACAATATACCCCTATTGGGGATGCCATTGTCTCACTGGCTCTAGATAGTTGGGAGCAGTTGAGACTTTTGTGCGGTATTCATGTAAAAATAAAAATATGAATTAAATGTGTTATGACACATATTAACTAAATCAGAGGTTCCCAAACTTTTTTGTCCCGTAGACCACTTGCCGATTTTTTCTGTTTTGTATAGACCCCCTGCTTTCCTAATATTGTTTTTTTTAGCGTTGGGAAAAACTTCAAAGTTTTGTGAACGCTTCACGGTGAACACTTCAATTGTAGTCAAACTCGCCAAAAAATAGTACTAGTCGGTAGAGATCTCAAATCGAAAAGTGCTAGCAAATCAACAAAAATTCCTCCCCCGAAAAAAAAGCAATAGTCTGTAGAGATTTGAAATCGAAAAGTACTAGCAAATCGACTAAAGTTCCTCCCCAAAAAAGTACTAGTAAATCAACAAAAAGATGAAACTGAGGAAGAACCTGTTTCTCGCCAAATCTTAGTAGTTCTTTGGTTCTTTGTAGTCTTTGAAGTCGAACTTCCATTGAAGTACTTAGAATAAAGTACTTCATTGAAGTCCGACATCAATTGAAATATATGAACTGTCGCAAAATGAAGATGTTCGCACCAACGGAACTACCAACTTCAATTGAAGTTTGTTCAATGAGAATTGAATGAAGTTGGAACTGCCGCAAAAGAAAATAGTTCTTTGAAGTTTGCGGAAGCCAACATTTTGGTGACGGCCTGCCTAAATGGAATCCACTCTCGTGGACCCCCATTTACGTCTCATGCACCCCCAATTTATTTTTTCATATACGTGGACCCTTGAAGTAACAATATATGGAGGGATAGCTAATTATTTTTACCCAACCTACACAAACCTGCGAAAAAACACTTCCTCCGGGTTTTTACACCGTACACCATAAGAGAGAAAGAGGCAACAAATTTAATTCCCCGCTTTTACGTAGTGACGCAATGATCTTAAGCTATTGGGCCACCGCGGGACTCCGCCCACATTTTTTATTATGGCATTAAACTTGACACAACTAAACGGTTTATTTGCTTATATGCTATATTTTTATTGATAAAAATACTGTGAAAAAGTGGCTATACGAATAAACAAAAACATTATGTCGACATGTGCTGTGAATGGATATACAAATACCGTAGCCTCAGTCTTAGCCACGCCTTTTTCCAACCGAGTCAGTTACTTTCAGGTAAGAGCTAGTAAAAACTGACTACAGATCGATCTACAGCTATACCTCTTGTATATTATTGCTCTAAGCGTGGACCCCTTGCAGGTCGGAATCGACCCCTGGGGGTCGATATAGACCACTTTGGGAATGACTGAATTAAATAAAAGTTATTTGCGCACGCCGGCTTTGAACCCGCGACCTTTGGATTCGTAGTCGAGCGTCTTACCACTCGACCATCGAGGCCGTCAAATCATTTTTTTTTTAATAGTTGTTTTTTAGTTCATATTAAAATATAAATACGAGGCGAAACCCTTCCAGTTTTTCAAGTAATGTTAATCTTCAGGTAATAAAGGGTATGCATTTTTGCAGTGCACATAATGACACGTAAGTTTTTTTTACAGTACATATTTATTATATTTAATTAATAATTTGAAGAAAAATACTAACTTTCTCATCCTAAAGTAATTTATTTTTATCGTTTCGTAACGCTGGCCGCAAACGGTTATGCATAATACTTTTATGGTATTTTTTTAAGGTATGTCAATACTTCCTGGTCCACACTATTGGATTTCACCTTCGGTCAGTCAGTCCAGGTACAAGAGTGCACGTGCTTAGACTCGGTTTGTCGATTTGTTTGTCCAATTTGTAACGTTGAAAACACCAACAATCCTAAAATGAGTAGGTTATCTATTTTTGTTTAAATTGGGAGTCTGGATTTTGTAACGTCCGTAATAAAAAGGGGGTACAAAAAAATAACCATGTCTGAAGCTCAGAGCAAGAATATACTCGTATATGGAGAGATAGTTAAATATTTTTACCCAACCAAAACAAATTTACGATAAATCACTTTCTCCGGGTTTTTACGTCGTTAACCGTGAGAGAGAAAGAGACAAGAGAAGTTCTCAAATAATATAGCACAACCATTCGGTATGTAAGCATGTTCTCCGTCTCCCGCGTCTCCGACGACTCCGACTCTTGCTGTGCGACATAACAGGACATAACTCAACGGGTTTTTAGGTTATATTCTATATTTTTGTTGAAAGCAATACTGTGAAAAAGTGGTTATACAAATAAACAAAAACATTATGCCGACATGAGCTATGAATGGATGTACAAATACCCTAGTCCTAGCCACGCCCGAGTCAGGCAAAAATCATCAATACTGACTACAGAAGCACTCCCTCCTGTGAGGCGTAATATTATAAACATTTTGCGCGTGAATAAGAATTGACTAATTTTGGATTTGTTTTATTAATTTAAGTATTTATATCTATAAATAAAACAGATAAACTTTGTTTATAACCACTTTATTATTCAATATTACGTCTACCGGTTTCGGAAGTACCCTTCCATCATCAGGACAATGTTATAAACAAATTTTATCTGTTTTATTTATAAATATGGCAAGCCACAAAGTAAATGCTTTTTACGAATAGGTATTTTATATCTCGCTGCGCGGCAATCCCGACGAGTTATTAAAACTCATTTTGGACTTTCTTTTCATATGGGGTTTTATATTTCGGCATTTGACAATTAATTTTGCGTGTAGTTTACAAAATTTGCTTGTGATATGTAGGAGCCGCTGGGGCTGAACAGTGTGGGAAGAGGAAGTTTGGGAAGTACTTGGCTGTTGAGATCTGCTCGCTAAACATATCTAAAGCCATTTCAGGAATGTTTCGATACAGAATGGTGTTGCTGGGAGCATGGAAAGAGTGCAAATATACTGTTTATTAGCGTTGGGAAAAACTTCAATGTTTTGTGAATGCTTCACGAACTGCTAGTTCTTTAAAATGAACCCTTCGCAGCGAACACTTCAATTGAAGTGAACTCGCAAAAACTAGATTTGAATTTATTCGGTTATTTGTTTAGTTCTTTTTGGAACCGGTTCCTTGCCAAAATAAAAAAAAGTACTAGTCAGTAGAGATTTGAAATTGAAAGGAACTGAAACTGGTTCTTCGCCATACAAAGAGATTTTAAAACGAGAAGAACTCCCAGAAAAACACATTCCTTTAGATCGAAGTACTTTGAAGTCGAAGTTCAATTGAAGTACTTGAGATGAAGTATTTCTTTTAGGCTTTGAAGTTCAACTTCACAACTGAACTGCTGCAAATTGAAGTACTTCTTTGTAATCTAACTTCAATTGAAGTATTTGTTCAATGAACAATGAATAAAGTAGGAACTGCTGCCAAAAGAAGTAGTTCTTTGAATAGTTCTTTCAGAGCGGTCACAACGCTACTGTTTATATATTGCAAATATATTGTTTCAATTTCGCCAACGGGTTTCAAACCAGCTACTTCCGGCACCAGAGTCAGGGAGCTTACCACTTTGCCATAGAGACCGTCGAGTCATATTGCATAGTATGCAATATTTAATTTATAGAAGTGTTATAAAATTCCTTCATATTAAAAATCAATAATACATTCAGGTGTTTTCCATTTATTAATATGCACATTTATACAAATGAATTTTACATTCAAGTAATATTTGTGTGTTAGTAATTGAAATCAGTAACACTACATGTAGTACCTATATAACACAAATATACTTAGCGTAACTAACCAATATTGTGGTAAGTAATTGATTTTTAAAATGCACATCAACATCCTATGAAATGCGTTGGATAAAAGATACGAACTGTGGATTTAGGTAAATCAAATAAAAGACGCAGTTTGAACCTTTTCCTGTTTTGAATTGATATGTAATTTTTTTCCGTATAATTAGTTTTATTCACATACTTAATTCAATTCTCCAATTCATAAATGCAATCGAATCACCATTATACAGGGTGACTCGTCCGTGATGCGAAATATTCAAATAATTTATAGAGGACATAATATTTATTATTATGTTATGTGAATACCACAAGTCTCTCTGCCCGGAGTCTGCGCAACTAAGTCATCCCCTCAAAATACTTTTAAATACTTCATATTTAAAAAAATGACAAAATGCTTGAAACATTTCGTGGAATATTTCGATTTTAAATGGATCTCTCACCAGGGCGATTGAGCTCAGGACTCAAGGACTAAAATTATCTTCTAATCCGGAATGAGGGTAAATATATCATTTTCATTACGATTGTATACAAAAACCTATAATTTTATTTATTTTTATTTGCACTTCTCCGGGTTTTGAACCTGTAACCTCTTGACCTGGAGCCAGAATCTTTCTGTTCTGACACAGAGGTTGTCAAAAACATAATATAAGCAAAAAAAAAACTTATAACAGAATACAAGAAGAATGCTTCTATTTTGAGATGTTGATATTTTAAAGGCCGAAAATTGATATTTGATTGTTCTGCCTCTTTTATCACTCTATTTTAATATACACATATATTTAGCATCAAGTACGAGTCACCCTATGCGTACCTAATCAGATATAAAGGTATATATAATATTAAATTACGCAAGAAAAGGAAGAAGTTTACTTTGGCTACATAACAAACAGTGGGTAACTTCTAGAAGGTGCGAAAGAGAATAGATTTTTTAAATATTTCTATGAAATAAAGAAAATAGAATATTAAGTTCGCTTGGAATACGGTTCTATACATTGACATGCAGTGTGTTTTACTTTTCCTTTTATTTTGCAGAAAAAAAAGTTGTTTAATATTTTTAGAAACAAAACTTTTTTTTATACATTTCTATATTTTATAAACTAAAAGCAGTCTGGAAGGAGTTACCTTTTCCAGTTTTATTCCATATAATATATTTTTTGATAAAACACATCTATTCAGTTGTAAAATTTCAAACCAAAAACATCGTTCTGGAAAATCATGAGAAAGCAAAAGCAAGTCCCCTTAAAATACAATACAGATTTGCAAGTAGGAAAACTAGACTTTTATCAGTAGACCCAATTTTGCAATACAGGGTGTCGGGGGTAAAGTGCAGTAACTTCGGGGTGTGATTAATAACGTTGTTTAAAATTCCAAGTTTTAAGGTACTTTCTTGTGCGCGGTTTCCATGGATACAGATCCGACAGAGATGTGCGAGGTTGCCACTCTTCACTCCCGGCGTATTCATCAGATAAGTTCGCCCTTACACGACAGTTTTTTCGTGGGTATGAATTTTTGTATAAAAATAAACAATGGAATTTAGAAAAAAGTTATTTATCTTTTTACGTACTAATGTATACCCCGGACACCTTGTATAGCTGAAAACTCGTACATACTTTATTGTTTACCAATGGGGATATAGAACCTTATTCTAGAACAAATTCCAATTATTTTCCTAATACACTACAGACCAACCTTTCGATTATTGTCAATTTGATTAATTTTTTTCCAAATATGAAACTAACTATCAATGCTGCATTTTGAACAAAACTAGAAAATCAGTAATCTTGCTTTTTAAATGTCCAAGCTTATTCATGAAAATGTTATTTTACAAGGCTGATAAATCGAATATTTATACAAAATTTGACAACTTCACATTATTATCCGTGTACCGAAATATGCAAATGAAGTTTTATTCACTTGTGTTATACATCATTTCCAAGTCTGCCTTAAATATTGGCCACACAATGACAATTGATGTGAAAAGGTGCAAAAAGTCACCACTTCAATTTTTGACTAATTATTATTAGCCCACTTTTGACCAAAAATATGAATTATTTTTATTAAAAGTCAATCTCTGAGATTTTTTAAAGAAAAATAAAGTAATAAATATCAATCTTACTACATTATTTACAAACATCATAATATAATAAGAAAACAATATCTTCATAATAATATTTAAAGTTCCGACTGGTTGTAATTATGCATTACAAAATAATACTGGACACTTATCTCGAGGCTGCCATTCCTGAAACACCACTTCAATCCGATTTTCGGACTTTAAAATAAACGTTCCAAGGTGGCTTGTATAAACAGTATGCACAAATGCCAGTAACTTAGTAATTGAACCAGATCCTATAATAGGATAAGCAATAATACTGCGTATGTAATGCCTCCAAATTATAGAAACCTGGCAAATGACGTTACATGTTTAATTTCTGCAAGTTCACTTGCGATGACGGGAAACTGGTAGAATTTACGGAAGAAGCTGTAAGTCACGGTGTAGCTATGGCCATGGTGCTTGGTAAGCAGTCGGACGGATCGTGTTCGAATCTCACAGCGGCTAACGACTACAAGTTATGCTTATGAAAGGGTCCGTACTATAAGGGCTTCTGTAGCATACTCTCCAAGAAGCATGATTGTCCATGTTGACCATGAATACAGCAACACTTGATGGCGATCGGATTGATTTCCATTCCAGGGGAGTTTTTAAAAGGGTCATTTTCAACATGTTCCCGAGGGCGTTTCAACTGCCGATCCGCCATTTCTACGTTGAGTTTAGAGTTGAACACTTTGTAGCCCAGTAACATGGTGGACAATTTGAAATTCCACCGTTTAAGTTTAGTTTTAATTACATTTATTGATAATCCATTCATTTATCAGATAATTCAATGGATGTCATAAGCACCAGGTACTATTAATTTTATATTAACATCACGTTAGGTTTATGATCACTTTTATCACAAAGTATTTTATAAAGTTAATCTTCTTCTCAACATTTTATGCGTTCAGAGCATTACATTTAGATGGAACCATTTCCAGGCAGATATTCTTAGCATGGCTAATGGGAATCCTTCTCCGGCCAATAAACGAGTATATATTATATTTGGCCACTTTCTAGGAGAGACCAAAAACCAGTAATCACTAAATGTTGATAAATCTTCCCTGGTTATTTCAATTTAGTATTTGAATCAAGATAATTTGAAGTGACTGGCATCTCCTTCTAGCAATCAACGTATGAATGAGTGACCTAACCTTCAAACTCGGCACTGTCCTGCTCAGTGCCAAGTATTTTTACTATGAACTAAAGTAGAGGTTATTCAACAGCCTCATTTATAATAATTTCAATACACATATGTAACATTATTATTTACGTTTTTTTCTATATAACATAGTCAACACAAGTGATCCCTCTATTTCTCTGTGGAGTAAAGTAATAAAAATGCTAAACACAGTAATAATCCAGAGCTAAATACTTGATGCATTCACAAATAATCACCACAATGATTTTAATTACAAGTGTTGTATTTAATATTATCAGTGGATATCAATTTATTTACATACAATGTTATCTATAAGGTGTAAATGCATCTAATTTACAATGCGCTATAGTATGATATTCTATGTTCAAAGCATAATGGGGAAAAATAGATCGAGTCTAATGAATTTGGATACTTTTATAAATGTCAACTTCTGTCGCCAACAGACTTTGCAGATATTTAGTGAATTTACCAATCCAAATATCTTGAAATCGAAAGGAAAACAAGTGACATAAGTCCCTAAGCATCTAATTCTTATCCATACAACATATTATTATTAATAATAATTTAGGTGTTGTAAAACTTTATAGTTTAAAAAAATTACATTTGAGCTTTTTACCATTCAACAAATATTAGCCTGAGAATTTAATATGAATATGTATGTACAAAGAATCAGAGCGTACATATTTAAGAACCGACTAAAGTGAAGAGTATCATAAGTCAACTATACTTGCACCATCATAGAGTCAAAAGGGATGGGTCATCCGTCTTGCGGCTAGCACCATCTCTAAGCAAAATCTTTATATGTATTATCATGAAGAGTAATGATTATAAACCATCAAGATTTCCATACAATAACATTTTTTTGTTGTAAATATGAACCGATGTTGTCAATAATTTACAAAAATACTGCTTCTTTCGATTCATATAAAACTTTCATTAAGACAATGACATTTTGGCAAAGACATTTAGTTTTATTTTATATAGAGCTCTAGCTAACAAGAATTATGTAGACATTGAAATATATGATTGAAAGGTTAGTGAGATGAATCCGTGATAGAAAATATAAAAATGATACGGTTTTCTCTTTACATTACCTAATCATGCAATCAAATATAGTAAAATGTATTCAAAATATTGATAAATAGAATAAGTTTATTTGTCACAACAATAGGTATCACAAAGAGGATCATGAAGCGTAATGGATCTGGCAAAATACTAAAATTAATATATAAATTAATTGGTGGAACGTGTAGTGAACCGGTGGCTTAGCGACCTGGGGGGCAACTGGATAGCTACCCGGGGGCTCAGGTATCAAGGGGGCCTGTGCCGTGTGATACGCATGCATTTGGCTAAATTTGCATTTTTTTACTAGAATTTGAGTGCATTTTAATTAATTTTGATAAAAATACAAATAAACAATGTATGCAAATTTTGCTTGCGTAAGAAAATTAGTCCCTAAACCATTCTGAGCACGAGTAATGTGTTTCATATCCAAGACATTGAATTAAAAATATTTGGAACAATATTAATAAAAAAGTTATTTACGTCAAAGAAACGCAAACCAAAAAGCCATTGGTCAAATATAATGAAGTGGTGAAACATTAAAAAAATATGGGATGAAATTATTTAACAATAAAATATCTAAAATGTTTTGGCAAGATATCTATAGGCATACCGCTGATATTGTGGCACCACTGAGAGATAGTTCCTGATTTCAACGTCGACAATCTTTCAGGGGTGGAGAACAGCTCAACATTGGAACCTCCCCATTTTTC
Organism: Drusus annulatus; assembly: GCA_022651775.1. Lineage (NCBI taxonomy): Eukaryota > Metazoa > Arthropoda > Insecta > Trichoptera > Limnephilidae > Drusus > Drusus annulatus. The sequence goes on along the minus strand of JAGWCC010000076.1, from coordinate 1,471,560 downwards.
TCATGAACAACGCACGCAACAGAAAGATAGGTCACGAGGAAGCTCTTAGGTCTGGCTCACACCTACAGTTTTTACTGTGCGCAGATAATATACATTAGACGGAATCCTGCACACACTCCTCGAGCAACTTTGCACCGTCGGGTTTCTGCCCAGGTGTCATGGGTTCAGTCCTATGCTAGCCAAGTATTCTATGAAAGTAGGACGAATTCAAGTACTGTCGGGTTATTTGTAACCCGGGAATGTTTATCTTTATTTTTTAAAAAGAAAGAATAGTATCCAAGCCGCAATTGCAGTGCCATGTGTTAAAAAACTGTAGGTGTGCATCAGGGCCTTAGCGGCAAGAGCACGTGGTATTATTTGTTTGATTTAGAAGGGCGGCAAGCCAAAGAGTTCTGGCTTGAAGTCCTCGAGGGAGCGCAGCACCAGGGTGGCCTCAGAGGTGAGGGACGCGTCCAGCTGCTCATCGGGCACCATCACCACCTGCATCCCCGCTGCCACTCCCGCCTTCACCCCGCTCGGGGCATCTTCAAACACCAAACACTGCGAAGATAAAAATATTGTTACAATTTATGACTGGCAGAATTAAATGTACAAGAATGGAATTCTAAACAAAGGCACTTCTTCTGGTATTAGAGGTTGGCATCATCAGTGCAATCTTCACCTGCGGACTTGCGGGCTGCAGCCCACAACAACTCTGTGGAATCGTACTCGTATCGGTAAAGGTACATCATAGTATAATTTTTTTACATCTGAATATTGTAGTCAGCGGTTTAAATGCATAAACATAGAATTCTTTGGCTGTAACTAAATAGTATTTTTTTTTTAAATACTTTTTAATTTAATTAATGCAAAGATTAAAAAATCACAACATTTCATGTTTTGATGGGGATAAAACTCAGCAGGTTTAGTGCGCTAACTAGCTGTGGTTTGATGAGAATTTTTCCAATATTTGCCGTTTTCTAGTTTTATACACAAAGAGATTCGAAAACGTAATCTCCTTGCCGAAAAAGTACCGCTTCAGAAGGCAAAATAAGGTATGTTTTCAGTCAGGTGGAATTTGAAAAAAAAAGAAAACTCTTTGTACATAAAATTGACCAAAAACACTTTGTTTTGGAAAATCAAAAACGTATTATGTGCTTGAGAGGAATGACTAAAAAAAAAGTCTGTATCTTATTAAGCATGTATTCGCTGAACATATGAAGATTTCTTACATTACTTGGGTCCGGTTTGTCGGGGAACTTGGACGCACACACCAGGAAGATATCCGGCTCGGGCTTGCCCTTCTCCACTTCGGGGTCGGAGGTGCCAAATATTTTATGTGAGAACATGTCAAACATGTCGCGGTGGTTCATTATCTTCAGGTCGGCGTTCTCCTTGCTGGAGCTGGTGGCCAGGGCAAATGGAATATTGTTGTCTTGCAAGTGTTGGACCAGCCGTTTGGCACCTGAAATTAAGATATTGTAAAAACCTTGTATGGTTTATAGTACAGCTTCTTGTATACTTGAAACACAAACAAATTAAATACAACAGTACATACAGAAATAGATACTTTATACACCAGTTCAAGACAAAACGGCTTTTTGAGTTTATTTGCCACACTAATTCAATACATCTATACAATACAGAGATATTTCAAAAAATATATTTACGGAATTACATTTTCATTGCAGATGATGGTTGAAGTATGGAATAAATCAGGTTTTTTTCTTAGATGAATTAAATAATGTAGATAAGTTACTGAGACAACGCGCCTGGTTGTACTAAACCAAGTCAACGAGACATACCTTCGAAACACGCTTCATATAGCTATCTCTTCCGCACACACATATTCTTTGAATGGCTATCCTTTTCATACGCGAGTGAAACATTTAGTGGTGCAACATTAGTGGTGCTACATTTTTCGTAAGATTTGTATGAATATGACGTGTCTTGTATTTTATGTCTATGGTTTTTTCTTGAATTTATATACTATCCATACCACTTTTTTTGTCAATGTAACTAAAAATATCAATTGTTTTTTTAATCATCATATACGAGTATGTTTTAAATATGTTTTCAAATTTCATCAAAATTTTTAAAATGTGAATACATATCTCAATATTGCTTATTTGAACTTGTTTCTGTCTTCAAATGGTAGGAATGAATTCATAAAAATAATCATTTTTTACAAATAAATTGTTTGCTTTTTTTCCACAGCGGAAGATATGAGGGTTATTTGAAAAGTTTCCGGCCTAATCGACATTAAGTAAATGTAGAAAAAAAAAACTTTCGCCGTCCGATAGATGGCCTTGAAATATGTAAACCACAAAATTTTTACATTGTTCTGATCATCACTTTGTCCATGGCACTTTTTCAAAGTTGACGGCTGACATTGTCTGTCACCAATGGAGAAAGTTGAGTATCGCGCAGTGATAAAATTCCTTCACTGACTGTTGAGGATATTGCTGAGGCTTGCGAGATATCATCTGAACGAGTGCACAAGATTTTACATCAAGATTTAGATTTGATAAAAATATCCGCACGCTGGCTGCCGCGTTTTTTGACAATCGACCAAAAGCAAATACGGATGGAGATGTCGCGTATGTCTTAGCCTGTATCAAAAAATCTAGCGGAATTTTTGCGGTGAATGATAACCATTGATGAAACCTGGGTTCACCACAATACGCCTGAGACCAAACAACAGTCAATGCAATGGATTGCGGTGGGGGAACCAACTCCGAAGAAGGCAAAGGTCGTTCTCTCTGCAGAAAAAGTGATTGAAAGCTTTTTGATATAGCCGTGAAATAACCCTTATCCATTACCTTGCAAACTGGATAAACTGAAGGGCACAATTAAGATAAAACACCCACATTAGGCCAAGAACAAAATCCTGTTTCATCGAGGTAACGCTTGGGTTCACACGTGCATGGTCACAATGTCAAAATTGAACGAATTATAGTTTGAATTGCTTTCGCATCCACCCTATTCGCCAGATCTAGCTCTTAGCTACTTTTTCCTGTTTCCTAATTTTGAAAAAATCTCGGGGAAAAAATATATAAGTCAAATGCATACGTGGAAAACGCTGTAAACCAGTATTTCTTAGGTTTAGACAATCATTTTTTTTTCAGACGGTTTAAAACGATGGGAGAAACGTTGGACCAAATGTATCAAGTTGCAGGGAGACTACGTTGGAAACTTTTCAAATTATCCTCATACTCTCAGTATATTCTTGGTAAAAGGTGATGATATAGAATCCAAATGCTGATTTGAATTCAGCAACAAGATCTGAATAACCAGGAATGTACATTCCGATCTTCCTTTTCTATTCCTACCACAGTGGGTACAATATAAATTCTAGACAAGGCAAAGTAAAAGAGTAAAGTTTTAGGGGTAGGTTGATAAAGCGTGCCCTCACAAGCTCGGCGATGGTATTTACAAAGGCACAAACCTGGCATCAAGGCTACTTTTGGGAAAAGCACTTCGAAATGCTTTATGGTCTCTTCAATGAACTCATCGATGGACAGGGGCAGGTCCAGGGTCTTGATGACGATGTCTGCGCACTCCCGGCCCTGCTTGCCCATCAGCTGCACCTTCAGGTCCCACGTGTACTGCTTCCCAAACTGACTGACCACATTTTGGAATCCAATTGTGTAAAGCTTCTCAGAATCTACAACAATAAATAGCATCATCTCACTTAAATAACATCTTCATTTTTTTTATATGAATACCGCACAAAAATTCCAACTACCCGCAGCCAGTGAGACTATGGTGTCCCCAATTGGGATTGGTTGTCAGTCTCAAGGGAGTGGTGACGAGAAGAATGAGGAAAAGGAATGTTGAAAAATACCTGGCTATTCAGATATGGTCACAAAACACACCTAAAGCCATATCAAACAATATTTCGATTCTGAATTGTGGTCTTTCACCAGGGCGATACTGAGAGTATCTTCCGCTCATAACATTAAATAACAATGGCTCTGGAGACACAGGTTGCGGGTTTGAACTCCGGTAAGGGGAAATAAAACAGTATTTATATTTGCACCTCGTTCCAAAGTGAAAAATATTCCCACTAATCACACTTATGAGAGACCACTATTCAAAATCGAAATTTTGCTTGAAATGGCTTTAGCTATATTCAAAGACCAGATCTGAATAGTTAGGTTCTCCTCCTCCGAATCCTATATAACCTCACATAGCATTCCCGAATTTGAAGATACCATAGTACCACTGGCTGCAGACAGTTTGGACTCTAGTGTGTCATTACACTATTATCTATCAGGATAAGCTATCAGGATTCAGCAACATTGTAGACAACCAAAAACAGAAAGAACTGAAAATAATCAAATTGATCTCTGTGTGAATGGATCACACAAGTCAAACAAAATATTTAGATTGGAAAAATCAACATTTACGATATAAAAAAATGCAATTAATTCAATTGCTAAGATTTTTTTCTGCAATGGTAAGTTTTATACGATTTTATGTGGTGTGAGTATAATAGGATGCTTCCGTTTATTTTTAAATGAATTGTATACATAGTTCTAGTTGTGTTAGTATTTCAAGATACAAGTAGGATATTCTAGTCCTATAGAACATTGTCAATTCATTAGTTATATTTTTGGTTGGTTTGATATTGCAACAGGTGAAACTGCAGATATTTCAATATTTAAGTGGACTTTGCAGATGTACACAATAAAGATTCTTTAGTAATTTTGGCACTCCTTTCATGTGAAAGCATTGGCCTGGGTAAAGTCTAGATAGTCTCCAGATAGTCTATAGTCAGATTCTGTAGCTTGTGACAGCTGTCTCACAGCTGGGGATAAAACAACTGCCGTTCATTTGTGATAATATTAAATGAAATAAAGAGACTTTCGAGCAATATCAGTGGAATAAAATCAAGCATTTTCAAGTCTAATATTCAATGAAATATAGTAAGATTAATAAAAATAAGTACCTACCTAATTAAATTAAGTAAAAATTATCGTTCTTCAATCTAATCTATTATATTTAAATTTCAAATGGTAATTGATGGTGGCTTTTGTGATAGATACTTGAAAACCGGATTCAAAGAGGCCAGTCATCTGATAAGAATCAAGCAAATGTTGATAAGCTAAATTCATATTTACCAATTAATATTGGGTAATTATTCAGAATTTTCCAAGCGATAATATGTGGAAATTTTCCGATGTTTAATAATACAAATTTTTCAAACATTTGCAGAACCATTTCAGAGAATGATTCCTAATTTTTCAAGAACTCTAAAAAACAACATGGTGCACATAAAAATAGCACAATAGGAACATAAACGCACGTGTATATTTTATTATGGTAAGAACTGAAAATAATTCTTCATTATTCATTGATAAAATCACAAAATATGTATATGATCCAGAACTCGCCCTTAGAAGGGAAGATAAATATTTTTTTGTTTCAAGTGTGACATAAACGAAAATATTATGAAATATGGTGAAGGTCAAAAACATTGCATTATAAAAGCTCTCTTACCGATGAGGAGACCATCCATGTCGAATATAACATGACTGACTTTCTTATACTGCATTGTACAAATATTATCAAAAATATGTTAACGTTTAGAAACGGAGCACAACTTTAATCCCTGATCGAAGTTTAAAATATACTCTAGCGTTGTGTGAAGCTCAGAAACATTTACTGGTACTTGATGTTATCATTTGACCATCAATATTCTAAATAATAAAGATAAGAAATTGAGTTATGTACATTATTATCTGCGCGAAACTCAACATCGGCCTTTTGACGTTTCTGTTTCTGACATGTGTTTTATTATTTACATTTGCAACACTGACAATCAGATTAATAGTAGAGATGTTCGATATTCCAGTCCTGGTTACTTTGTCCCAGCGACTTGTCGGTCACTGGAACCGTCGATATTTTTGCAACCGGTTCCTATTTTTGTAAAATAAAAAATTGCAAATATTTGTAAGTAACCGGTAGTTTTTTGTTGGAACGTCGGGACAAAACAGACCCGGTTCCCCTACCCCACTTGAAATGAAGATATTTAGAGGAACTGGTGCTTGCTTTTTTCCCACCTTACCGATAAACCTCCTCATCACCGGAAATCGGTTTCTCATCGGTCTCATTTATAAACCATCTTTAAATTTTGGTATGTTACAAACTAAAAACTTCAGACAGTAAAAAAAAACTTGCTTTATTTTAGTTCTATCATCAATAACCATCGTAATTTCATAACAAATATTGAATGGGTTCATCTCAACAGCTTTTTGATTGACAAAGGTCGATTTCTCTATTTATCGGGAAAAAAAGGTTATTGTTAAAAATAATGACCATCTTATTTTTATTTTTTTTACGCATGCGCAAAAACTGTCATTAGTTTAAGACTCCATGTCGCTAAGACCGGTCGCAAATTATATATTTCTGAAATCTTTCGATTTAAAGTTTATCAAAATATTATTGCAGTGTTTTGATGCAATGTCGATTAGTATCAAAATTACGCCGTCGCAAAAATTGCATAACATGCTGAAATCGGGTGTAAAAAATTAATACTTTACTTCAAAAAGTTGATTAAAAGATTATTAAAGTGATTCATATTTTTATTCAATCATTACACACGTCTACTATTTAAATTTTCTGCGATTTCTTTTCCTCTTACAAGTGTTTTCATTTAAATCAAAAATTATGTAATTATTAAATTGTTTACTGAGTAGTTTCTTTATAATGATAAGATAAGCTTTTGTAATACTGTGTGTGATAAGAGTCTAGTACTTCCTTAATAATGATAAGAAATACTTTTATAATACTGTAAGTGATAAGAGTGCAAAGAAGTGAATTATTTTCATTGAAATAGCAGCAGTGCTGCAAGACACGTTATCTTCGAAAAGTGGGTTCTGTATAAATAAGGTTCTTGAATAATGTCTAGAGTATTTTTTTGCCTATCGTGCTAGGGGTGTCCTTGTATTATGGTAGACTATTCTGTTATACTATACTTTCATTCACTCTCCCCCAAACTTTGTTTTTTGTAATAATAATCAATTGACCGAGCACATTCTGTGACACTGTGAGCTGACGATGAATGCTAGTAAAGATGTTCGATATTTTTGTTCCGATAAGTTTTTACTGATAAACCTTTCCGCTACCAAGAATCGGTTCCCAAAAGTAACTGAATAAATAGCCGGTTCCTCATCAGTCTCCGGTAACTGGAACCGCAGTGACACCCCATTTGAGATATCAACCATCCCTAATAAATTGATTTATTTCATTATTCCTTCAGTACTCTGTTGTGAAATTTAGTGAAATACATATTTAACTATTTTTTTATTTATCCGTAACATTACTGGGTTACGGATAACCTGATAATATTTGGAAAACTCCTACTTACATAATAATACGTGTAAAATAATGCTTGTGCAATGAAGGAGGACTTAGGTAGCAAGGGAATTGAACTCACGACGCCCGGGTGGGAATCCGACGCGTTCGTCCACTCAGCCACTTACTGATAGAAATTAGTCACATTGATTTTATAATTTATTTTATTCATAATGTCTCAAAATTCATAAGAAAAATTACATTTCAATACCTTACATTTAATACTTTTTTTTCAAGTGGCAGCACGAGAATCCATAGAAGCCATAGATTATAGATAATCCCAATCTCGAACTGAAGGTCAAGAAAGAAACAGAAAAAATGTTATTTGTTTACGTTGCCGCTCATATTCGCATTTCGCTGGCTTTGTGACAATTTGGGTTAGAAATGTAATATCTGCTCGTAGTAAAACCGGTTTTCTAACGAATGACGAGCTGAATATATGGTTTACATAAATGCAACATGATTCCCTGTGATTGAAACCCATGATTTAATATAAATCAAAAAACATGGACGGCCCCGGAATGAGTTTGTTCAACGGTGCCGGCAGTATACATTTGAATACGAGTGCTCAACGACTTGAAGAGGAAGAAGCCATCGAAGATCAGAAACGACGGAATGAAGAGGTAAAGTTTACAGTTTATCGTATATATATTCTTATATTAATCAGGGTGCATTACTTTGGTGAATGTTCTCCGAGGCCATATGGGGTCCTTTCCCCCATCAGTTTATTTTGTTCAACAAATAATATAAGTGTTTAATTAATGTAAAGGTGAGTAGGATATAATTGTAAACCCCATTATCAGAGCTAATTCGGAGTACCTAAATTCAATGACATATTTTTATTTTTACACTATTGTGCAAATTTCTAGCTTCTGCCTTTCTATTATTTTACTGTTTGCTTTTATCTGTTTTCCCCACGAGTCCTACCTAACCTTTTCTCAGCCCTTCTTGACATCTGTAAATTCCAATTATCGTTTATTCTATAAAGCCTCGTCAATTTAATAGTATTTTGAAGGTAATTGTAGCTATAGTTTTTAGTTATTCCGCAGCTTTATCATACACCCTTGAAGTAATATTTCACAAAAATGGCGCTATAATTATAAATTATTCAAGTATTATTATTACTCGCTATTAGACTAGTGCAATTCTTTTTCAGACACTCTTTGGGTGAAGAATATAGGTTGGTGCCAAACTTATCTTTAATAATTTCAGTTACAAAATGACCTGAAGAACTGTTTTGATGACTTTATTGATGACGAGGATGACTCTGTAAATGACAGCTCCCACTTCATCTCCCTGAACATGGCGCAGTCACGAAGTTTGGCCAGGAACAGCGATTTACAACAGAAAAGTACATGAATTTTATTTTTCTACAAAAGTAATATTATGCCTTAAGCTTTAGTTAGACCCACCATATGTGTTGAAGAAATACGGCAAGTCTGAAGGTTGTCTCAATATCTTATTGGTTAGAGCAGACCCCTGAACGGTGGAAGGTCCTTAAATCCGGGTTTAAATCCCATTAGTGTCAATAACCATTCTTATGGGTTCTATATTGTGATTATTAATATTGATTCATTAATTTCAACATCCTTTTAGAACACCGTACATGTCTCTTTTTCTGTTGCTTTTCAATAATATTGCATGGTAGGAAAAACTGTGAACAAAATATTTTAATCAGTTTTCATTACTCCACGCAGTGTACCTATCCTAAAAATATATTGAGTGAGCCTGTAAAATTGTAATTCAAGCAATTTGAATTGTAAATATTCATTTCAGCTGTCGAAAATAGTCCATTGAACCTACAATCAGAACTTGCGCAGTCTAACTCTTCAAAGGGACAACCCGTTGAGCACGTGCCTAAGCCTGGCAACTACGGCAGTCACAGGACGACACAGAAAGAGTTGCACAATCACAACGGATACAGCAATCCCCACAGTAACTCTCCCGCCTACCAATCTCCCCCGCTGCTCCAAGAGCAATACCAAGGTGAAGTTTTGTTGAGCATTACCATTTACCGGCATTGCTGCCAAACATTCCTAGTATTTTACAGTATGTATAACTTTTAGAAAACATATTGCCAACAATGTGAATCTCTTCTTTCAGATTTAAGACATGTTCAAGGCAATTCTGATTTTCCTCTGGGAAACACAAGACAAAATGATGACCAATTACAAATTTTCTATCAGGTAAAATAACTGTTTTATTGAAGACTATTCCTGACATTCACAGACATGGCGCCTTATGCCTTATAATGACGCACTGCAACTATTTCACAATTTTCTTCAAGGCCAGTTTTTGGTTTGTAAATTCACAACTGCTTGGTGTGGGGGGGGTAATAGCTGTGACTCTTGGTAGTCTCAAGTACGCTCCCAAGGAACTGTATACAATAACAAAATATGCGTTTAAAAAATATTGCACTTTTATAACTGTCAAAATATGTACACATATTTGTTTGTTTAAATTACTTATTTATTTTTAAAACAATGAAAAGTCACCTCATTTCTTAAAGAGAACAATTTTTTTACATTTCGGACTGATTCAAAATTTTCACATTTATTGCTTTATCAGTCACTCTCGATCCACTGCAGAATGAAATCATTGGTGAAGGCATTTTCACTTTCCTCGCTGATTAGAGAATAATATACCACACTGACAGATTAGCGGACCTTACACATCGCTTTGGAGCGCAGGAAACACCGCATGCCACTTTATTGCGCGCTCTTAAACATACGAGTAAGGTGCGCAGATCGACCCGCCTGTCTGTCACATGCAGTCGTGTCAACGGTTTAGCGTGCAATAAATTTTAACATCCTTTACAAGTAAGCTTTTGGAGTGCGCATCAGTTTTGAAAAATGTTGGTTTAAAGAGTTCATTCTGTGACTGATTTTATTCTGTTCTATCATAATCATGCATGTTTATGGAAAATTAAATGCAAAGAATATTCAAACCGAGACATAAGAAATCAGGCTTATGACAAGCTTGTCGAGTTCTGTAAAGGAATTGGTTTTCTACCTGCGAACCGTGATTATAACCAAAAAATACAACACTTGAAGGGAGCATTCCGCAAAGAATTCATGAAAGTGAACAGACTCGGAAAACATAATAATAACAATACTTAAAATATCATCTCAAAACAAAAGTGGAAGTTTTTATGATGATAAACACACTCTTCGGTGTTTTTATTTTGTAATAATTAATGTTACCCAATTTTTTTCTTTAAATAAAAATAATAAATAACTTTTACTTGCCTTCATACAATACATTCTAAATACTTTATAAATTGCTTTGCACGTTTCTAAAATTAGTATACTTAATGCTGATACAGAAATAGCGTTACTAAATTTCAAATCTTCGAAAGAAAGACCAGTCGCAAGAAATCATAAGGTGGCTGCAAGATGTTATTGTGCATATATGCATCTTCTCATAACAGTATTGGCTATTTTTTAATAAACTATTGCAAGCAAACTATCGAAATTGTCAACTTCCATAATTCCTGGGTAATTTTCACACAATTCTTTTCACATTGGTAAATGCCCTTAGCGTCGTCTATGTATTTTCACCCACAGCCGCCTTTATCACTATCCAACTGCCATGCAAATGTTCCTTTCCAGATGAGGGTCCAAGAGGTCCAGCGCCTCAGCGAGGATCTGGCAGTGTTGCGTCGGGACTCCGCGGGGGCGCACGATGCTCTGTACGGCCGTCTCGCCGCGGCCGAGGCCGAGAGGGAGCGTGCCCAACTGTCACTGCATCAGTCGCAGGAACTAGTGGGTAAATACTCATCACTGTTGGTCTTCTCTTGGAACTTGTTTGATTCAGGTAGATACGGGAATACCAAGTCTTTCCGTTAAACTATACCTTTACATTTCTATTCAGTTTTCAACTTCTTGACTGCTGCTGTATCGTATCAGAGATTTTAACAGCGACTTTTCTGTTGTTGCAAATATGTTCCATCAGTTTCGCAGTCAGAATTCTTTTATCAATATAAATTAGACCGGTGATTCCCAAAGTGGGTGTTGGCTGCTTCAGGGCAACAAGGGGGCGTTGAATGGCAGTAAGGGTGCGACGAGGACAACAAGGTGGCACTAAAAAAATTGATCATCTAACATATCTTTCAACATTTTTTCACTTGACGGTCATGCATTGTCGAAAATCCATTCCTATAAACTCTTCATGTAAGTTTCAACATGCTTTTTTTTAAGCATAAAGCATCACAATGCATATTGCAAACAATTTTCATGTCGGTACATCTTAAGAAATGCGCTTTCAGGAATCAGTCCACTTTTTGATTAATTTACTGTCTGTAAACCAGGGTTAATTTAGGAAACATGTTTTACCTATTGAAGAGTGCACATTTAATAATATGTGATTAACAAACATGTACTTGCCAAACAAGTTCAATCCTTGGAAAAAATTAGTACCCGCATTGGGTTACTTTGTCCCACTCAGTTTTCACAATACAAAAGAAGAATAATTTGATACAATAATGCACTTGCAATAGTTCCTAAATGTAAGAACTCACCATGCAATGTTTGCTGGGCTGTTCTCTTAGCCAACAGCAAAAAAGCCTTTCGCATCACGGAGAATAATTTGATACACCAGGCGTCCGGCCTGCACAGCAATGTTGGCTGGCCTGGCTCTTAGCCAACAGCAAGCATCGCATCACGGAGCTCAACTCCGGCCTCACAGCCACCACTGGCCAGCCTCATGGGCCACCACGGCCAGCCTCATGGACGCCCAGCGTCGGCTGCAGACCCTGAAGATGAACAAGGACTCCGCTCAGTGCACCGACGCGCTGTTCAAAGCCCAACAGGATAGGTAATTTTCGCTCGATTGTGTCATATCCTTCCCTGACATCCTCTACCATTCACTTTCGTGTTATATTCTCTTGACGCTCCTTTTTCCATTTGTTTGCTCTATATGACCAAACCATCTAAGGGTCCCTGTTTTAATCTTGTTCAATACTCTTGCATCGGCCTTGCATTCTCTCTGTAATTATTTTAACCAACCCTTATTATACCCGAACAGGCCAATTTGCAAACTAACCTTTTTCATATAAATAAACTTATTTTATCATAATAAAAACGGCTGGGGTTCAAGGAGTTAATATTAGCGTGTCAGTTGCGAGGAGTAATGTACATATTTATTTCCAGGTATAAAGAAGATACCAATCAATTAGAAAGAGACCTAATGAAGACTAGAAACAAATTGCAGGTTAAGGTAAGTGTTTTATTTGTAATAGCTTTGAATGATGGCACAATAAACCACTTCCTTCCATGTTCTGGTTGCATAGGCGTACCGTCCCCGTTAAATGCTGATTCGCTCACCGTTTCAGCTATTGATCAAATTGTGATCACCCAACAAACATAACATAAACGTTAACAAAAGATACGGGATTTAACGAGGACCGTGCAAATATCATAACATCAAATGTGACAAGGGTTTGAAATACCCCAATGTTTAACTTAAAACAGGTCAGTCAGTATTTATATTAATTTTGGTATTCAATTATTTTGTCCAGGAAAACGAAGTGATGTCTTTGGAGTCTCGGTACCGTGATCTGGAGCGCTCCAAGGAAGAACTCCTGGTGGAGAAAGGCTCCACCATCAACAGGCTGGCCATGGAACTGGAGGAAGCACAGAACAGGGTGTCCGCCAGTGAAGCTCCCGAGCTGAAGGAGAAGATTTCACAACTGCTTGTGGAACGCAACACAGCTCGAATGCAGATCAAAGACATGGCGGTTAGTTTTCAGATTATGTGTTTTTGAAATTAAAAAAAATAGGCAATCTACAAAATAAGATTTCAGATTGAAATGCTGTGTTTTTTCTACCGGTATTCAAATGAAGGTGCTCTAAAGAACTAGTATTATTGATTCTCGCGACATTTTCCACCTGAGAATGGGTAATTTTTAGAACTCCTGCTCAATGTCAGAATGGTTTGTGAGCTTTTATGTTTTCATGGGTCTCTCCAAGACTCAAAAAGACTCTATTTGATACATTCTTATTTGCATGTCCATCAATACGGCTAGAAGGGTTAATTTGAACCTCCTGGTTTATGTTTCCAGGGTAAGCTAGAAGCCACCGCCACAGAACTTGTGGACTACCGGACCAAGTGCATCCGATTGCAAGAAGAACAGTCAGAATTAGAAGCCGCTTTAGAACAGCTCTCTGAAGGTCAGGAATCAGACTCCTTTGCACAACTGAGATCATCTAAAACAGGTGAATAATATATTTATTTAAATAAATCATTTTTAAATCAATTTTAGTTTTAAACTATAATTTTTTTTAATGTTTTATCAATTCATTGCTGGGATGTTGTGTATAGCACACCCCACATTGCCACGCTGGAATAAAACATTATTACTGAGTGCCTAGTCTATTAAAATGGTTTTTTTTTTTTTACAGGAAGAGGTTTCTCATCTCAGGCAGATAAAGTGGCCCTCCTTAGGAATGAACTGTCCAAAACTGTGGCAGCACAAAAACTCAAAAAGGAGCAAATAGACAAGCTAAACAAAACTCTTCACCAAAAGTAATTAACATACCATCTCTGTATCTCTTACCATTCACATGTTTAACTCTCTCGAATTATTTACATTCTTCTCTACGCTCTACCACTAGGCTTCTCCAGCCTGACTGACTTTGATGCTTTCATTATTTGAATTCTGTTTGCAGGGACCAATTCATAGAAACCTTGAAAGATGCCGAATCAAAACTGAAGCGGGATATTGAGCACCTAAAAGAGGCTGAGCATAAAAACCAATTGGACGCTCAGAAGGCGAGCAGCCCGCCTAAACACCTCCTGGAAGCCTTCAAAACAAGGTGCTCGGATTTGGAAGATGAGTTAAATAAGACTCAAACTGAGCTCAAATCTGTATGTATAATAATTATATTTCTAAACTTGTTTATAAACATGATTCATATTATAAGTGTGGTAAAAATATTTTTACAGATACATATGTATTGAATTATATACGTCCATATGGGTAAAAGATAAGTCTGACTTCCGGTAGGATATTAGGATTCTCATTCTGTATTACTTTTAGATTTTCTTTACGTGTATTTATAATTATGTATTAGCTTGCTTAGAATGTACTGTTTGCTACCTGCTAGAGGAATGCATATTAAAATAGAAAACATTGCAAATCGCATGCTTTCCTAGCCTTTTTGCTAATGTAAAAAATAAGTTTAAAATATCAACACAGTGAACCTCTCTTATAAGGTACGAAATAAACAAGAATACTTGTTATGTGCAATTTTGACTGTTTTACGTGTTTATTTAGTGGTTTATTTTGGTTATTTCAGCTACTCTCCAAACATTCTAGTTTGGAAGCCAAGTATGAAGAAGTAAGCTCAGAAGTTAGCCGCAGAAATTCCCTGGACAGACTTGCAAATACAGAAGTTGTGAAAGAAAGGGATCGCTTAGCATACCAACTCAAAGATGCCCACAAACAAATAGAGGAATTTCAAAATTTGTATTTCGAGGTAACTTAATACAGCACTACCTTGTTTATTTTATTGTTTTGCTAAGAGTGTCTTTAATGTGGGTGATTTTTGGAATTGGGTCTACTAACAGAGCAAAGGCAGGTATAAGCATTGAAGAGTTAAAATACAAGAATTTTATTAAAGTGTATATTCTTATTGGCGCCTGTTTTTAAAACATACATTTTTGTTGTTGCATTAACACTAAAGCCACAAAATGAACAACGTATTTACGATAAGATTTTAAACCTGTTTTCTTTAAGCACACTGCCATCAGCGTATTTTTAATGCAACATGTATTTGAATTAGTAGTTCAATGTAACCAATGCGTAAGTGTGGTTTTTTATTTAGGTCTGCGGTATTAAAGACAAAATCAGCAAGGAACTTACCGATTTAAAGTCTGAAGAAATTTATCAGGACCTTAAAAAGGAGAAAGGGCGTGTTGAAGAGCTGAGCACTCTGCTGGAGAAGGAGAAGGCGAAGGTGGATGAAGTCAGCCAACACTTGCTGGAGCAACAAGTCAAACAGTTTGATGACCATTTAAAAAGCTGTAAGTAGTTGGTGATTATGTATTTAGAAAATGCTCATACATAATGTAATAAACTGAACCTCTTTTATGTATAAGGTTTTCCAAGGGTCCAGAAAACAATCTTGATATGTGGGTTTTACTGTATTCTTATTGTAGCCACTAAGAGCTATATTCTTTTCAAATCTTTTTAAATAAATAATTTATCAAAATATAAAATAAATTTACTATTGCAAAATTTCAATTTCAGATCAACAATCTATGGAAGCCTCTGACAAAACATCAAAAAAAAAAAATAGTCTCGCTGAGCAGAATTTAGAAACAGCAAATCAGGTACAGAATAACTTGATATGTTTTGTGGTTTTATTTCTTATTCCCTTTTGCATTTTCACTGTTGATATGTATTTATTACCGTTTAAGACTATTCTGTAAATATCTCAATTTTTTCAGTTTAGAGAAGAAAATGAAACCCTGAAAAGGTTTTGTGAAGAACAAAAAGAACAGTTAACTAGATTAATGGCAGAGTTGGAAGAATCTAGAATTCAGATTAAGAAATTTAACACGGAAGCTGGTGAGATCTATTATAGCTTTACTTACTATACTTTCTTCTTTGAGTAAGTTTTCTGGTTGATATTTAGTTAGTTTAACATGTACTCAGAATTTGGCTGACTTCTGTGTGTTTGTGCCATTTCAACTTCTTCTTAAAATTATGTAAAATATTTCTCATTCCCAATGTGTACATTTATTTCAGAGCTGCAGGGAGAAAGAGACAGACTGATAGCAGACTTAAAGGAGAAGGGCAAGCAGTTTGAGGCCTACATACATTCCCAGCAAGCCCGCCTCCTCAATAGGAGGGACGCCAGCACTTCTCCCAGCCCCGACCTCGCCAAGGATATCTCCATTACCATCAATAGCAAAACTAATGATACCCAACAGGTCATTTTACACAGTGTTGTTCTTCCTACTCTGGACATCCATGCTTTTCCCAACATCAGGGCAGATGCGTAGAGTCTAGAAAACTTGAGAGTTTATTTGTGTAGCAATAATACCGTGTCATAACATTTTGCTTTAACTTTCAGGTTAATGTGAGAATGGAGGAAATAATCCGCGAAGAAATAGCCCAACATTTCGCCAAAGAAATAAATAAAGCAGAAGGTCAATTCAGAGAGAGAGTTGCCCAAATAGAGGAACAATACAATAGTAATGTGACCCATCTGACTTATGTCCTGAAACTTAAAATTAGAGAAGTGGCTTCCCTCCAAGGAGTTATTGAGAGAGCCAAACTCAAGGATGTCTTTCTTTAAACTGTCGGAATATGAAAAACTATCCGTCCAGAATGAAGAAGCTCTAAACGAGTACAAAAGAAATGAAGAAAAGTGCCAGCAGCACATAGCTAAGCTCAAAGCTGAAGTTGAACATTTGAGGGAACAAAAACAAGCCGTGATTGAAACGGCCAACTTGAAAGACAAGTTTGTAGATACGCTGAAGGAATACGATCGATTGAAAGAGAAATATAAGGTTTTAAAGAAGACGGCTCTCAAATATAAGGCAAGTATATTATCTAATCACCTTCCGGACTCTATGCCTCTGTCTTTCCCCTTTCTATAGTTTATTCCAACGGTGGTGGTAATGCAGCCGGGACAACCCATTGCATGTATCGCCAGCTTGCCACAAAACTCCACTAACACCAATTTTGACTAAAAAATAGTTGATTATACCACAAAGGGCGTGTTATGTAAGTCACACTAAACCAATTTTTAATTAACTACTTCTTCTGAGAGGTACTTACTATTACTACCCAATGTTTTCATAATTTTGTAAATATGTTCTTAGTTTACAAATGATATCTTATTTTTGTTCTGCAATGTATAGGTAAACTTGAGTTAAATGTATTTAGGAATAATATTGTGACTACTTAGCTTATCCCCTTGAAAACTTTTGAATAATGTCAGATATAAATATGTAGTTTTCTACAAACTTACCAATAGTTCTGTTGATGTTTGCAGGAATACATCACGGAGAAAGATAAGCACATAGAAAGTGAACTGAAGAGGATAAAAACAAGTTATGAGGAATCTTTGAGAAAAATGCAGCAAAGATTAGAAAATGTTTTAAAAGACGCAAATACAAATGAAAAGGTTTCATTTTATTTTTAAATAGTTTCTTAGCTTTACATTATGTTATTATACAAAATTTATACCATTAATAATAAATAACAATTAATGTAATTTTCCTCTTATTTTCAGCCCAGCGCAAAACTTGAGTTGGAGTCAAAATATTCTGAAAAAATTTTACACAATCAAAATGGAAAGAAACAGCATATTAGCTGACAGAGGACCCTACTGATAAAGTGTTTGATAAATAAATTATGTTTTACTTTATAAGACAGAAACATTTTATATAATACATAATAGAAAAAACATTACCAATCATAAACCTATTTCTTAATGTGATATTTAGCCGTTATGAATGGCATTCTTGCAACTTGACATTCTATGTATGAATTTCTGATGTTTACCAGAATTTTAGTATCTGGTTTCTTGTATTTCTCTTCAACGTAACCCATTGCGACGTTGCCTCCCAGAGAAGGGCTGGGGCATCCACTCGTAACAACGCCTATCGGATTGCCTTCCATCTTCAGATCCATAATGGCCACTCCTCTGCGTGCCGGGGGGCCACTTTCCAACCTCAAACCAACACGGCGCTTGGCCACTCCATCCCTTATCTGTTTCAGCACCACCCCAGCTCCCATGAAGTCGCCGTCTTCCCTCCTTCGTTTAGCTATCAGCCAGGTCAAGTTGGCTTCCACCGGCGTGACCGTGTCGTCAATATCATTACCGTACAGGCACAGGCCGGCTTCCAATCGCAGGGAATCTCTAGCACCCAGTCCCGCCAACCTGACGTTGGGAGATCTCATCAATATTTCACAGATGCGAGAGGCGCTGCTCGCCGGCATGGACACCTCCACTCCGTCTTCCCCCGTGTAGCCGCAGCGGGTGACCCTGCAACCCTCCACCCCCGCCACTTTCATCTCCATGGAGTTCATGAAGTAGAGATGTGACAGATCCTTAGTGCACAGGTTTTGGAAAGATTCTACAGCTTTCGGTCCTTGCACGGCAATCAGCGATCTCTCGGACACATCCAAAAATTTCATGTGAATATCTTTTCCTTTGCCTTTGGCGAACTCATAGAATTCAGTCATGTGTTTCTTGTCGTGATCCATGCGTCCCGCATTTGAGACCACATACAAATTCTCCGCGTCAACTTTAGTGACGATCAGATCATCCAGGATGCCTCCGCTTTCATTCAGGAAAACTGTAAGGGCGCTGCTACCGTTCTCCATTCGATGAAGATCTACCGGACACAGCTTTTCAAACCAAGAAATGCAATCCTTGCCTTTGATCAAGGTTTGCAACATGTGGGAGACATCAAACAGAGACGCCTTGCTTCTGGTGTGGAGATGGGACGCGGAGACTCCCATGTCCGAGTACTGCACCGGCAATAAGTGTCCCGCAAAGTCCACCATCTTGCCTCCGTTCTGGATGTGGAAGTCATACAGTGATGTCTTTCTGGGCTCCGGGCTGCTGGCCGAGCCGCATTGCACGTTGCTAGTGCTGATAAGCCTCGTTAAAGGTTGAAGCGTTTCCTTCTTAGAAAGAACTTGGAGGAACTTACTTCTTACGAACATGATGTTTGTGTGGAGAAACATTCAACACTAAACCAAAAAAATACTAAATCGCTTGTTACTTTGATAAAGACAATATCTCAGGTCATAGGTTACAAATACACATTTTATCAGAACCATATACTGACACTTTTATACTGTTATCAACAATAGCAACTTCAACAATGAGTTCTTCCTACTATTTGCCTTTACTACAATATGTTCCAACATTCAATTTTGTTTACACAACTTATCACTTCAAACACTCCTTTTAATAATCTACAACAAATTATCAAGTCTGAAGTTGAAGCAAATAATATTGTTGTAAATTTCTACTAAATAATAAATAGGGCTGTTTTCGATAATTCTCAATAAAAATAAAGTTTCATCAGCTGATCTCCTCAATCTTAACAGTGAACCATTCCCGTTTTCTGCTATGAATATGGTCTGCACATAATTAGCATGTAGGTAAATATCCAGCTATCGCAATACAGTATTCCATGTGTTATGAATTTGTTATTGTTCCGAATTTCAATACTCTTTCTTGATGTATTCGTAGTGGAAACTAATTTTGATAACAAGTATGTTTCTCTTATACCAAAACATGTACAAGCAAAATTTTAAAATAGTTTTTTTTGGTATGGTCAACCCTTTATCCAAATGTGCCTTTTTAATAAGCCAAGGTTCGCGTTTTTTTTTTTTCTTTTTAAAGACAAACATTTCAGAGTTACGAATAACATGACAGTATTTGAAAAACTCCAACTACCAGCATAATGAGTGGAAGATGATGCTTGTGCAATGATGGAGGATTTAGCTAGACAAGTAATTGAACCCACAGTGCCTGAGTAGGAATCCGGCGCGTTTATCCGCTCCGCTACTAACCAGTTTAAATGGGTGTGTGCTTATACCCATTGTGGGATTCGATTTTTTATGTGAATGCCTTACAAGAATTTCCCTTTGAGGTATGATAGACAGTAGCGATGGGAAAAGCTTCACAGATTTGTGAATGCTTCACGAATTGATACTTCTTCAAAATGAACCTTTCACGATGAACCCTTCAATTGAAGTAACATATTAATCACAGCATTTCTCGTCGGGGGGTTGCTAGCGATAAATGTACCAAATAATAGTCACGTTTTTTTCTTAATAGTTTTATTCGGGACAGCTCTCCCAACCACATAACCCACTCCTCCATTATTGTATAACAAAAATTATACCGTGTAGAAAAACTACTTCTTTTCTTTTTCTTCTATGTGTGTATTAATGAATTGTCTATTACTAGTTTCTTGTCTATTGTTTCTCGATGACAGCTGCCCATATGTTTGGCGGTATCATGCCTTAAAAGGAATGATGTATAATAAGTATGCATAGCCTTACAGAGAATTTGCAAAAAGCAAATGTAGTAATTGCGAAATTTTCAGTTTCTGTAAGAGCGATGTGAACGTTTTTCAGGGCTTGAAGTACAATTTGAATATTTCTTACTGTACACAGTTTGACAGTTTGCTTAGCAATAGGGTGAATATTGCGCAAATGACGATTCATATTACAGGCATTGCCTCCCTTTATGGATATAACTTTAGAACAAAAGTTGCATTTGGCCTGGTAAACCCCAACTTCCTTAAAATAAGCCCATATTTCACTTTTCTTTCTCGCTGAACGGCCATCCATAATTTTAGGTAGAGATTATATAGTCCTATAGACATAGACATTATAGACAAAACAAGCACAGAAATCATAAGAAACTGTCACGGGTACATGCGAGGGAACGGATAACTAAAAAGGTCTTCATTGTTTCATTCATTCTTCGAACTAAAATCGAAGGAAGAAGGGAATGAACAATTGAACTGTGGATGATGCAATATTTCAGTCTTTCGAACGAATGAAAAATTGAAGTTCGAAGTAGATGCCATAGATTGTTCAATCGGAAGTACCAACTTAACCAACTTCAATTGAAGTATTTGTTCAATGAAAAATGAATGAAGTTGGGACTGCTGTCAAAAGAAGTACTTCTTTGAAACAGTTCTTTCAAAACTGTCACAACGCTAATAGACAGTGACTCCTTCAGTGCGGTCATTGGGGGGGGGGGTTCCAAATATATTGTAAACAATGTAACAAAGTACCCCGGTTACGCTTCTTCGATTGGCGGCAACGACAATGGAAGGTATCCTGCGGGTGGCAGCATTGGACCGGCCGGAAGGGTAGCAACCCTGCTCGCCCGTCTCCCCACACACACACACACACACTTCCCTACGAGACCCGCGAAGAAGCATCGACTTGTTGATTTACGAATGTGTATTGTTATTCAGAGATTACATCAAGTTATTAAAGTGACCAGATTATTATTATTTTTACTCCTTCTATAATATAATCGGTTTGCAACTCCCCTTCCCCACGCATGAAAATAAAAAACAAGATTCAGTCAATCTCCGTGTTTTGTCTTCCACTCCTTCCCCTACGAAATAAAAAATCCACATTTTATTTGCATCGATGCTATCAGCCATCATCTCTACTAATGCCCAAAAAAATCTGATCGCGTTAAGTATCAGTATTTATCACAAGCTGAGATTCGAAAAATAAGATTTATTAAAAATCCGCTGAAAACAAACTTTTTATAACATTTCGTGACGTGGATCAGTGAAACTAGAGATGGTCGATATTCCTGTCCCGATTAAAAGGAGCCGGTCACTGGAACCGTTGATATTATTTCTGTGAGAAACCGGTTCCTTTTCTTGGAAAATAAAAATCGAAATCATTTGTCCGAGGAACCGTTTTTTTGTTGATTTGGTAGTACTTTTTATTTACTTTTGTCGATTTGCTAGTACTTTTCGATTTGAATATCAAAATCTCGTTCGTGGAATTTTTCTGGCACCAGGAACCAATTCCAAAAATACTTGGAAAAATAACCGGTTCCTCGCCGGTCACCGGTAGCTGGAACCGCAGATAACCCAATTCTGAAATCAAAATTTGTCACTATTTTATAAAGACGATCGATATTTCTGTCCCGGTTAAAAGGAGCCGGTTCCAAGTCGGTCACTGGAACGGTCAATATTTTCTCAATTCCTTTTTTTGGCAAATAAAAACCGATATTATTTGTCCGAGGAACCGCTTAAAAGGACATTTTCACAAGTTACATATTTGAACCTCAAAGACCAGGAGCATATAAATCAAAGAAGATTAATGAATTATTTTGGTCTACTCTACAATAAATGTCGTTACATATAAATATAAAGACTATCAAATACATTTGAGTTAATAAGTGTGTTTATTGATGGGACCTGCCAGGTAAGTATGTTCCTGTTTATTTTATCTTTAAACTAGGAATATCAACTAGAAAACAAAATGTACAGCGCCCTTGAGGTGATTTTTCATTAAAACGGCGCAAAACAAATCATCCAAACATTATTATTTGAATCTCGAGACCAGGAGCACATAAATCAAAGAAGCTCAATGAATTAGTTTGATTTACCCAACAATAGATGTCGTTACATATAAAAGACTGTGAAATAATTTTCTCACATTTGAATCTCGGGTACCAGGAGCACATAAATCAAAGAAGATAAATATATTAGTTTTTTCTACTCAACAATAGATGTCGTTACATGTTAATATGAAGACTATAAAATAAATTTCTCACATTTGAATCACAAGAACCAGGAGTACATAAATCAAAGAAGCTCAATGAATTAGTTGAGTCTACTCAACAATAGACTATGAAATAAATTTCTTACGGAGGACCACATATATTTTAAGGCTATTCAAATTTTAATGAAGTTTAGAGATACCGTATTCGTGTGTTAGGATATGAAAGTAAAATCAGATTCTTACATTTGAAAAGTTTATTTAATATGCACTTTTAAATGTTATTAACACGCATAATAACAAATAAACTTTAAATAAAAGTTGTTTCTAACATTCAGATTGCAAAATCTGAAAGCTGTGGTGACTTTTATATTGAAAGGCCTGGTATCAGAAGTCCAGTATGCTGTTGAAAAATATTGACATTTCGAAAAGGCTAACCTCGCATTTGTTTTTTGAAATCAAAGATGAGTTAGCATTATATATTTACAAAAATGTTACAGCGGTTCCAGTTCTTTTCGTTTTCAGGAAATCGCTAGGAACTCCCCCCTCCCCTCCCTCATGAAATATTTTTTTGTTAGCGGCGAGGATTACTTTCTTTATAATTTAAAAAAATCTTCGTGGAACTTTTGTGGCATCAGGAGCCAGTTCCAAAAATAACTGAATAAATAACCGGTTCCTCGCCAGTCACCAGTAACTGGAACCGCAGGTACACCCAATTTCCGATATTAACCATCCCTTCTATTTTATAATATAATACTATTATATCTAGACCTATTAGGTCAGTTGATTTTGGACAAAATAATTTTTTTGTCTATTAACGTTAGATATTTTCATTTTGTCTATTAAAGTTACATAAAAGTCTTCTACTTTATGGTTCTGTCTTCTGTCACTCTTTTGTGGTTAATGTTACTGTCTGTTGAACAATAAATTTATTCTTAAATTTTCACACACATTTGACAAACAGATATGCATACGGATCTGTCACCACATTTGCATACTGACGAATGCAATCTACTTATAAAGGCACTCAGCCAATGCCATTCAGATGTGAGTAAATATTATTAATTACTATTTTGAAGGTTAAACTATTTTTTCCATAAATACTAAGAAAGGTAATTGTAATATGAAGATAAATGATATTGATTTAATTTCGAAATAAATTTCTAAAATTGGAAGAAAATATTCAAATAGTCTCAAACAAAAACAAAGTTTAAAAAATACAAAAACTTTGTCATTTTCATGTTCACAAAACATGACATATAATATAGACTGTTTTTATACATTAAATAGCTTTGACAGGTGCAGCCTTATCGTACCCCCCATTTAAATGTTTTATGAAGGTGTCTGCGTATTTACTCAAATTAATCAATTCATAACTGAATTTATTAATAATAAGTAACAGTGACTTTTTATTCTTCCACAGAATCCTTTCAAAAAATTTTTAGGAACATGCAATTCATTCGATAGTCAGATGATAAAGTGCTTAAAGAAGGAACGACTCCAACACCGAGCTAAAAACCGAGAAGAATCTGCTGCCAGACACGCTGCCATACAAGCGCGCCTCTCCAAGCTGTACAAAGAACAAAGTGCTCAATAAATAAGTCAACGACACTACCTGCTAAGATGACCAATTCCACTAACGAGAACAGCGAGGAGGTGGTTCAATACGTAGTTCCCCACATCGTGGATTCCATCTGTACAGAAGACATCTACAAGTCTGTCACGGATCGCTATTTCTCCAGGAGGTACTGCATCGATGTGAGAGGGACCATCGGTAATGATCATCTTTTGCTTTTCCATTCCAACAAGATTTGTGTAATAACTTTGGCTCCATCGCATCCCATTTTTAAGAAAGACGACTTCTCAGTCAACTTCCAAGTTGGCAACACTGACAGGACCAAGAATGCAGTTAAAGGGAAGGGAAAGAAAGGAGGGCAGATTCTAGATTACAACTCGACGCTTTGCAAGATTAAGTGCAGTGACGGGGATGAGTTTGTGGTCTCCAGCTGCATCAAGGGGAAGCTCATCGAAGTGAACGATGCTCTGATCTCCAACCCAAACCTCCTGAAGAGCGACCCGGACTCCTGCGGCTACATCGCTGTGGTGCTGACGCTCATCTCCACCAACGCCAGGATCCAGGGAGAGCTCCTGGATCCCGAGGAGTACCAAAGTGCTTTAGGAAGTCGGGAGTCTTAGCAGAGTAAAGTAGGAAAGTAATACATACGTACTAGTACTGTTTATTAAGCTATAAATAAAATCAGTGATTAAAGATGAACACCCTGTATCTCACCTCTCGTATTGCAAACATGCATGGTTTACTTGTCACATTTTGACAAATTTTAAAATTCATTCAGCTAGCTTTTAATGGAACAAGATTTTCTTTTTGTTCAATAAGTACTTGTATATTATTTACCTATTTTTTGCATGTTCATACGAGTCCCTTCTGAAATAACGCCTCCAATTTAGATATGAATTAAATGAAATTTATACAGTAAAGATGTTTATTCATTTTCAATATTTAAACTTACAATAAATGTGACTGAAGGCCTTCATTGACATAAAAAAGCTACCTAATTAACAGGCAGTTTTTAATGAGATTCTTAAAATTTATTATAAAGTATGTATTAAAAATATTGGTGGTTTAATATATATTTTTAAAAAATTCCATTAATTTACAAGGTTTCTACTTGATGTTTAACAACTTTCTAAACTCTACTTTAAATACCTACTCATTCAACAAATAAAATGGTGCATAATAATATTATTTGTATCCTATCTAAAAAATTCAATCATAAAAATATATATGTTTATATAAACGTATCTTTCAATATGATATTGTTATAAATTTACAAATAATCTATATTGATTAAGGCACTAACAATGTATATCCATTAATGCATTAAAATGTGGGTAGATACTTAGAACAATATCTGAATTGATATTACATATTATTTAAATGCAAAATGACATTACATATATAACATATTCATTATTAGAATGCAGTAAGCCGTTTGTAAACTAACCCATGATTCCATGGGACTACTGTGTTCATTATCTTCAGTCTCCTGGACAATAAGTACTAAGTAATAAGACATGGAGGCACTTGTGGATGAAAATACATTTAAAAAAAAACTTACATGTGAAAAGCGCAGTCTATATGTCCAAATATAATAAAGACAAAATATCAATTTAAAGTCGAGACTGTTAAATTACTTTCATTGGATATTTAAAAACAAACCGCCGCTAACTCACATAGAAATGTAATAAAATAAATTGTGTAACAATAAAACTCAAACATTCACTTCTTATTATCATTAAATCACATTTTTGTATTACAATATAAACAATTAAAGACTCATTGATGATTAACAAAGACACATTTAGAATAATTAATAATTATTGTATAAGAATCGTTAAGATAAGGTGTATATAAGGCACTGTTTAATTAAACCAAAAGATATTTAAGATAAAATAATATCAATTTGTGTTCCCCTGGTAAAAGGGAACATTATTTTGTAACTTAAGATGTAGTATTTTATTCTATGTTCCATCAAGCAATGCTATTTTAAAGGATATGTGTTTGCTATAAAATAAGGTTGTGAACACCCACATAAATATGAAACGGTTATAAAAGTGATAAGTTTGTGTGTGTAAATCGAGGCAATTTTTGATTGGCACAGTCAACAGATTCTTCAAACAAAGAATTCCTAAAGCTTTCATAATATGGCAGTGTTTGTTTTGTTGTAAAATTTACAGCAAAGTGAACTATGACATAAAACACAAATGTTATTGGTTATGAATCTGTCGGAAGGGCTCCATTGCTTCACAAGACAATTCCAGAGGTTAATATTTATAGGTTGGTTCACCCTGCTGACTAGGAACAGGCATGGTGTTCCCGTAGCACTAGAAGTGGTCCACTTTGACGGCAACGGTGTTGAGCGTGGTGGTGGCAGGCAGCAGGATGTTGTCCCAGGAGGGCGTGGGCCCGGGCTCCGTGTCGCTGGCGTTGAGGGTCAGGCCCAGCGAGGGCAGCGTGTTGGCGCAGTGCGGTAGGCGCAGGGTCACGGGGCGCGCAAAGCCCAGCCCCTGGGGGCCGCACATCACTAGCGGAGACAGCAGAGCCTCACCTGGACACGGACAGTTGTCATTAGAACACCGACTCTAGGAGATATCACTACATAATACACACTGTGGGGGAAGTTCTTGAAAAACAGCCCTCAAAGGAAACTTATCCCACTTATATTGGACCTTAACCTTATTTTAATTGTTTTAAATGACTTCGAATATATGCATACATTGAATTATCGAATTCCTATAGTAAAACTTAATTATTTTCAGCATTTTAAAAGTTATTATGTAAATACGCACTAACAATAGGCCTTATACAGTATGCTCAAATATAACAGTAAAATAAAATAAACTACTCTAGCAAAACATGCAGATGGGCTCAAAGTGAAAGGTCAAAAGTTGAATAAATTAGGTTTGTAAGCAATTTTTTGGAAAGTTTCAAAAGATCAATCAAGATAAAATATTTTACACAATGAAATGTAATGTTGTTTATATTACGATAATGATACAAGCAGTGAAAACACTTTGCAAATTTCTACCACCAATTTGTTATTACAAAGTCTACAAAAAAATGGATGCCTGAAAAATCATAAATGTTATAATAATCGATTGTTAGTCTACGAATTCCATAGTGTGTGTGGAACATATGTGTGCATGGAGGGTGTGTGCAGGGGGTGTCTAACTAGGGGTGGAAAGTAAGTAAGCCAATACCAGCTTCATTCTACGGGAACATAGCTATGTACTTGGTCATGCAACGTGTGCTCAAATAACAGGTGCATTTTCATTCCAATATTGTTCTATTTACCCTTGTCCATATCAATGGGCGGGCCCCCCGTGGTCTGGCTGTGGCGGGGGTCCGACACCGTGAAGTATATCTTCTGCTTCACTCCGGGCAAGATGGCGTCGGCAGGGATCAGCAGGGACACACCCCAGGAGCGGTCCTCCAGCAGCCCTCCCTCGCTGTCGAATATGCCCCACGTGGTGCACGGCCCCTCTGGCCCCCCTATCTTCCCCTTCTGCCCCACGGCCAGCAGGTCTGTGTCGAGCACCAGCGGCCCCGGCACCACGGTGGTGTCGTGCCCTTCCCCGCTGCTGTTGGCTGCCAAGTTCCCCGATCTGTTATTGCACTTGAACACGGGGAACGTCTCGTTCCCTCGGTCCATGTCTTGCGGCGCGTGCAGGGTGCTCTGCGGCTTGCAGTCAAACTGCATGCTACATTCCGACTCGTAGTGCACTTCCATCGAAGTTCCTGATGCAAAGTTAGTTGCAGAGGCCTTAGTGTCCTGAGATGCAAATTTCACTTTAGGGGGCATTCTGGATTGGTACATGGGCTCGCCCTTGAGTATGCTGCTTTCATACACGAGACTCTGCTTCTCTTGATCTGTTTGAGAGTGGTTTCTGAGAGCGTCGAAGTCTATTCCGGGAGGTCTGAAGGAACAATTATTCTGTTGCAAGGCCTCCTGTTTTGACTGGTACAAGGACTCTCGTCTCGACAAGTGGGCCACTTCACTGAGGTCGTAAGGACTGTGTCTCGAGTTGTTATCTTTCTTAACGTAAGTGTTGTGTTCTTTCATTTCATGTTGGGATTCATATATCACAGTATCCTTCAAGTCTCCTTTTGATACATACATGGGTTCAATGGAAGTTCCTTCCATCATTGCTTCTATTTTAGATTGATAGATTATCTCCTTTTTAGCTTGGTTTCGTAATCGAATGACCTCAAACCTATCGTCTGATTGCAACTTATTGCTTTCTTTACTAGCTAACAAGGCTGCTTTTTGTGACAATATTTCCTGTTTGGTCACATAGGGATTTTCTGCCGGAGGAGTATACGATGAGCAAGGATGCTGAACACTGGACGATATATCCTCGCAGATGCAGGGACCCAGTTCTAAAGCAGGGGTGACTTTAGTTGAGCATTTAGAATAATCCAAAGCGTTAGACTCGTTCAGAGGCTTGTCACGCAAGTCAGAACCGTATGAACAGTCTGCAGAATACCTTTTCTGTTCGACATCTGCTTTAGTAACATGGGAATTGTCCCCGATACGTAAAGTGGCCAAGTTATTCACAAATGAGAGTTCTTCCCCTTCTGTTCTGCGAGAATTATTGTGATTACTATCTAAGCTTTGATTGGTATTCTTTTGACTTACACCAAGAGGACTCTCGCACTTGCTGTTGAAGGAAGCCATGTTGTCGGAGTGAGGGCGGCACTGATTCCTTTCATCTCTAGAAGAGTGGGATGACTCGGAACAGCGCCTCTGTTTGCGGAGCTCCATGCAGTTGGAATGAGAGCTGTCTACTGAAACTCGGCGCATGACTACCTCTTCTGAAACATTGCGAGAATCCAAGGGCAATCTCTGCTTCATCATATTTTCTCTTGTACTATAAGAACTTTCTGAACACATTCTTTGTCTCAGCATCTCATCCTTAGTTTGATAAGGGCTCTCTGGCATGCGATACCTCATGACTTCTTCCCTCGACGCATAAGAACTATCCGAATGCTTGCGCTGTTTGATGAGCTCACCTTTAGAACCGTAAGCGCTCTCTGAACTCATTCTTTGTTTTAGCATATCTTCTTTTGTTCCGTAAGGGTTCTCCCCGCCTAAGCGCTGCCTGAGCAGTTCTTCCTTGGTGCCGTATGGATTGTGCACGGAGGATCTTTGTCCCAACACTTCACTTCTCGAAGCGTATGGAGATTCTGAGGAAGCGCGTACGGACCTACAGGGGCTCTCTCTAGACCT
Organism: Drusus annulatus; assembly: GCA_022651775.1. NCBI lineage: Eukaryota > Metazoa > Arthropoda > Insecta > Trichoptera > Limnephilidae > Drusus > Drusus annulatus. The sequence continues at coordinate 1,442,166 of JAGWCC010000076.1, read as the reverse complement.
CTGTTGGCAACAGTCTTGTCTATTTCCATATGGATTTTCCCTTTGCCTTTGCATTTCACTTCTAGAAGTGTAGGGACTCTCGTAAGTTTTGTGTATGATATCCTGCTTACGGCTGTAAATGGCTTCTTCATTTCTCAAGCTCTGCTCACGAATAATTTCTTGCCGAGAGGAATATGGAAACTGGGTCTGATTCATCATAACCTCTTGTCTGGTAGCGTGGGGAGACTCGGATCTGACCTCCGACCTGGTGGCGTAGGTTCTCTCAGGTTTAGGAACAACGCCGTACACGGCTTCAGTTTTGGTTTGGAAAATAGGTTCTGTGGGAGATCGCATTTCTTTACCCGGGTTGTAAGGCTCGTGCTTGATTTCCATCTTTCGTTGGTACAAAGGATCAATGGCCGTTATCATGTTAAATGGTTTAAATTGGTAATCGAAAGCGCCGCGCCTGTTATATTCTATCAAAGAATTCTGTCTTGGGAGGATGGGCTTGATCTTCGGTTCCGTTTCAATGTCCATCAAAGAGTTTTGGCGTCGAAGGTGTGTGTTTTCCACGGGGTTAGGAATGGTATCTTTGATGACCGGAATCATTCTATTGTGGTCGTTGAAGGAAGATTGTCGCTTGAGAATGGGCTTCAGAGGGGTCTTGTTATTGCAGGATGAATTACTCCTAAACAGACCTCGGGCTTTGTTGCCGGGATGGAGGGGAACACTGCTGAGGTCAGACTGTTCCCGACGGAGGACTACAGGTTTTGATTTGCTGTGTAAATCACTTTCGCACACAGAATGGTGTTTGGAAACTTTCTTAGTTTTGGATCTAAACAAGTCGATAGTGATACTTCTAAGGAAGGAGGATTTTTTGGATAGTTTCTTGTTGGCTTTGGGCGTTGTGTTGGTAGTGGTTTCATCGTCCCCACCCTCCGGAGCAGGGCTAAGGAGGATTCCCAAACAAAACATATATTTCAGATACACTCCACATGAGATTCTACTTGGTGTCAATGGGAAATTACCATAAACAAGTCTGCATTTATTCTTTGGTTACATATTAGTTTATGGTATTGTAAAAAGCAACAAAAAGAAGATATTTTTTAAATTACCTATTGAACTTTTGTGTGCAAAGCGCATGTCTTAAGGGACACAAATATTTTCTTCTTCATCCCAGTTAGCGACAATTTAAAAGCAAATCTCTTAAGAGGATTTATCCATTTTAGATTACAAGAGTTCCTTGTTAATTAACACGAGTAAGATAATAAAATAAATGAATCCCCAAGATTACACACTGAAACAATGGAATAGATTTGTACTATAGAATAATGGTAATTACAATAAAGTACCATCAAATACATAACTGGTACTTTATTGAGGAGCTCCACATAAAGTATTATGTTTCAAATGGTACTTTTTCTTAGATGGCAAATGGAAATGTATATTATTTCAGTTGTTTCAATGTGTAAACATAAATATGCACTAAGATGCAGACACATCAGCCAAAACCGCTCGATAAAATAAAGTGCAAATTGTGTTAAAAAACCACCAACCATAGACATCCCACCACGGGTAATTATACCATTAATTAAACTATGGGATGTTATGATAATGTAACAATATTACAGCGAGCGCTAACTTAGGAGACCCCATATTGTTGGTTAGTTTTAAGCAATGAGTGTTTGCATGTTAGCGCTAAGGGACTAGACATAAAGCATGCAACATTAAATAAATTATAGTTTGTAAAGTCCCTTCAGAGAGAGTGGATTAAGATGAAAATAAGAATATGACTTAAAAAGAACATATCGACAGTGAACAAGCTATAAAAGATCACGTTTTTTATGAAAATCAATTTATTTCCAAATCAAATTGGAAACCACTTTAGTAACATTAAAAACTTTGGCACAAGTAATTGAATGTACAAAGACCCGCTTTGATAATGAGATTTTCTCTACTAAATATAATTTTCTGTTAATGAATAGTAATTGTATCAACGGTAACACTATACATATATGTTGTCATATGAATGATGGTAAAAGTGAAGGAACTAACCTGATGTTGTGCATGTGCTGGGGTTTCCGGTACAGTTCGAAAGCTGATCCTCTCTGTTCCCGACTGCCGGCTAAATCTGCAGGTAATTACAGCATTAATATACCGCACGTTGCATCATAATACTGCTGCTCATATATTGTAACATTAAATGAAATCTTTAAAATTTAAGAAACAAATCAGGCATGTTAAATATTACATGAAGGGCACTTGGTAATAAGTAACGAATGCAGAATAATAAAATAAAATAATAATAAAAGATCCTCACCGATGACATGGGGGTTGTTGGCGTGCGGGGGCCCTCTCATGTGCGGCGGGGGCCCGGCGTAGGGTGGCGCCTGCGGGGGACCCTGACCCTGGCCTCCGTACATACTCGGCTGCAAAATAATGTCCAAATGAATATTTCACATTGCTTCTTTACCCCTTCAAATCCAAGTATTCTAATTTAAGCTGAGATCCTCGAGCCAGTTCAGGGTGTCAGGTGTCCTTGCGGAACACATCAATTCCGCAACAGATGGCATGAAGCGAGCATTCAGTTAACATAATAATATAATACCAATAATAACCTGGTGTGGGTGGTAGGAGTGTGAGTGTGCATGCTGCGCCTGCTGGGGAGGTGGCTGCCAGCCTCCCGGGGTCCCCCGGCCTGGGGAGCCCCCCCAGCCATTCTGCGCCACTCCAGTTGGAGCCCCGTGCATGGCACGCCCGTTCATCTCCATGCTCTGTAATTATAGCATACCATTAAATGACACTGTAAATCCTAGAAGACAACCAATATTTTCTCGCATACGCAACGCATGTTTGAGGGTGGTGCCTAGAATGTTTCAGCAAGTGTATTGTATGTAGTGTAGTGTATTGCTGTAATCTTAAAAGGGTTGAAAAAAACCGATGAATATCAGTTACCCCATTCCCAACGCTGTAGCTCTTGGTGTGTGTGGGGGGCGGGGGCTCAGCACCCAGCACAGGCGGGGGCCGGTAGTGCTTGGGCTTAGGTGGCGGGACGGGCTTGTACAATGCCGCGCCCCCCGCCTTGCCCACACTGCCCACGCCGCTCACAACACCCGCAGCGCCCACTACGCCGCTCACGTACTCCGTGCTGTTGCGGCTGCTGCTGCAATGGGAAACACAATCAATCAATTATTAACGACCGTGCAAAAGTTACACTCTTAAGTTAACCCCTTGAGCGCTATAGGCCGGTAAATCGGCCTGATTTGGCGAGGCAAATACCTAATGGCCGATTTACCGGCCTCAACATCTATCATTATTTTCCCTGCGGCCCGGAATACCGATCTGCGAAAAAAAACCAATACGATAGTTTTGACTTATTAGCGGCGTCATCGCTATGACGTCATAACTATCGTATCGAGTGCAGGAAGAGGGGAGAAACCTTGCTTGAAAAGAGAAGGATTTGCCAAAACGCAAAAAAAACCTTATACTGGTGCAAATCATGCGAGGCCTTCCTTTGCATTGGATCTGGATCTGAAAACTGTTTCGATGTGAATCATTCCAAAGTTGAATTCTGGAGATAAACATTATATTCACTTATTGTTGTTACATCATAATCACGTATTATTGTTACATTTGTATATTATTTTTATAAGCAAATACATTTTAAACTTTTCTCACTTTTTTTTGCTACAGGAAGTTTGCAATTATTATGAACTAAAAAATAGTTTTCTTATTGACAATTGGTTTTAGATCGAAATTGCATTTTTAGTCAAATATTGTTTTTTTGGTCAAAAATTGTTGTTGTAAGGAGCTCAGGGATATGGGGCTCATACAATGAACGCCTTAGGGTTCAGAGGGAGAAGAAGAAGATTATGTCCATAATAGGAACTCATCAGTCTATCACACAATTAGGTTTGGATTTTTCAACCTCCATCATTTGATTGGATGAAACTGACTAAGAATCAGCATTTAATTGTTAAAAAATCAAAATAGAGCTGATCGTCTTGATTTCAATTTCATCATCATTCAAATGTGACAGAATTGGAAACACCCTAACCATAATGTTAAATCTCATCTTCCAAACGCATCAATAATATGCGTGGAAATGCTTTTATTAAATAATTGTAAAAATATATACCATTTTATGGGTTCTCACCTGTACTTGCTATAATCTCCTGAAGAAGTGTGGTGGGGCCGGCCTTGCGAAGGAGGCGCACCTCGCCCATACTGGCCCGGGGGAGCCCCGTATAACTCGCTCCTACTCCCATTTGCCGCAAACTCAGTCCTGCCAGGAAACTGTTCAGGTCTCCCTCCGCCATTCGCCACAAACTGCTCGGGCCCGGGTCTCCCTCCGCCATTCGCTACAAACTGCTCGGGTCTTCCGCTGCCATTCGCTACGAACTGCTCGGGTCTCCCGCCGCCAGTCGCTGCGAATTGGTCGGGTCTCCCACTGCCGTTTGCCACAAACTGCTCAGGTCGGCCGGGGAATTGCTCGGCTCTCGTGCCATACTGGTCGGATCTCGTGCCGTATGTTTGTTCGGTAGGGTTGTTGTTGCTGTTGGGGGTCCTGCCGGAATAGGGCTGCCCCGCGTAGGAGTTGGCGGTGGTGGCTTCAGACGGGGGCCCGGTGGAGTGCCTTTGCTGGGGACTGCCGATGGGTTTGGCTTCGTATGTATTATTGCTGAGAAAAAATAATTATTCATGAAAGTATGCACAAAAGAAGTAATAGGTATAAGTTTGTATATTAGAGCTGTATTAGAGTGTTACCTAGGGACCGGATGCGTGGTTATTGCGCCACGCAGCCAGTCTATGAATGCTGCGGCCGGGTACGTATGTGCCGCTACATACCGATGATCCGTAACATTTAAAAACTTACATTTTCTTACAGAAAACTTATAGAATAAATGTGGGATTGCCAAGATCATACTTAAAATTAAATATATGTCCAAACCTCGTACTGGTTCACGGACCATGAGTAGATTGGATTGGATTTGTAATAACATATTACAACCGATGATGTAATATTTTATTTAGTTTAGTAATGCGTGTTTAAATGACATAGCAATTACCTATCAGTTCTGGGGCCCACTTTGAGATCATCGGGAGCATTGGGGCCAAGCCGGGAGCTGGCCAGAGACAGCGACAGGGCGGGGACTGCGCCCGTGGGGCCGTATGAGTCATAGGACGACATACTGTCATATGAATTCTGTACAAAAATTAATAAACAAAACATTAGCAGGGGAAGGGCTAGGTAAAAGGTGAACAGAATAAACAGTGTTTTGATATTGTCCTGCCAATGATAGAGTGCTTCCGAAACCAGTTGACAAATATATCAAAATAAAGTGTTCAAATTGATGTAATTAAAATAAATAAAAGCAGTGAGTAAACCATTAAAAACTCACCGTGTTATTAAGGTGCCTATGTCGATCAAGGGACCCTTGTGTGGTGGTGTTAGTGCGGTCACCTGGCTGTCCGGCGCTAGTCGGTGCCCCCGTTGCCCCCCCATTACTTCCCCCTTCTGCCTCTGCACCACGGGGGTTCCCAAACAACCTCTCCTGGGCGCTGGGGCGGCTGTTATTATTCTGGTGGGGAATAATACACATTGTAATTTTGAATTAAACTGCCATCATTCATTTCTAGATCGATGCCTGGAATTCATTATGAGAGAGCCTGTTCTATCGCCCTTTATTTATTATTATTATTTTCCGTGCTCGTATGTACTTATTTAGATGCATTTGGGTACTATGAGTTAGCTATGAAAACAAGGTTTTAAGATCTATTTTCTATAACGGATATGACTTTATTCAAGAGTTTTTCTCTGAATTCTGGTTGGTCTTGACCTAAGTCTAAACTTAGACTTAGTTTATCTGGTCGTCTATTCCAAGCTTTAGTCTGATACTCCTGAAAGTGTTATTTCAGCTTATTTATTAAAACGACAATGAATCAATTAACAATAATTCTATGAATACATGTGTGTTACTGTGTTTACCGGTTGGTGATGCCTGAGTGTGGGTGGATTCCTCCCCGGGGCGGGCCCCGGCAGCAGAACTCCCCCTGGAGGCTTGACACCCCTGTCTATCCGGGGAGGCAATTCGGGTACTGCAAATTACAACACATTGAATAAAACAATACTTCAAAATATATTGATTAGCATAAAAGCCTTTCATACAAACATGCATATTGAAGTCATTAGTTAGCGTTGGGAAAAACTTCAATGTTTTGTGAATGCTTCACGAATTGCTAGCTCTTTAAAATGAACCCTTCGCAGTGAATACTTCAATTAAAGTCGAACTCGCAAAAATATATTTGAATTTATCCGGTTATTTGTTCAGTTCTTTTTGGAACCGGTTCCTCGCCGAAAAAGCACGTACTAGTCGGTAATGAAATGAATGAACGCTAAAATGAAGTTCCGACTTCATTTGAAGTATTTGTTCCACGAAACGAAGTTATTGAAATGAATGAACGCTAAAATGAACTATTAACTTCAATTGAAGTATTTGTTCAATGAACAATGAATGAAGTAGGAACTGTTGCCAAAAGAAGTAGTTCTTTCAAAGCGGTCACAATGCTAGTATTAGTGATGTAGTTTAATTTGTATTCTTATGTGATGAAAGTGGAACTATAGCAACCCAAATTTGGGAATGTTTTGAGGCTGACAAACATTCTATAAATTGGGGAAAGCCTTTATTGCTGTTGGTTAATAAATGCCTCTTGAGCGATACTTGTATGTATCACATTTAAGAACTGCAACGCAGAGAAGTGGATTTGTGATGTACAAAAAGAAAAGAACCAAGGTCTTGAAGAGATCTAGGTTAATGGAAGAAGGAAACACAATTATTTTCACATTATTCATGTATCAAATCTGTTCATCCACACCGTTAAGTAAAAAAACACAATACTAACATATCTTACCGTGTCCATAGAGTCCTTGAGGGGACTGTGGAGGGGATAAGGGCAGGGGAGCCCTGGGGGGGCTGTAGGGCCCTACGTCCCCCTCTACAGGACCCCCCGCTGGACCCCCGCCGGCCAGGGGAGCTCCCTGCCCCCCATTGGATGAGAAGCCGTACTTGCTGTCGCCGTAGCCGCCCGGCTGGGACGTTAGCTGGAGAGTCACAAAATATTGTAAATTTACCTATTCACAACAGATTCTTCACTTCTTTCACATTTCAAAGTCAACTTTTCAAAGTATCGAAAATTCTAGCGGCATTTCGAGATCTTACTTAAAAATTAATCTTTTTTATTGCGCAAAGCAAAAATATACATCTGAAGGTTCCTGTGTACGAGATTTCTAGCATTTTAGATTATCATTATGACAACTTCTAAATTTGCATTGAGAGATATGTATTATGCTTCAAAAGCTGAACTGTTACTATACAATACAATTAGAGCCCTGTCTTATAGCCTCGCTATTTGTTCTACTATTTTTTATATTACAGTCTTCATTTAGCTATACATATTTAACTGATTGATGAGACCTTCTCCTAAAGCAAGAGAAATGCTCCGTGACACCTTCACACCTTCACGTGTTAAATTATTATCACCCCCAAGATCTTCTTTTCACCCAACCTTCCAGTTACTCAATTCAATTGAGAGGGTTAATGAGATTGTTACCATCATTATTTCACATAAGAAACCAATCACCATGACATGTTCATTAACACAAAACATTTTGCTGCGCCTGTTTCACTGACATTTTTCAATCTTAACCATTTGTCAACCAGTTTTTTTCTGAATTAGAAACACTTGGATAATAATTTTATTTTAACCTTTCTCTTACGGTGCTAGAAAATTCCGGACGCATTTTGAATTGTATAAAAACAAATAGTTTACATTTATTATATATAGTAATCATTATAAAAATTGTAGATAGTATATAAGTGATATATTTGAATTATTACGTATAAGTGCTGAAAATTAGAAAAAAAATGCTGGCAATCCATCGAGTCCACACTCGACACACCACAAACATTTTTCATTTTTCAGTCAAAAGAGCAAAATGAAGTGTGTGAAGTCATTTGTTATTACTATAATAATATGTATATTCGGGCCTTTCCATTATTGTTCAACTATTGCTTGATACTTGTTTGCACTTTTCTAATGGATGCAACTATCTGGACAAAGCTATTCACTATTATATGAACTCTGAGTTTAGTATATTTACAGAGATATTTAACTAATTAGAGACAATGTCAACTGAGTTAACAGCACCGGAAAGGAAAAATTAAATAAGACCAATACACAAAAACATGGATGAGAAAAGGATAAGTTTTAACATTACAGCGCAATAGAAAAACGGATGACAAATGATGACATGAGATGTGACAAAGACAAGCGGGCTAAAAGGAAAGAGTCGTAGTGTAGCAATACACTTCTATTGCACGGATACTTGTGCGTGAGATGTGTTCTGAGATATGTGTGTGTAGATATACTGACCGTGTAGGGAGGCGGGGGAGGGGCCATGTCTCCCCCGTTCATCTCGTGGCGGTCTAAGGCATCCTGCTGCGTGGCCACCGAGGGGTCTGACGAGGCCCGCAGCATCCTGGGCCCGGTTCTCCCCTCGGGGCTGCCCGTCTCCACGTCGCTCTCGGGGCTGGAGGCGTACGACAGTCGCGATTCGTTTGTGGTCGACATGGGGAAGAGGAAGTCGTCTGACAGGGGCTCCGATCTCTGTTTGTGGCAATCGTGGCGGAACGGGACGTGGTGTTGACGTGGAGAAAAACAGATACCATCGGCAGATGTAGTCAAGCGGTATTAAACGGGGATACATACAGACACACGGGCACACAAGGAGATATTACTAGCAGCCGCCTTCGGACGCTAAGCATTACAACACGAGTGAAGGATACAGGGAAAAGACATCATCAGTTCAGCCATGTACATAATTGATATGACTAATTATATTGCCCATGCCATTTTTTAAATCATTACCAAAATAATCTCAATTTCAGGAAATCAAATGCACATTGGAAAACTTTTCAATTGGCCCTAAATTTTAGGAAAATAATGCCAACGTAATAATATTTCAATTTGGATGAGTCCGTTTGATAATGCATTTTTGGTTGTATCTTTATATTGTGGTAAAAATAATGATTTGGTATTGTAATGCTTAACTTTCGATGACTAAAAACAAACAGAAAGGGTTTATTATATTACAGATTATATAGAATGATGATGAGTGATGTCAAATTAGCTGAAAAGTAATTATATTAATGACAGTGGTAATAATGGATGTGTTGTTTATGATCAGAAAATAAATGAGGTAGATATTGGCAACGTCAGAAACCTTAATCTATTTCTAATGTTCGGCTCATAAGACATTTGTTATTTTTTGGTATTTGTAAAATTATCTAAAGTTTACTAAAATTAATGTAATATATTATATTTACTACATGCTACGTAATTATTTTAAAAGGCTTCATAGAATATATTATATTTCTTAGGCAATGACTCCACAATGTTATGTATAAACTATCTACTGATTGAGCAAAAATGATCACATTAAATTACCGCAAACGAAATAGCATTATGTAATAAATATTGATTGATTATGTACAGATTCATGATGTGATATTATTGAACTCAATTTGGCTGTCAATCTACTTACAATCAGACGACTCATAGCATATTATTATTGTTTCAAAAAGTGTAAATAAAACTAAAGTAAACTACGAAAGCTATCAAAATGTATGTGGAGATCACACATAGCCAAGATATTGCTCTACGACCGGACCTCCTGATTGAGATACGTTAGTCTGTGAAGAAACATTGTTGTTTTGAAACTGAGTATCGTTATTGTTATTGCTGGCAGAACTGGCTTCCGATTGAGCGTCGGAGAGATCCTCATTGCTCTTCTCAACCGGGGGCTCACTCATGGAGCGGCTGTGCGAGCCCAGAGTCAGGCGCGGGACGCTGGAGGTGATGCTGCAGGCACACCCCTCCACCCCACACGGGTTCTTCTCCCGCGGGGTCTCATTATCCGCTATAATGGGCATCACCGAAGATGGCCGGCGCGGATATCTGGCGAAGTTATAACTCTGAACGGGGGCCTCCGTGACACTGTGCGGACGGTAGGGCTGAGCCTTGTAAATGTTACTCTCGGCAAACAACTGGGTCAAGCTGGTATTATTGTTATTAGGGTAAAAGCGTTGGGAAGCGTCCAAGCGGTTATTCGGTACAAGACTAGCGTTAGAAGTTTGGTTATAGTAGTAGGGGGCGCTAGAGCGTTGTGGGCGGTTTAGCAGGTTAGCCGGGTGGCTATACCTAGGGCCCCCCTGGAGCCTACTGGCAGCCGGGGCCCGGTAGTGGACAGGGTACGACATGGAGGGGTGGTTGCGGGATAAGTAGGGGTAGGGATACTTGGAAGGGTACAGGGAGTGGGAGAGGGGGTGGATAGGCGCGAGGGGAGGGGGGAAATATATGTCCGACACCATTTCAAAGCGCTAGAACCAAACAAAAACAGACATCTTGATACTTTCACCGCCAATAAAAACATTACACTAAACACAGATGGAACGATTTTATTCCCAGATAACTCCAGTTAATTAAAATGAATGGTTTGTTTCAAATATAATATCTCGATAATCAGCAATTCGGTGGAGGAACACAAAAATAAATTATTGTAAGTTTATAAACACCATAAATGTTGGTAGCAGCCAACCAGTCTCGGATACAATCAAGCTCCCTTCTGTTAATCTCCAAGATTATGTCCGAAACAGGTTGGATCAACCAAAATAAAATATTACAGTGTAAATGTCGCAAACCAGAATCTCTGAAACCTAAAGACCTACCAGGTTGATTTATTTACTACTATTTGCAGACTTAGAAACTCCCCAGTTGCAAGGTAGACTCGGTGAGACTCAGAATAACTTGAAGGTGCATTTATGATGAACTTTTTAATTAAAATTAACTATTATTATTGAAGCTTCCCAAAAACTTTCCCTAATTATAGATACTAGTGGAGGAATTGAAGTTTAAAATCCTTCAGGCCACAAAAAGGTTAACTTCATAGCGCTTCCATTCTGGACTCCAGTTCCATGTGCCACGTGGACGGGTCTCCAGGAGGCGGTGTGTGCCTGTGTGTGGATAAAGCTATTGACAAATGTGCATGATATCAGCGAGAAGCCGGTTTGAGGGGAGAAACAAACCTTGGTCTCAGAGATCCAGAGCTGCGTGGCCTGGCTGCGCTGGATGAGCTCGGTGAGCTTGGCGTACCAGCTATTGGCCGAGGGCTCGTTGAGGCCGATGGTCTGCGTGAACATGTGGCCCCAAACACGCTCCATTCGCTGGCAATGCTCTAGCAGTTTCTTTGATGATTTGTGCGCTGATCTGGAGATGAAATTAAAAGGTCAATCTATTAACTCTGAGCTATAAATAAAAACATTATCGATAATATACTGCCTACATAGTAATAATATAGAAATACGTTTAGCAGTCGAGTAGTTCAAAGCATCGGTTTCCCACCATCCCATCATTGCACAAGCAACATTTTCCGCTTACAATAATGGAAGTAGGAGGAATTCAAATATTCTTTTAAAAAAAAAAAAATATTTTTGAAAGTGGAGAAAGATAAAAAAGTTAAGGGTAGGACATATTTATAGAAGAATTTATGAAAGATCAAAGTAGTGTTTGATTGGCATAGCCTATAGTCGTAGTCCAAAGCACGTGGTCAACGCATACAGTGTGTATGAACTTTTGATCAAATATATTACGGGTGCTGCCAGTCTCGATTTGTAATTGCCAGTCTGGTTATTAAATTTGATGGAGCTATAAAAATGGCTCTACAGATACCTTATGTGTACGCAAATGATTGTGTTATGAAAGACTTATAAAGATTTTACTCACTTGGGCATGCCATGCCTCAGCTGCTTGATGATATGCTTGCTGTCCGCTTTGAGGAAGATGACCACGGGGTAGAACTGCGCGTAGTTGAGGCGGTCCACAGCGTTGGGCGTGATGTCCAGCAGAGAGTGCTTGCCGCGGTCCATGATGGCGCGGATGCCCGACAGCCGGATGATGCCCGACGTAGACTTGCTTTTGCCGTCCTCCATGGTGCTGTCCAACTCTGGAAAAGGTTAATTAAAGGGAGCGTTAATCAAGCAAATAATCAGAATAAGAAACACTATTATTTTTAATACATATAGCACAGTTAGTTTTGTGATAGTGCGCTTTATGAAAGGAATCAAATAAGGTAGTTAATAGATCGGTGGGTAACGCCCTCTGCTAGCAATTGCTGGATTGAGTCAGATACTCACAGCGGATACCAACTTACTCCCTCTACAGAACAACTTATGCTTGCTAAAAATATCTGCGGCGACGGCTAAAAGAGGAACCATTATCTATACAGTTTAGAATCCTTCTATTTCCCAAAAAAAAAAAACTGTTGAGCATTGATATCATACAAATAATAATAAATGGATAACTTTTATAGCGCCTTTTTCGTGAGAAAATCACCTCACGGGCGCTTTATGTATGTTGTTTACTTGAAAATGTCCATCGTGTTCTTAAATATTCTACCTTATATACACAGCCTATGTGGCATCACGACAATACCTTTTGCCAAATTAGGTTTTGGAGACAATGAATGTTGCAACCATAAAACACATTGAACTTCATGCATTCATTACATGATAATATGGCATGAAACACTTTCATTTACAAAAATGGGCAGAATCCGGTCCTAGTAATATGAATAAATAAATTTCATATTAAAATTATTTAATTCTTTAGTACACAAGATTGATTGCTGGTTCCTGACTGAATGGATGAATGAACTTACGCGGTGCGGTGAACTTGTCAGGATAGTCCCTGAGCAGCTTCTCCCGGGCCAGGTCTGCGATGGGCCCAAACAACACCACGGGCCGAACAAAGCCGGGATGCTTCAGGACTACTCGTTCGTATGCGGGGAACTTCGATATGCTATCTGAGAACACTACGTCATCCCAATGTTCCTGAAGATAAAGTAAAATAGATATCGATTTAACATTAATCAATAGGATAAGGTGCTCCCACAGCTGTTGTGCTCACATCATGCACAGGTGGGGCCTTAATGGTCAGCAATGTGTGAATGCAGTGGGGTGTGGACCACCAAACATGTTATCCCATATCCTAAATGAAATCCCAAGTAGTGTTGATAGTGCTTAGGTCAAGATTTCTTAAAAACTGCATGTATAACTCATTTTTGACCAAAGCGTCAATAAAGCCTTTTTACATTTCCAGCTTCCATATAACTCTTCGACGGCAAGAGAATGCTGTTTTTTTTTTTCAGATTTTCAAAATTTTGGAAAGCAGCGATATTTAGGATGACATTTTTATGACCTCGTCTTTATTTGAAAAGAGTATTTCTACAGAGAGATTTTTTCGTACAAACAGTAGTAAATTTGAATACAAAAACTTTTGAGGTATAAAAATGCAAACTTAAATTGTTCTTTCCTGAAAACTTGAAAAAATTCAAATAAAAATATGTCTCCACTGAACTACCTAAGTACCTACTCGTTAAGTATGTGTACTTTAAAGCAAAGAAATTTTTTGTGGAAGTTGTTCAACAAACAATCTTTGAACCAGCGCAGTTGTTGAAAGAAAGTGTGTATATTGATTGAGCTACCTTCCCCAGAGACTTGGACCTCCGGTGGGTGGACCTTCTTCTGCGGAAGAAGCTGCCGCGGGACTCGGAACTGCCGGCCGACAGCTCCTTCTTGGTGGCGTTGAACTGAGCCGTGGCCAGCTCCTCTGCGCGGGCCTTGTTGGGGATTATGCCCTTCTGGACCTCTTGGTTATTGCGACCTGGACAACAGATGGACAACAATTCTTACATATTGATATGTTATTTTTCGTTAAACTTGGCGAATAATTCTAAATAACTTTAATGGAGTAGATTTATCTCAATATTTTAATATAATTATGTAATGTGATAAGTATAATTTGGGGATATGAAACAGGAAAAGAAGAGAATATGTAAAATTATCTTAGTAAAGAAGCAGCAACATAGACGGTGTCAACGAACAATGTTGGATGAACAATTTATTAACAATTAAATAAATAGGGGTTTATTTTTTTCTCTCAAAAAAAAAATGTAGTCACAAAACATCTTCTACACGAGCAGCTCTTATGCAAAGTTACTGATTTGCACATCCGAAATTGCTCATTAGGACTCTTGATATGTTTATATTCAAACGGAACCATATTCTTGGCATAAATATAAAAACCAAAACTTTTTTTAAATATTGGGAAAGAAAAGCAGAAAACACCCACAAATGAGATGAACTAACAGACGTCTTGATGAGAATGATAAAGCGTCAAGAATCAGCAAGTATACCTATCCTGAAGACCTGCCAGGCGCCCACAGTCCCGTTGTGCAGCGTGTCCACCACGTGGAACACGTCTCCGGCCCGGAAGGACATCTCTCCCTTGGTGGGTTCCGTGTAGTGGAAATGGCACTTTATGTGGAATGAATCACCTGTAACACAATACATGGATAATAAATACGTAGTAAAATTATGACAGTACCAGTTTTATGATATTATTTTTCAAATATGTTTGAAAGCAGTAGTAAATTTCTCATCTAATAATGTATATTATGATAAATTCCCATTTAAAATGTATGTTTTAGAGTAAAATCAGTGGACTGAATACAGGGAGATGTGAAATTTCTAATATGTAAAGAGAGAAGTTTTGTTACCTTTTTGTTGAGCAGCAATGGCCTGGTATTCTTCGGGTGAGTGTTGTACTATTAAATCTATTTGCTCCTGAAGGCTCAAGAGGAACAGGACGGCCTCTTCCCTCGTCACTCCCTTCATTTCCATTTCGTTTATCTGAAAATATTATTCAACATTAACACAACAGATCCATGACTCTGGGCCTAGAGATTGTGAGTTCAATATCCAGCATTCATTTTTTTTTCATAATGTGTATGCCAAATTAAAAATAATGTATTTTGTGCTTAAAAGAGTATGTGAGCGAATATGTATCATGAATACAAAGGTATCAAGGAATGTACAGCTCTATTCTCTCAAACAATATAATGATAAGATGGATAAGTGGTGGATATAAGACCTGTCTAAAATCATGACCAAATGGGTGCCCCAGTGGAAGCAACCCAGAGGCAGACCTATGGAGAGGCGGTTGAACTGCGTAGAAGATAAAAGATTCTAGAAGATTGTTGAGTCTTGCTGAGGATCTTGAAATCCGCTACAATTGCTCTGATGAACCAGGCTCCTTAACTCCCCACAGTCCTGCGCTGCATCGAATGTCGCGGGCACCGTCGTTCCGGATGCCTGTCACTTGATCAGTCCAACGCATCTATTTGTTTTTAATTACAAATAGTGTTGCGCATGCATTAGATGAAAAAAATAACCTTAAGTATGTTGTCCCCCGGAGTGAGTCCCTGCAGCGAGGCAGGACTACCGGGCTGAACGGCGGACACGAAGATGCCCACCTGGTTTCCTCCCGTCAGCCTGAGTCCCACCGACCCATCCTTTTGGAAGCTGATCAGACGAGGCTCGCTTCTGCAAAAAGGAAAAGGATAAGGAACAGTGTCATTTATGTAAGAAATTACCTTATTTTAACCAACACGCGTTATCCTATATATTTATGTTATCTTATTTACATATATGATCCTGAGATCACGGAAAAAGGTTAAGCTTCTAAAGAGCATGTTTGAGTAGCTACAAAATGGGATTATCTCAGCTGCAATTAATTATCTTTTCAGTTTTATTATGTGTGTGAACATTAAAATTTTATAATTGCTTTCAATTGATGTTTTTTTTTAAATATATTAATACTATTCCACTCTATGTTCCGATCGATAAGTATTCAGATAGTAGGATTTTGATTTTAAAAGACTTACGCTGGTTTATTTCTTTGGCTCAAGGGATCCTCTTCATACAACTGTCTTCTACTGCTATAATAATCTGGGGAGGAAAAGCAAACTTCAGTTAGTATGTCTCTATGAACTGTTAATAATAGAACAATCCGCTGATCTTGCAACTTTAAAAAATATATTTTTAGATAATTTTAGTTATTTAAGGCCTTTTTTTTTTTGATTCCTTGATAAATCTTATAAGAGAGCTTCAGCTTAGTTAAGAAATACATATTAGCAAGAATTACAAATAGAATAACTAGTCAGAATAAGTTACCATAATCACCTTCAGGTCTCGGTGGGGGAGGGCGCGGGGGGTGGTGGTGGCTTTCGGAGGGCGAGGGGGGCTCCAGGTGTGGGGGCGAGGCGGAGGGCGGCAGGGGGCCTCGGGACCTCCCTCCCCCTACCCCCGTCCCCGCCCCTGCACCGCCTCCCAGCATGCGATCGTCCGCTAACAGGGTAGAGCGGGAGGGGGGCGCCACATACAGGTTTTGCCCTGAGTAGGAGTTTAGGGGATCCGAACCTGGAAATTTAAATTATTTATTAAGGAAGGAATACAGCAATACCTTCCTATATAAATGCGTGATACTGACAGTCAAGTTGGCTGCCATTCTTGATTAAACATAATTTCTTACATGGTGGATGATTACTCGTTTATTCAAGTTCTTATATTTAATAACGTAATAACTAAGAACATAGCATTCAAATACGTATATTTAAAAATATATATATATATTGTCATCTTAGCTAAATGTATGAATTCAAACAAGTCACCTAAGTACCTGGCACTAGAAGCACTGACAATATTTAATCATTCTTAAAGGAAGCTTTTAAGTACAGACAGAAAGATAGAAAAAAACTTGGACAGTAGGGGAAAGTTTGAATTGCCTCAGTTTTGGAAGAAGTTCAAAGGAAAGGGGGATCCGTCACTTCAATACCAGGCGTCCTTGGCCTGCGCTACTTCAGGGACCTCCGTCCATTGCAGGCCTAGCGTTTCTTCGCAGGGCCTCGGCAGTTGTTTTCCCCAGCTTTGAGTGGGGGGACTAACTGGACGACTTCCCTCTGGAATTGCCGCCAGTATTCTGAGCACATGTCTAAGCCATCGCGTTTGCGACTTCTCTATGAGTGAGTAAATCAGAAGATGTCAGAAGTGGGATACAATAATAGTGCAGAGTTAATCACCTAAAATCTCACCATAATTATTATGATAATTAGGTTCGTGGAACGGGACGGCGTTCACCGGCGCGGGGCGCTGCTCCCTCAGGCAGACCAGGCTGAGGCGCTCCTTGCAACCCTCCATGATCTTACGCGCGTCCTTCAGGGACATGGTGTCCCCGCACGGAGTGTTGTTGATCCGCGTGATGACATCGCCCTCGCAGAGACCCTGGCCCGCGGAGTTGAGCTGGTCGCGCGCCTTGGGAGTTAGCTCCTTGATGAACAGCTTGCAGCCGAGGACTATGCCAAAATCTTAAACAAACAGTGAAGTGCAACATTGAAATCTATAGAAACAGTATTCAGGCAGTTAGATAGTAATAGTAAATATCGCAAAAGAGTCCCAACTGTCTGGAGCCAGTGGGACTATGGCATCCACAATCGGGGTATTTGTGAGGTTTAGGGTAGTGGGGAATAGAACGAGATGGGGAAAAGGAAGGTGGAAAAGTACCTAGCTATTCAAACCTGGTCACCAAACATGGCTAAATCCATTCCAAGCAACGTTTCGATTCTGAATGGTGATCTTTCATCAGGGCGATACTTAGAGTATCTACCACTCTGGAATGTGCTTGATGTGAATTAAATGTCTAATAATCATATTATTTTAATAAAATTTATTTGCGCACGCCGAAATTTGAACCCGCGACCTCAGAATTTGTAATCGAGCGTCTTAACCACTTGAACACGGAGGCCACCAATGATGGATTTAATGGAATGATTAATACGGGTTGAAGGAAAATTTCCCTTAAATTGATTAAAATATATATTTACATAGAATTTTTGAAATAATGTTATCAATCACCAAATTATTATGACATGTATTCTTTTAAATTGCTTAAATAGATATTGTCAAAAAGAGGATTTCAAGGCAGCTGCTCCGAGCCACATTGGGGCAACCTATGGACCCGATGTGAGTAATCAACAACTATTTTGCATATATAATTATTAAGAACAGAGTTTACCAATAGTCAGAAGTGCTTATGGTACATATCCTGGGTAAAAAAGCATTTATGAACCATTCTCGTACGTGAATGGGTCATAACGATTATTGAGAATTCTTTCGTGACTATAGTAGGTATACAGAGCTGGCTCGTGACTTGTTAGTGTGCTAGAGTGCTAACATTGAAAAATAAGACGTTATTGATGTTGTTGGAGCCAAAAATGTTTTTTTTTTTTTTCAAAATTTCAATTTTTTGTATGAAGATTATTCAGAAAACCGTGCAACTCCTGGAACTCACCGGCGCCTTGAGGGCCTCCATTAATAATGATAATAATAATTGGCTGATTTATATAGCGCCGTTTTCGTGACAGAAATATCACCTCAAGGGCTCTTTACAGCATTATTAACATAATATTTAAACTAAGACTTAATATTAAATTATGCCTAATACTTAACTAGTGACTTACAACTAACATATTTACATTAGCAAATATATATATAATGGTTGTTTGCCGTGCTGTCGGACCTAGGGTAGAAAAAAATGGAGTAGGTAATAGTAAACTATTTATAGCACTCGGACTGAGTCATCAAAACTCTAGTGAAGCAAATTGACGTTATTGTGGGAATGATAATTTAAAAAGGTGAGTCTTTAGTTTTGCTCTAAACTCAGTTGAGCTGTCGATCTTTCGCAAATGTGAAGGGAGGTTATTCCAAGCTGTGCGGCCTGCTACGGCAAAAGCTCAGTGTCCGAAATTGGTGTTAGGATTGCGTTTAGGTACTGTGAGTCTACCTATGGCTGTTGAAGATGCTGATCGAAGAGTTACTAATTGAAGAAAAGTGATGTTTTCATCGAGCGACTCACCTTCCTTCTTGGTGCTCTTGGTGAGCGTGACCTTGATGGGGGTGGGTGGGGTGGAGGGCGCGTGGGGCGCCCGCCGCCGCACCACGAGCGACACGGTGTTGCCGCTGTCGCGCAGCACCTGTACCGCCGTGGCGTACTCCACATTCTCCAGCGACACGCCGCTCACGCTGATGATTCGGTCGTTCACTCTGCAACACAAACGGCAAATATTGATTTTCAATAATCAAGTAAAATTATAAAAGTTACGATTAATTGCATTCTAACAGTAAGGTCTTTGGCTCTAAAAAAGGTTGCACGTCCATTTCACATACAGAATTAAAATGATTTACCATTGTTTAAAGTGGAAGATGGTATAAATATCATCCTAGTAATCACAATTCAGAATAGAAATGCATGACTTAAAATAGCTTAAGCTATGTTTTGTGACCAGATCTGAATAACCAGGTACTTCCTAACCTTCATATTCTCATTTTTATTTATTTATAGTTTTTGTGTTCAATTTGTAGAAGTTAATTTTATATTTCAATTGAATAAAATTAATATTATTATTATTTAGTTCTGCTAGTTTTAGTTTTTATTTTTAGTGACAGCTGTTCCGGCGTTAAGGCCACTATCAAACTGTAATTATAAACGATAATAGCCTTAAACACCGAAACAGCTGTCACTAAAAATAAAAGTAAAACTAACGGAACTAAATAATAATAATATTGATTTTAATTAAATTGAATTATAATACAACTTCCTATTCTCTTTCTCTTCGAGCACTTCCTTCAGCCTCACAACATTCGCTAAATGGAGATGCCATAGTCCCACTGGCTGCAGGCAGTTGGAACTGTTGTGCAATATCACATTTAAAAAAATATTTATCTCGCTATTATATATAATTGTACCACTTCTTCAATAATCGCAAAATTATTTATTTATCGTCATCATCACGGCGCTGGTGCTACAGGCTACACCCCCTTGTGACTTCCTCTAGAAAATGTCCTCAGCTGGCTGCGCCTCTTGTCATTTTCTCCGAAGGATTTCGCTAATATAATTAGAAATTAGAAGAGGCCAATCGATAGAAAAATGAATTTATGTTAGGGTAGCAGAGATGTATTTCCGATTTTGTTAGATTTATAGCTTAAATCTTCGATTGAATCAAAGGATTGCACAATACGTTTACATGGATTAGTTAGGGCGATTCATTGAAAATACTGTCAAGATTGCTACAATAGTTAAAGAACCAGCATCAATCTGCCGAATTCCAAATGTAATCCAAGTTAAACACAAACAAATGATAATTCCCAAAGACAACGGGGAAAATCGCACTAGGAATCAATGGTACTAATAAAAAACGAAAACGTCCGTTGAATCCAAGTACACAAATCGAAATACACGAAAACACCAAAATATTGTGAAATCTTGCAAAATTTACCGTTATCAAAAGAGCGATATTTTTATTTCGTACTACCATTGTTGTTTTGACTTTTAGTGTCCAGCGTTATGTAGCCTACTTGTAACAATACGGGAACCAACGCAGAATTAAATTCTCTGATGAATCGTCTACACTCTAGATAGACTAAGAAATAAGCGTAGTATATCAACAAAACATAGAAAAACTGCTTGCCATATTATTTATTTTATTGTATACGCCCGAGAGGGCTTTTACATTAAAAGGTTTGCAATTGACAGTGAAAAAAAGAAAATTATATGCACAAATAAAATAAGGAATAGTTGTAGAGTAGTAAAAAATAGTTTTTGAATAAATAAAAAGATCATTGATTGAATATATATTATTATGTTATAGTCTTCTTGTATCTACATTCCGTGCAGTTAAATACATCAGCCACCATTTTGAACAATTGTCATTTATTTTCTGTTAGTGTGTGTTTTATTTTATTTTCATATTGGGTTATTTAAAAAAAATGTAAAAGACGCTAATCGACCTAAATAAAAAACTTTTCTACCGATTGTACATGTAAATCCATACACAAAAATGATAACATTTCAATTCTATGGGCTTTGCCCAATCTAAACTATAGTATATCGCGACTTCATTGCGGGGAGTCGCAGCGATTCCGCGAGGAAAGAACGCCCGACGCATGCATCGTCATCGTCAACATAAATCTGAAATACAACCCTGTTATCCTAACATTCTGTTAGAGACCCGGAAAAGCCCGCCAACTTTAAACATGCGCCAAAGATAATAACAGAGAAAACTCGTGGTTCTTACAAATCTACTTACCTTTGAATTGCCCTCCCGGCAGCTCTAGCGGATAGAAGGGTTTGTCGTGTTAGAAATTATTTTTTAAAGTTGGGAGTTATAAAAGGGGCCCATACTGGATAGGGTTTTAGGAATTTGAATAATAATAAACTCTCGCAATAGCAAAAACTGTTAAATCAGTTTTAACTACCTCCCAGCCTTAGTCGGT
Organism: Drusus annulatus; assembly: GCA_022651775.1. Classification (NCBI taxonomy): domain Eukaryota; kingdom Metazoa; phylum Arthropoda; class Insecta; order Trichoptera; family Limnephilidae; genus Drusus; species Drusus annulatus. Next base: position 1,420,903 of record JAGWCC010000076.1, on the reverse strand, counting down.
TGTCGAATTTTCTCCAACTCTCCCGCGCGTTACTGCCGGGCTTGTGCTGAAGTTGGATGCCGAAGTGCGAGGAATACGAAACGATCAGTGTATTAATATAATATACGAGTATACTCACTGCAACAGATCCTCCGCCGGGCCCGACTTGAGCACGTCGCTGACAGCGATGGAGGGGTCTCCGCTGGCGAAGTGCGGGTTGTCGCGCCCGCCCGACACGGCGATGCCGAAGCCGTAGCCCGGCACGCGCGACACGGACACGCGGTGCGTCTCCCACGCGCCCGGCCCGCACGCCGAGGAGGACCCGCCCGCGCCGCTGCTGCCCTGCAACATAGACAAGGAAACGCCGGTCAGATACTTGGTTCTTTGGGAAAACAGTTGGGATCAGTTAGATACTCGGGTCTTCGGGACAACAGTTTGGATCAGTCGGATGTATGGGTCTTTTGGGGAAACGGTTTAAATCAGTCAGATTTATGTGGCTCTTTTGGATAACAGTTTGGATCAGTCGGATGTATGGGTCTTTTGGGGAAACGGTTTAAATCAGTCAGATTTATGTGGCTCTTTTGGATAACAGTTTGGATCAGTCGGATGTATGGGTCTTTTGGGGAAACGGTTTAAATCAGTCAGATATATGTGGCTCTTTTGGATAACAGTTTGGATCAGTCAGATATTTGGGTCTTCAGGACAACAGTTTGGATCAACCACATGAATGGGTCTTCTGGGAAAACAGTTTGAATCAGTTAGATACTTGGGTCTTTGGAACAGTTTGGATCAGTCAGATATTTGGGCCTTTGGGACAACAGTTTGGATCAGTTAGATACTTGGGCCTTTGGGACAACAGTTTGGATTAGTCAGATATTTGGGACAACAGTTTGGATCAGTTAGATGAATGGTCTTTTGGGGAAACGGTTTGATTCAGTCAGATATATGTTGCTCTTTTGGACACCAGTTTGGATTAGTCAGATATGCGGCTCTTTGGGGAACGTCTTGGATTGATGAGATTTACGGGTCTTTCGGGGAACACTTTGGATAAGTTCGATATCTGTATCTTTAGGAGAACACTTTGGATAGATCAGATATTCGGGTATTTCGTAAAACATTTCGGATTAGTTAGGTTATGAGGTTTCTTTTCGTTATATGAATTAGTGAGATACTTAAATACGTATCAGTCGGATAAATAAGTATTTTAACCTTTGTTAAACTGAAGAAAACTACACCTTTTAAAAATTGATATGAAGGTTTTTTTTACAGTATATTATTTGCTGAAGTTTGTCACTTTTGTGACGTAATATATTTCGACTCAGTTCAATACTTGGCGAAGTGGATAGGAATTTCACCCAATACCATCTTTTCTTGGGGTTTTTAATTGAATAGGTGATTAAAAATAGTATTGAGGATACAGGTGATGTACTTTGAACATAACAGTACATCATATTTATAATTTAAAATAAGATAAAATGATTAATAAATACGGACAAGATTCAAGTTTCAAATAAAACACACGAGGGTACCCGGGTACCCCTTTCAGTCATCAGAAGTTGTAAATTATACTTATGCGTTTTCCGCTAACATACCACCCTCCACATATCCAACGGTTGTGTTCAATTATTCATTTTCACTATTGAAGAGAATTCGGGAAAAGTTTCAGCCGGTTAGACATACTGGAACATTAAAAACAAATGTGTTGAAAACCGAAGAGGGTACCCGGGTTCCCTTTCAGTCACATAAAGGTTAAGGAATAGTTCACATCGGTTAGATATAATCGTGTGGATTAATCAGATATAATAGGTAGGTTTGGGTATTTCAGTGAACATCAGTGAAATATTCCTATGGGTCTTTTAAATAACAGTTTGGCTCGACCTTACTTACGGGCACAAGCGTGGGTTTTATTACCTGGCTTCGTAACATACTATTATAACCATTATTGGTTGGCTAAACTAAATTCTTAATTACGCGATGTTTTCTCACTGTTACCATTCGTATGTAAAACACACTTCGTACAAAGCGCAACACAGATATGTAAATCTATAAGTTATGGAAAAGAAGTTACATAATTTGATTCCTAAGAGTATATATGGTAGAGTGGTAACTATCCAAGTAAGTGTAGTCAGTTTTTGATGATTTTTACCGGACTCGGCGGACCTGGGCGTGGCTAAGACTAAGGCTAGCGTATTTATACATCCATTTATATCACATATCGACATAATGTTTTTGTTTATTCTTATAACCACTTTTTCACAGTATTGTTATCAACAAAAATATCGCATATAACCTAAAAACCGTTTAATTGTGTCAAGTTTAGTGGCATAATAAAAAATGTAGGCGGAGTCCCGCCGTGAACCAGGACCCCAAGATCATTGTGACAGTACATGGAAGCGGTGTATTATATTTGTTGTCTCTTTCTCTCTCATGGTGTACGACGTAAAAACCAGGAGAAAGTGATTTATCGCAAGTTTGTATAGGTTGGGTAAAAATAATTAGCTCTCTCTCCATACATTGTTACTCCAAGGTTGATTCTTTTCAAATTGAACAAAATATTAATACTACTATAGAAATACTGGTAAAATTTTATTATGTTTACGGCTCAAATGCGATGACCTCTGTGGGTTAATGTCCCAAGCGTTTTAAATTTGTATCGCAAGACGATTCGGGCAGTGGACTGTAAGACGTTTTTTTACTATTGCAAAAGTTTTTATATTGATGACCTCCGTTCTGCTCGGGTTCGGTCCTCAAAGAAGTGCAATGCACATAATTCAATTAGAACTTAATCTATGCAAAAACACAATTAACCTTTCCGTACCTGAAAGTAAAATGCAAAGTACGATGCAAACGGGGGTCACGTAGTTACCCCATTTGATCTTGCTTATTAAAACGTATCCATGACATAATCTAAGGTATTACTTAGAGAAAAGTATATTTATAACATTTCAGTCACCTTCGTCAAGATATCGCCCAAAACTTTCGTTCGGGATTACATTAGAGGCCCCGTTGAAAAACATTTAAAAAAAATTGAAGACCTTCGAAGCGTGCGTGTTGTCTACGTGCTCAACTTTGAATTGGGAGGTTGAGGTAGGGTTCGATTCCCGCAGTAGAGAAAAAAATACATAAATAAACGCTCTATCCGATAAAAATGGTTGTACAGCTGTCGAAAGGAGCATTAACAAATTCATGCTTTGTACACGAAATATCATTATTATTGGTTGTTAATTGATAGTTCAAGCATGATGAGCCTATCGAAATGGCCGAAATGATAAATCAATCGATGACAATAAGCTTTCCAAATACCTAATATCATGTTGCGATACGCAATTTATACAAAGCGCGTTTATCGAAGTCGTACAAAACGCCCACTGGAACGTGGACTTATGGGCTATGGCTATGGCTATGGCTATGGGGTATGGCTCACGTACGAAATATTGGTATTTAAACACAGCCAATGTCGCACATTCAAATAATTTCACGGATTTAAAACAATGGAGACTGCCAGGTGAAAATCAAAACAAACTTATCACTGAAAGGCTTGTTAAGTGGCGACAAGCGCCGAGGCACTTACGGAATATAAAGTGGCGTACCTAGAAGATCCCGACCAAGCGAGTACCCGTCCAGGTATTTGTAGGAAGCGAGTAATGCAATACATACTGCGTACTTCGTACTGGGGCTTCTGCTTGGTTCAGGTGATTGGTTATATACCTTCTATAGAACACTTCCTCGAACACAACGATAGTAATAATAATATTTGGATAATTTGTAAAGCGCCGTTTTTGTGAAATATCACCTCGAGGGGCAGTGTAGGCAGGTACTACCGACTGCTGTTTGAATGGGTAAGTATCGGAACGAGTAAATGTGAAAACGAAATAAAATTCAAAGTCAGAAAGTCGAGAACAGCAAATAAAGGCGACGCGATTACCACCGGTACGCATACCCATTACCATAAATACATACCTGTTGATCGTATGCGTAGGAATTACAATGATCATTATTTATTGTTCAGATGTTTGGCATTCAAGAAATTGGTACAGAATTGATGAATTGTGTTTGATATGTACAGTAGGTATGTATAATATAAAGTAGTACTGAAACACGCGCGTAACATTATGTACATGCTTATTTTCCAGTCATTTGTGGACTAGACCGGTTTCACCCCACCACGGTCATCTTCAGAACAAAGAAATAAGTTTTGAGGGTTAATATTACAGTAGAATTCTTCTACGAATAAACAGAGTAAAATATAAATATATAACAAACAATCGTGCTTTTAAAGCGTTCTTTGAGATTCTCATGAGCGTTATTTGATGGGTATGATGAGAATTAAATTGGGGTATCTGATGATTACCTGGACCTGGGGAGGATAACGATACCTGAACCTGACAAAGAACATTCCTGGGACTAGTTTCTGGATAAACAAGTTGCAAACTGGTCTATTTTGTTGAATATTAAACATCCAACAAGAACCTTCGCATGCTTGGCTAATTGCATGAATAATAATATTGTAGGTTACGCTTACGAGGATAATCCAATCTCCATTGTTTTGATTTTTGGAAATGCAAATTAGTAATAATTCGAGGAACTATTTGTAGAAACTGGTTTTTATATTAATGAACTAATTTAACACAAATAGCTCTCGAAAGCTCTCTTCGATTCACGATAGAGACTTGATTGAAAATTGGTCTAAACATTTATATGTTATTATCTTAATTCGTTATTCCAAACAAGATTAATGAACTGCATTTCGATCGTGTTGAAATCGTTATTTTATTTATTATCGAAATCAGGAGGAAAACTCCGAATTCAAAACAAGATGGATTCATCCAATTAGGTTACAAAGTTATGAAAATCTTTAATTTTTCCGTACCTGAAAGTAAAAAATCGAACGAACGATCCGAAGGGGGTGACGTAGTTACTCCGTTTGATCTTGCTTATGAAAGTATTTTCATGACATAATCTTAGGTAATTTGTATTTGGTAATACTTAGAGAGAAATACATTCATTATATTTCAGTAAACTTTATCTAAGATATCGCACAAAACTTTCGTTAGGGGTGCTAAATAGGGAGCGCTTGAATGACTGTCGTGAAAAGAGCAACGCTTATTTGTGCGTTGATTCGTGGAAGAACTGGCCGTACTGGCACAGTCCACCAGTCACCACCGGCAGCCCTAGCAGCCTGACAGTCCTGGCACGCAACGAGCTTTCCAAATTGCTCGGCGAATACTTCAACTGGCTCTGGGCGGGTACGGAATACCTCCGTATGCTTTAGATTGATTTGCATGCGCGTCTCCGCCTGCAGCGACGTGAGTTGAAGTCTCAGTACAGTCAGTACTGCTAGTCTGCTAGTACTGCCAGTACATACAGTCGCAGTCTACCTGGAGAGCTTCCAAATGCAGCAATTACCGTCGAATTGTCTCGGCGCATTGGACGTCGAGCGAGCGGCGGGCATGCGCTCGATACTCGGCCAGGTCACAAATTTGAATAACAGCTCGTAATAATATTAATCTGTCGATGCATGTCAAATAGCAGAAACCGGTTGCTCAGACTATAATAAATAGCCGTGGAGCCACGCGAGGCACATTCCTCTGAAGGTGGCGTGAATTCTGAAAAGATTAGAGCCGGCTTTGGTGAAACGGTTGTTTGGATGAGTCTGCAGCGGGCAGCAAGTATCCGCAGTTGGTTCTGGTGCGACACTCGTAGTTCCTAGCGCTGGCACCTGGCACCTAGCACCTAGCACCTAGCACCTAGCACCTAGCAGCCCCTCCTGTTAGCCGTCTGCGTTGCTAGAGCCTTGAGAATTGCGGTTTTCCTCACCTACCGTCTTTACGACAGGTAATATTATTCAATGGACATTCCTCGGGCGCCTGTGCCGTGGCTGCGTCGCGTATTGGAGCCGTTTGATGGCCAAAAACATCGAAACCAGTTTTTTGTAAACAATCATTATGTACCATTTAAGTTTAGTAGTATTATTGTGGGAAGATTACATTTCCTGGCGGTTAACTAACTACATTTTACGCGTCGATAAATAGGTACGAAACATCACGACGGACGATGGACGGTGGAAATGATGCGTCTCCGATTTTTTAATACCCATACTTATACAAAGCCTACGCAATCGAGGAATCCGACATGTTTTTATTACGTAATCGTAGAGAGAGATACATGTGAATAATTCAAATGAGAGATTTTGTGCCCAAGATAATCGTGTTGAATTGCCCAATTTCCTGTCGGTATCGGAATGCCGAGATGATTTTATAGTTGATGGATATTCCTTTCGACAAACGTTCCGGTGCAAGGGTCGGGAGTTCCATTGCAATTTACATGGCAAGCGAAACAGTTGTTTAGACACAGCTCGAATCAAAGGATAGGAAAGGAATGTTGTAGGGGCGAGTGAATTTATAGTAAAAATGTAATCAAACCATGATACCTTCAAGATGTATGCCTTGAAGCTCTCCAATCTCGTGAGGATCGTGTTCATTACACTCATATCAGGGAGGAGCGAAGAACATTACACTGGGGATCGGCACTTCAGCTTTAGAAACTCATCATGTACAACTTTAATATAACTCAAAGAAACTGACAAACAACCGAAGATTTCGACCCAAAACACAAAACTAGAAGGCACAGCCGGGGAAATAGCGGCAAGTCGTTAAGAATTACAGTTCCAAAAAGTTTTCGATAACACAGTTTTAAAAAAAGGTTGTGTAAAAACCCGATTTTTGTTTTTGGAATTTATTTTACAGTTGTTAAATGAATACTACACTTTACGATCTTTGGGGAGCGAAGAGTATAAGTGAGTATGGTGTCCCTCGGGAGACGGGAGACAGGAGGCCTAGAGATGTGGAAGACCACCGCCACGAGCGACCGAGAGCGACACGTGTGCCTCTAGGAGGGCCCGTCACAGACACTACTAACGGGCCGCAGCCGGATTTGTTTTGCATAACACCGAGCACCGAGCCACGGCGGGCACCGAGGCAGCCCGGGCTGTCAGGTGTGGCTGCGGTGGGGTCACCACCCATCACCCGCCACCCATCGCCCATAACACCTTCACTATCAAATAAGTAGATATATACAGTTGGGAATATTGGTATCACTCACGTTAGGGGTGTACAGTACCTGCCATATTATTGTGACCATTTTATTTAACCTAGCAATATTATGTTCTCAGAGCAAGAATGTATATGGAGAGAGAACTAAATATTTTTACCCAACCTATACAAATTTACGATAAATCACTTTCTCCGTGTTTTTACGTTGTAAACCGTGAGAGAGAAAGAGACGAGACAAGTTCTCCCATAATATAGCACCGCCATTCGGTATGTAAGCATGTTTCCGTCTCCCGCGTCTCCGTCCACTACGTTTTGTTATGCGACATAATAGGACATAACTCAACGGTTTTTTTAGGTTATATCCTATATTTTTGTTTATAACAATACTGTGAAAATGTGGTTATTCAAATAAACAAAAATATTATGTCGACATGTGATATGAATGGATGTATAAATACCCTAGCCCTAGTCCTAGCCACGTCAGAGTCAGGCAAAAATCATCAATACTGACTACAGAAGCGCTCCCTCCTGTATGTTATTACTCTGAGATTATACTCATATCCTCATGTGATATTATTATTTGATGAAAATATTTAACTCTGGATGTACTTGCTGTTTAACACAAAATTTTCTTTATTGTACAATATTTTTGCAGTGTCTTTATATATATATATATATATATATATATATATATATATATATATATATATATTTATTATAATATTTCTGTAAACATAAATGAACACAGTTTTGTTTAAATAAAACATTAATTGAAATCATTAAGACAAAAGGCGCATTGACAAAACACGGTAGGGAAGGCAGTTAACAAAATGTGCAAAATGCAAAACGGTCGACATTGAATGATAAAGAGCCCACTCCCCCTTAAGAAAATAGTACAAAACACGTAATAAGCGAGAATGTTAAGCCCGTGCGAAAAACCATGGTAGAGGTTAATAGGGAAATAGAACAATTAATGCGCCCTTGAGGTGATTTTCCCACAAAAACGGCGCTATAAAAGTTATCCATTTATTATTATTGAGTGAAAATCATGCTTACTTGGCGAGTGCCTACCTACAAAATACGACACATTCCACTAGTTGTCCATTAGTTTTCCGAAGTCGACGGTACCCAGTACCTAACAACTCCGAGTATCGTTCTAAGCTTAGAGTATGTAGAGTGGTATCTATCCAAGGCAGTGTAGTCAGTTTTTGATGATTTTTGCCGGACTCGGCGGACCTGGGCGTGGCTAAGACTAAGGCTAGGGTATTTATACATCCATTCATAGCACATATCGACATAATGTTTTTGTTTATTCGTGTGACCACTTTTCACAGTATTGTTATCAACAAAAATATAGCATCTAACCTAAAAAAACGTGTAGTTTTGTCAAGTTTAGTGGCATAATAAAAAATGTGGGCGGAGTCCCGCGGTGACCGGAGCCCAAGATCATCGCGACAGTAATATTAATATTTGGATAATTTGTATAGCGCCGTTTTTGTGAAAAATCACCTCATAGAAGCGGTGTATTATATTTGTTGTCTCTTTCTCTCTCATGGTGTGTGACGTAAAAACCCGGAGAAAGTGATTTATTGCAAGTTTGTATAGTTTGGGTAAAAACAATTAGCTCTCTCTCCATATTGTACATTGCTACTCCAAGGTTCTAAGCATAATATATTATTACTAACACCGTTTTCGAGACTAGCAATTAGTTGTTACTCGTGAAAAATCACGGGATGTAACTTGACTTGCCAAGAAAAAATATTAGTTACTTTTAATCCACTCATTTCAAATATAGAATAATGTCTGCAAAACACATTATAGGTAGGTACTTTATTAGGTAGGGAGGGTTTTGAAAAGATTATTTTTATAATTTATTATTTAAATCCGTTCCAATTTTGAAAAATTCACACTCGTACGCGCCTACGTAGGTACCTTAGAGTATACAAGAGGTAGCCCAAGCCAAAGCCAGTGAAGTCAGTTTTGGACTTGTTTTTGATGATTTTAACATGACTCGGCGCAAATGGGCGTGGCTAAGACTAAGGCTACGGTATTTATACATCCATTCATATCACATATCGACATAATGTTTTTGTGTATTCGTATAGCCACTTTTTCACAGTATTTTTACCAACAAAAATATAGCATCTAACCTAAAAAACCGTTTAGTTGTGTCAAGTTTAGTGGCAAAATAAAAAATGTGGGCGGAGTCCCGCCGTTAACCAGCGAAAATAACCAGCTTAAGATCATTACGACAGTATTTAGAAGCAGTCCAAGAAATTTGTTGTCTCTTTCTCTCTCATGGTGTACGATGTAAAAACTCGGAAAAAGTGATTTATTACAATTTCGGATGGGTTGGGTAAAACAAATTAACTATCCCTCCATATATTGTTACTTCAAGGTAGGTACTGATATAGGAAATTATTTATCCTTAATTGTACTTTCGACTTGCGCGGGATATTCAAGTCCATGTTATTAGTTATCAGGGAAAATGTACATACACTACGATAAAACAATCTTATTATGTATCGAGTTTATTTTCAGTCCCGCGTCCATAAGAACGAGAGGTTACCGCAAGCCAGGTACCGGGTACCGGGTACCGGGGACCGGGCACCAGGTACCAGATACCCAGGTGGCGTCCAACGGCTACAACTCTCTTCAGACTGTAGTTTAACTGGGCACGTCGGTACGCCTCTCTCCAACCTGTATATTATACACACCACACACACACACCCATAATCACAGCAGCATTACTAAACACGCCTTCAACTCGAAGCTCGAGTCTCAGTCTCCCGTAGCAGGCCCACAGGCTACGGGCCCGAGAGCAACAAGTTAGACAAGATGGTCATGGTGTTGTGATTCCGGCCGTACGCACACACTTGTACGGTGTTTTATATTTCCTACGGTGTACAGCCTCTCGACGAAATTATCCGCTTCGAACTATAATATGGATGTTCACCGGTGGCAAATATTTTATTCGAATCAGAGCCGCGGTTCGATACACGATTACGGTATAGAAGATTTAAAAATATCTGCATGTGTGAAGTTTGTAGGTCGATCGCATGCTTTGGGTAGGAGTCTGTTCCTCCCTTCCTCCCCTCCCGTGGTTAGTAGTGCTACGTCCTCGGCGTTCTCATTCAACATTCAAGGTCATCGAGGTACACAGGACTGCTCCAAATAATTACTCTTTCGAGTTGATGATTTTAATTCGAAAGGTGATTCGATGAGAGTACGCGGCGTAATATTTCAGAAACAAAATGTTGTTGTATTTGATGTCTACAAATATAATATACCTTCGATATTATCGCCCAAGATTTGCACTGACACGTGCCAGCACTGCAGAAAGGAGAATATATGAGATAAGAATGGGTGAAAATTTAAAACTGGCTATTCAAACCTGGTTACGAAACATAATTCCATACAATTCTTCCTGATTAAGTTCGCGAAACGTGTTGATTCTGTATTAAATAAAGTAATGTAAACTAAGTTATTCGTCTTTAATTAAATAAGTGTCATCACAAAGCAAACAAAAAAAACAGAAGAACTGACGGCCTCCATGGTCGAATGGTAAGACGCTCGACTACGAATCCAAAGGTCGCGGGTTCAAACCCGGCGTGCGCCAATAACTTTTATTTAATTGATATGTGTCATAAGTCATAACACATTTAATTCATTTAAAATTATACAAAAGTATATTTGCGGAACGTTCCAGAGTGGTAGATACTCTAAGTATCGCCTTGGCGAAAGACCACTATTCAGAATCGAAACGTACTCAGCCTTTTCGGGTTTTTAAACTCGAGACCTTTAGGAAGGTTTAGTATTGAGAAGGTATATTTTCTTTTTGAAAAATCAAGTTTTCACCAACTTTTGAAACTTTTTCGAAAAAATTGCTTTTTTAAAAATTTTCAATTTTAGATAATTTGTTTTAAAATATACCAACATTATAAAATGTCAAGATGATTCCTACTATTCGTAAGTTAATTCTCTATAATCACGTTGTTGTGTTTGTACTTGGAATTTTTTGTTTTGCCCCATTTTTGTTAAATATCGCTATAGGAGTGCTCTACAAATGTATTATATTCATAGTAAGAACTGTTCACATTACCTTTAAAAAAACTCAACAGATGGCAGTGATCAGTGACTTATTGACATTGGAATGTTCATGGAAAATAAATGCCAGGCAAAAATAGAGAAAAATGTCTGGATTCTTTGCTTCACTTCATAAAACAAGTTTCACAGAAATATCAGATTTTAAAAAAGGTTTACTTCACAAATCCAAACCTTTACTATAAAATTGGAGCAATTCTGAATATTGGGAACCAAAGCCAAGAGCTTTTATAAAAAAGGTTAAAATATTTGTGCAACTTCCTTTCCGATGTTATATAGACTTCATTCAGAACAACCATGTGTGCCAAAAAATATAATAAATGTGTGGATTATAATCGTATACATATTATTATGTATGGGAGAGATAAACAAATTAAAGATAATCATTTCAGTATTGAAATATATTTTTAATTTTCATAATAGGTAATAGGTAATGTTTTTCCATAACAAGCAACAAGATAACATGTGTAACAATTTAAGCGTGCAAAGACCAGCCACATCACGAGGGCTGGGGTTGCGGATTCCAAATATAAATACACCGAACATATTGAGGATTTTGGACGCCATACCCGACTACGAAATCTAAATTAGTTCCTTCAAAACCTAGAATTTCATCCATAGATGTCATTAATTTTTCTTTGATTTCCACCTTATTTAATTTCAATTCGTGAGAAGCTTTCTCTTCAATGGCCTTTACTTTAGAGATCACCGCTAATCTCTTCTGATGGGAGAGGAAGGGGTCTTGCAGCATGGAGTTCAACTTGTTCACCAGTTCGGTATCGTTTTCGTGGGGGATCTCCGTACTCATAAGTTGCGCGACGGTGGTGTTGCGAAGGTATTTGACTTTGTGCATTAGCTTGGCTTTGCTCTCCTGCGAGAGGAAGGGATCGTTCATAACGAGGCGGATCCTCTCCAGCAACTTGACCCCGTCTTCGATAGGAACGTGGGTTTGTTTCCCCAGTCCACTGGCCATCTTGCTCCTTATTTCCATGACTCTTTCGATGAACCTTCCCTTCTCAGTTTGCGGCATCCACGGGAACTGGAGAAGAGCGTGCAGTTTTTCAATGGTTTTACTATAATCGCACTCAGAGTCGGGGTCCCCCGCATCCTTCATTACGCCAGACACTACTTTCTCCCGGAGAGCGGTGAACACACACTCCACTTGCTGCTTCTGCTCCGGCGAGATACTCTCCAGGGTGGACATCTTGTAGAGCTTATCTAGAACATAGAATTCGCTCTGGTCAGACTGATCTGCCTGCTTCAAAAGGTCTTGTATGATGGTATTGTTTAGCTCTAGAATCCTATTATGCAGGTACTGTTTTCTTGTCGGTGACAGGAAGGGATCTTCGATCATTCGCCTGAGCTGCAGAAGCTCCCAAGTGTTGGTAGCAGTGAGCGGAGAGAAGCCGGTAGCCAAAGCTTCGCAACTAAAGCTGTTTTGGAGGGCGGGATATTCTGAAGTGTTTGCTGGAAGTAGTTGTTGTATTTCCTCTGCCTTAGTGAGTACCTCTACAATGCGAGAAGTCGCTCCCCAGGATTCTGCACGTTCCTTAAATGGTCGGAATGTGCGTCTCTTCTTTTTATGTATGGGTGATACTGGCTCAGCTACTTTCTTCACTTCGAATTCCTGCGGCGACTTATTTTCTTCTATAATATTGCTTTTTCTCTTTCTTCTATTCTTTTTTGGGGCCCCCAATTTTTTCTCATAATTTTTTTCCTTACTTGTAACACTTTTGGGTAACCCGACTTCTTGATTATTCTTTCCTTGTTGATTATCACAATGTTCAAAGGCGTTTAGAGTATTTCCAAGATTTTCCATTATCATTTTACATCTTGAATGAACTTCATTTAAATCGGCATAGTCTACAGGTTGCTTTAAAAGTTTTCTAGCAGTTTTAAATGAATCGATGAGTGTTGAGGCAGAGTCCGTAGCAGATACTTCCATTTTAGTATTCATTATAAACAATTTTCTTGAAACATTTGACAACTGTCAAAACATAATTGTGGCTTTTGTTTTTTCCGTATAATTTTAATAAAAGATGTCCGATTATGTAATATTTATAACGATCCGCCCTCTCATTAATAAATCAGGATATTTTTGGAATGATGCAGCTTAAAGATCCTGAAATAACCACAAAAATTAGTTTATACAATATTTGATAGAACATTGTAAGGTTAAATTTGTATTTAAGTATTAAATTTTCCATAAATCATCATCCGATTCAAGTACCTATGGCATGAAACTTCAGTCAGGTCTTTCAATTTAATATAAGATCAGTTTAATTTCGATTATTTCAAAAGAATTACACGAACTTTAATAATTTGGAATATAACAATACACACGAAAACGTGCCACAGGAAAGATGGCGGACGCGACTGAAGTTAGGTGCGGCTTGCGGCTAGTGGCAGTTAGAGATGGTCGATATTCCTGTCCCGTATAAAAGGAACCGGTTCCAAGCCGGTCACTGGAACCGTCGATATAATTTTCTAAGGAACCGATTATTCATGGAAGGGATTCCTTTAGGATTTTTCAATAGAAAATTAAATATTTGTAAAATTGTAATTGGTACCCGATAAAACATTTGATTTTTTCGACAAGTTCCTCACCAAAATATTTACTGATTAACTGCTACCCCACGAAATCAAAATAATTTCGAGGCACTGGCATTTTTTCTTCAGAATCACCACACCAATGAACCTTCCCGCTACCGAGAACCGGTTCCAAAAGTTATCGGATAAAGAACCGCCTCCACATCGGTATCCGGCAACTGGAATCTCAGTGACAGCCCATTTAAAGAAAACACCATCTCTAAAAAGCAGTGAAGTAACGCCAGTACGTCGGCACTACCAACCTAAGTCCTGCTAGTCGGCCTTGTACCAACATACCAAATTTATTTCAACGTAGGAACTTCAGCTATATAATATTCTCCTCATATACGGGAAAATTCCCCATATTTAGGGAAAAAAATACATTTTCTATGATTTTTTTACTACGTAAACCAAACGATTTTTTACTAAGTAGCCAAAAAAAGATGCGGACTTTTTGAAATTAGCTTATGGAAACGAAATATATTACTAATAAGTTTTTTTGTAGAGAACTTAAATACCAATAAAAGGTTTTTTTTCACTTGATCATTATTATTTAGGTTTTACTTTGTTTATAGTAAGAATGTGTGTGGTAAAAAAAAGTCTCAATTTGTAAATTGTTACATTTTTCACAATATTTTATAAATGTATGTATGCTAAAGGTGAATAAGATATTATTTGGATTGAAAATGTTTTTTTTGAGACATAAATAATATTAGTAGGTTAACTTTAATAATGGGGAGGCCTCAGAAGAAAAAAAAAAAAAAACTTCGAGATATGTGAATGGGTCTAACATATAATAAGAGTTTTTAAATAATTTTGAAAGCCAACACAGTATTTTTTTACACATATTTAAATATATTACTTGGTTTCAGCTTGACATGGATAACTTTTAAGGCTGCCAGAAGAGGAACTAGCGAACGAACTATTTTTTAAATCCATATTTTTGTATCCACAAAGTCTATGGTACACTAACACTACCGACTGCAAAGTTATCCTGGCCAAGCTGTATAATCGTATAAAACGTTTTTCTAAGAATTCAAACAAAAGACAGGTGATTGACAGGTTATTATAATGATTAAATGACGAAAACACGATTTGCATTGTAAGGGGCTATTGCCGGAGCTGATTTTGAATTCCGAAATGATTATTTCTTATATTTAATTAATAATGCACTTGTTTTCAACTCCAGAGAGTGAATTATACGAGTATATGCCAAACTCCAATCAGCTGTTAGTGCTGCAGCAAGACTTACCACCAGGGGCATCTAAATATTCGCATATTTAAGAGCACCTTCGGAACCTTCACTGGCTCAAGTGCACTGAAACAAATGTAGTAAAGTTGTGCTGGACGGTGTTTAAATCCGTTGACGAAATGGCCGCACTGTCCATCACTTTAAATCAATTAACGGAATCGCTCCGGCTTATTAATCAGAACTGTGTATTCCCGAAGATTCCAATTCGCGACAGTCGTATTTGTAGAACTTTGATTGATTTCAAGCCCTTGGCTTATATGAAAACACTCAACATTTCATTAATAATTTACATGGAGAGAGAGCTAAATATTTTACCCAACCTATACAAATTTGCGATAAATCTCTTTCCTGGGTTTTTACGTCGTATACCACGAGAGAAAGAGACAATAAAAGTCTTCAGATAATATTGCAGCACTTCTAAGTATGTAAGAATGTTCTCCGTCCGCGCTAACTTCACATCATCTAGTCGTATAACTTACGTAAACGGATTTTGAGGTTATTTCCTATATTTGTGTTGATCAAAAAACTTGCAGTGGTTTTAATAATAAATTAAACATGATGGTGATATGTGCTATGCGTGAATGTTCTAATAGGAACAAACAAAGATTATAAAACATCATTTTTCAGAGGTATTTCAACAGTTTTAAATATTTTTGACCGAACTTTAGAATTTACACATTTTCAATGATATAAAGACATAAAATCAACAAAAAGCTTCCATCATTATTTAGGCAAACCTTCTGTTATTAGTATTTGAGTGATATTTTGACTTTATAAATCATTTTAATGGTGTATTGATATTGTTTTGTTTGTTGTGTTCAAATATGTCTATTAAAAATGTCCGAATTTTGTGTGGGCGGTAATTAATAGGCTATCTAATATCCTATAACATACCTTTGTCTCTTTCTATCGAGTCAGTATAAAGTCAACCGACCTGACTACACTGTGTCACAAAGGTGCGGTAATTAATAGGCTATCCAACATCCTATAACATACCTTTGTCTCTTTCTATCGAGTCAGTATAAAGTCAACCGACCTGACTACACTGTGTCACAAAGGTGCGGTAATTAATAGGCTATCCAACATCCTATAACATATCTTTGTCTCTTTCTATCGAGTCAGTATAAAGTCAACCGACCTGACTACACTGTGTCACAAAGGTGCGGTAATTAATAGGCTATCCAACATCCTATAACATATCTTTGTCTCTTTCTATCGAGTCAGTATAAAGTCAACCGACCTGACTACACTGTGTCACAAAGGTGCGGTAATTAATAGGCTATCCAACATCCTATAACATATCTTTGTCTCTTTCTATCGAGTCAGTATAAAGTCAACCGACCTGACTACACTGTGTCACAAAGGTACCTCTCCATATATACTTACTCCAAGGTTAGAAGTCAAGTGGAGTATAATTCACCGATTTGGTCCCCTTTTTATAAGGTAACACTAACAATATAGAACGGGTTCAGCACAGATTTCTTAGTTTTACAAATTTTGAGCTTTAAATTCTAAATGAAAACATCGATTATGTTAGTTTGATGGATCGATTGCATCTAATTACGCTGTCTAACAGGAGAATTATTTCAGACCTGGTTGTACTATATAATTATGAATCATTAACTACCTGATTGACACAACCTTGCCATCGTGGCCAGATTCATATACCGACCAGTAATAAAATACAAAATGTACATAACAAATTTCTACAAGCACACAAGTAAATACCAGTCACACTCACTGACAAATCGGGGGCATGATATGGGCCTTAGAGTATACAAGAGGTAGCCCAAGCCAAAGCCAGTGAAGTCAGTTTTGGACTTGTTTTTGATGATTTTAACATGACTCGGCGCAAATGGGCGTGGCTAAGACTAAGGCTACGGTATTTTTACATCCATTCATATCACATATCGACATAATGTTTTTGTGTATTCGTATGGCCACTTTTTCACAGTATTTTTATCAACAAAAATATAGCATCTAACCTAAAAAACCGTTTAGTTGTGTCAAGTTTAGTGGCAAAATAAAAAATGTGGGCGGAGTCCCGCCGTTAACCAGCGAAAATAACCAGCTTGAGATCATTGCGACAGTATTTAGAAGCAGTCCAAGAAATTTGTTGTCTCTTTCTCTCTCATGGTGTACGATGTAAAAACTCGGAAAAAGTGATTTATTACAATTTCGGATGGGTTGGGTAAAACAAATTAGCTATCCCTCCATATATTGTTACTTCAAGATATGGGCAGTAAGTTTGACGGTATTGTTGATACATTTAGTAACTATTTATGGAATATAATCTCTTAAATTCAATGACTCCGAATAAGGTATTTGAAGAAGAACATCGCAATCGTATTGTGAAATGACATGTCTACTGAACACTGTCAACTCCATACCTACTGAGCAATATGTAACACTGACATTTGTAAACTAACTAACTAACTAACCATCACGCCTTTTCCCGCAGGGGTGGCTAGAGAAGACGGACCGCCATACAACTCTGTCTTGGCACACACTCCTTGCTTCGTTCACATTCATACATCGTCTCATACATACTCTTCTATTATTCTGACTCTTCACGTTTCAAGTATTTGATTCACTTGATCGTGCCATGTCTTCTTCGGGCGTCACCGACTTCTTATTCCATTCACTTTAGCATCGTAGATTCTTTTCACACTCCTTTCTTCGTTCATTCGCTCTACATGCCCAAACCATCTAAGTGTCCCTTTCTCGATCCTATTCATTACGCAAAAAAACGTATTAATAAGGCTCAATAAGGCATTTGAAAAGTACGAGTATACCATTGGAGGAAGGTAAACGACATCCTGGAATACATGACCAACGAAGAAGGGTCACTTTGAATGTTGCTGCCCAGAGCCAGTAGAGTTATGGCATCCCCAATGGAGAGATGGGGGATGGGTGCAAGATATGGCTATTCAGATGTGGCTACTAAACGTAGCTTAATTCATTTCAAGCAACGTATTTAACCTCATAGTTCAGAAATGAAACAAATTAATAAAACTAGAACAAAAACAATATTATCATAATGTTCGCAGTAAACGATTACGCAGTGTGTCGAAAAGATTGCTAATCGTGACTGATTGAGACATGCGATCCCTGAGGCGTATGTGCGTAAAACTGCAAAAGAAAACAAGAATGATGTAAGCGTAATTAATAGGATCAAGAAAGGAACGCTTAGGTGGCTTGGGCATGAGGAGCGAATAAACGAAGAAAGGAGTATGAAAAAAGTATGGTGACGCGAAAGTGAATGGAAGATGTCGGGGACGCCCAAGGAAGACATTAAGTGAATCAAATACTTGAGTTGGGCCATGTCAAGAGTTAGAATAACAGAAGAATATGTAAGAGACGATGTATGAATGTGAATGAACCAAGAAGTGTGTGCCAAGACAGAGTTGTATGGTAGTCTATCTTCTCTGCCTACCCCTGCGGAAAAACGGTGTGATGGTTAGTTAGTTCTTTTGAATTAAAGTTTTAACTATTCTTATATTCTCAGCGTTTTAAACTAACAAACTAAAAAAAAAACCTTAACTACAAAGAAAACGATTATTCTACAAAGAAATCAAGAATTTATAAACTCAGATGTAAATATTTGAATAACTTTAATATGGGAAGAACTATGTACTAGAAGCTTTGAAATAAGTAAAGAACATCTCAGAGCTCTAAGTTGCAATAATGACTCGAAATTTGCACATCACAACTTTATTGGAGTATGACCATACATTTGATATTGAGACAGGCTTGAAAATATGACATACAGGTTGCAAGGTGTCGCAGGTAAACAGTTAATAATAATTCAAATATGATTTAATAAAACAAATTTGTAACTTTATTCCACTTTTATTATTTTGACTGGACCGGTTTCAGCCTATGACGGCCATCTTCAGACTAGTACAAGTGTTTGTTAACCTACGGCTTATATACTATTTTTGGGGATGTTAGGGGTAGTAAACAATGATTTTACTTTAATTATATTCATCAGTATTGTTGCATGATTTTAATAGTTACAGGGTAAAAGTTACTTTTACTTTATTGGTATGCAATTTTATATATCTATCTGGAATATTTATTTTAAATTATTTAATATTTAAGATAGATATATAAAATTCTATAAATACCAATAAAGTAAAAGCAACTTTACCCTGTAACTATTAAAATCATGCAACAATACTGATGAATATAATTAAAGTAAAATCATTGTTTACTACCCCTAACATCCCCAAAAATAGTATATAAGCCGTAGGTTAACAAACACTTGTACTAGTCTGAAGATGGCCGTCATAGGCTGAAACCGGTCCAGTCAAAATAATAAAAGTGGAATAAAGTTACAAATTTGTTTTATTAAATCATTAAAATGGAATTCCACCACGAATTAACAGTTTCAAAATTAGAAATAATTCAAATATAATTGATAATCAGAAAAAAATGTTTATATATTTCTTTTGGATATTTAAATGGGCAAATAAATTTTATTCAATCAATATGTGTTATTTTACATCTAATAAATATACTGATGTGAGCGTAATGAATAGGATCAAGAAGGGGACGCTTAGATGGTTTGGGCATGTAGAGCGAATGAACGAAGAAAGGAGTGTGAAAATAATATATGATGCGAAAGTGAATGGAAGAAGTCGAGGACGCCCGAGAAAGACATGGCACGATCAAGTAAATCAAATACTTGAATCGGGTCATGTGAAGAGTCAGAATAACAGAGGAGTATGTATGAGACGATGTATGAATGTAAATGAAGCAAGGAGTGTGTGCCAAGACAGGGGAAACGGCGTGATGGTTAGTTAGTTAGTTAATAAATATAAATTAATATATAGTATATTTACGGCACGTTCCAGAGTGGTAGTGGTCAGTATCACCCTGGTGAAAAAACACCATTCAAAATCGAAACGTTGCTTAAAATGTCTTTAGCCGTATTTGGTGACCAGATCTGAATAGCCAGGTACTTCCCACCCTTCCTCAGCACTACCTTGAGCCCCACAACATACCCCAATTGGGGATGCCATAGTCCCTCTGGCTCCAGACGGTTGGGAACAGTTGGGACTCTTGTGCGGTATTCATCATTTGCCCAAACGGTCGGTAGCTGAGTAGACAAACGCGTCGGATTCCCACCCGAGCGTCGTGCGTTCAATTCCTCTGCTGGCTAAATCCTCCATCATTGCACAAGCCACATCTTCGGCTTATTATGATGGTAGTAAAAGTTTTTTCAAATATTGTCCGGTTATTCGTAACCCGGGAATGTTTGTCTTTCTTTAAAAAAAACGTAACTAACAATTACGCCGTTTCCCCGCAGGGGTAGGCAGAGAGGACGGACCGCCATATAATTCTGTCTCGGCACACACTCCTTGCTTCATTCACATTCATACATCGTCTCATACATACTCTTCTGTTATTCTGACTCTTCACATGACCCGATTCAAGTATTTGATTTACTTGATCGTGCCATGTCTTTCTCGGGCGTCCTCGACTTCTTATTGCATTCACTTTCGCATCATATATTCAATTTCAACATTAAAAAAAACGTAAAAGTATATTATAACTCGATTTATTTGAGGTTATTTGACTTTGAGCTGACAGAAGCCTTGATTTTTCAAATTTGCGTGGCTCTTTGAACTTCAACAAGGGACACATTTCACAGTTACAATAAATTTAAAAATCATCACGCAAGTGGTTTATTGCAGATAAGCAAGAATATTTATTCGAACACAGACTCTCGAACACCTCGGCACAGGTGTGATTCAAAACTCTCACGGCCAATCGTGTTGTGTTATTTGTCTTTTGTCTTTTATTCCGCATTGCGCTTCCTTCATCTTGAGGCAACCTTTCGAACAGCCTTCCAGTATTCACCATCGGTACAGACCTTCAGTAATGACAAAAAACTTAAGTTTAATGCGCTTACGTTTTTAGTTGTTAAATTGGTTTAATTAACTTATCAATAAGATTGTGTTGTGTTACTCTTTTTGACACTCCCGTTCCGAAGGGGGGTTCTAATGTCACCCCGAAGTTTAGTGCGATATCTTAGATAAAGATTACTGAAATATTATAAATAAACTTTTCTTATATAAATAAGTATTACAAAAAACCAATTACCTAATAATATGTTATGAAAACGTTTTAATTAGCAAAGGCAAATGGGGCAATTATGTCACCCCCTTCTGATCAAACGTTTGATTTTTTACTTTCAGGTGCGGAAAGGTTAATGAGTGCATCTGTTTTAGTGTAAACATTTGTCGAATGATCCATTTATTCTTGGAGTATCTACCACTCAGGAACGTGCCGCAAATATATTATGTAATATTTTGTATGAATTAAATGAGAAATAACATATTAATGTATTTGCGCACGCTGGAATTTAAACCCGCGACCTCTGGATTCGTAGTCGAGCGTCTTAACCACTCGACCACAGAGGCCATAATTTTACTTTTAATAATAATAATATTTCGATAATTTGTATAGCAATGTTTTTGTAAAAAATCACTCAAGAGCGTATATGGTATATACAATTAAATAAATAAATATAAACAGCTGTTTTTTAAATTGATTTAAACAACTATCACATGGTTCACGATCGCAGAAATAAATCAAATAATTTTACAATTTCGTAAAAACAGCACGTGCTAGTTAAAATCGTCAAATTCATTGTCAGTTATAAAAGAGCCAATTAAAAAATAAATAAAAAAATAATGAATAACACAAAAGATATTTTTCTAGCATTTCCGTAGACGCGGTAAAAAATGTATTCTAGTCAGACCGAACCTTGGAGTAAGAATATACATGGAGAGAGAGCTAAATATTTTTACCCAACCAATACAAATTTGCGATAAATCACTTTTTCGGGTTTTTACGCTGTATACCGTGAGAGAGAAAGAGACAAGAAAAGTCTTCGCATAATATTGCAGCATTTCTAATTATGTTCTCCGTCCGCGTTATTTATACAGCGTATTTCAACAGTTTGAAATATTATTGACCGAACATTTTTAATGATATAAAGACATAAAATCAACAAAAGGCTTCCATCATTATTTAGGCAAACCTTCTGTGATTAGTGTTTGTGTGATATTTTGACGTTATAAATCATTTTAATGGTGTATTGATATTGTTTAGTTTAATGTGGGCGGTAAGTAATAGGCTATCCAACTTCCTTTAACATATTGAATTTAGTTCCAATTATGTAGATTCTATATCTTCAAATTTGTCATTTACTTACATTATTTTTATTATGTATGTACTATATTTTCGATATTAACATGTTACTATGTAGCTAAAAAAACACTTTTGCAAATTGCCATCCCAACACAGGCTTATGCCTAGTGGGATGGGCAATTATACCAACCAACAAAAAATAAATATTGTTAAGTAAAATAATAAATAAATATCTTGGTCACTTTCTATTGAGTCAGTATAAAGTCAACAATACTGACTTCACCGTTTCGCTAAGGAACCTCTCCATGTATATTCTTACTCCAAGGACCGAACACATTCTGCTGTGTGTAAAATAGAGTGACGGTATTCGCGCCAAAAAGTTGCCAGTTCTACCGGCGAGCTGATTGCGGCGCGGAAATTCCACAGAGATCGCCGCAGAGAGGGAGTGGGGGCAGGAGGGCGGGGGGGAGGCTGTACCTCCGATCGCTGCGATCAGATACTTTTACTTTTATCATAAACCTGTTCCACTCCTCTCGAGGAGCGGGCGGCGGGCGACCCGCGACAGGCAACAGCGCGCGGAGCCAGCACAGCCTGCACTCAAATAACGAACCTAACAAACGGACAACTTTGATAAATGTTGAGATTTCGATATTCCGTGATGGCTGCTCTTGATCAAATTGTATTTAAAAAGATAACATGGTGAAACTTATTTAAAAAACATTATGTTTCAACGTATGAAGCAACTCGCACATCCTGTAATATAATTAATTTCGTCAAACATTGTTATCGATGGCGATGAGTACATAGGATGCAATATTTGTATTGTTGGCGATGTGTGATTTACATGAATTCCTATCCTACAGCTCCCACAAGGCATCGGTTGTGAAATAATATAATTTGCTCGTGTTGTTTGTATTTTTGTTTTTGAACGCTGTGTATTTGGCAACACTAGAACTTGCATAGCTGTGTTGTGATTCATTGTGGCCGGCCAATCACGTTAGCTCCTACTGGACACTGGTATCTGGTAGACTAGCTCACCGTTGATCAGAGAGAATGTTGCGATTTTCGCGCAAAAAAT
Organism: Drusus annulatus; assembly: GCA_022651775.1. Classification (NCBI taxonomy): domain Eukaryota; kingdom Metazoa; phylum Arthropoda; class Insecta; order Trichoptera; family Limnephilidae; genus Drusus; species Drusus annulatus. The sequence continues at coordinate 1,397,685 of JAGWCC010000076.1, read as the reverse complement.
GCTACATAACCAAAATTGCTATTGTTTTTTGTGTTTTTTTCAATTCAGTAGTTTTTCGTAAGAAATGATCAGCGATGGATTGGAACTAAATAGATTACGAATACGGGGTTGATAGCTGAGAAGAAGTCATATTGAAAGGTTCAAACAAACAGAGGAAGATGTAAACAGTGATGTTAGCTCACCTGATTTGCCACAATCGAGGCTAGAGCAGCCGCCATGCCAAACAAATCAGCGCATATTCAAAATCCAGGAGAAATCTCTATCGCACAAGGGTTTGACACGGGATCTATCGTATACAATGATGCCAGTCGGCCACAGAAACAAAGCACTCCACTGAGTTTTGGCGAATGCAGCCGAGAGCCAGAAGTCAGAGCCCAGAGCCGGCACACAACACGAGCCTGACAGCGGCGAGACTGACTTGTGATAACGGCCACACGATTCGGGGACGGAAAGCGAAATCACAAAGAAAACAGAAGACACGAAACTAACGTAGACTGGGACAGGTAAACAGAACACAGAAGGTAGAACTCGGCTTCGGGCGGTTGCGACTTGCGACGACACGCGAAATAATTCGCTCGGAGGACCACTGACACTGACCGGAGATGAAATAAAGGAAGGCTCGTTCCTGGCTCCTGTATCGCGCGGGCAGGCAGTCAGCAGTCAGCAGCCAGCAGCCAGTAGCCAGTAGCCAGTAGCCAGTCCAACCGAAGGACGCTATAGAGTATAAGTCTGCGGAGATTTGTCGCTCTTGCCGCGCAGAGGACCGGGGACCGGGGACTGAGGGCCGGAGAAAAAGTAACATCGATACCAATACCAAGCGGTGGTAAACCATCGCATAGCGGCATACCAGACGCGGCGCTGGCGGCGTCTCGCTCTGGCGGGCCGCGCGGGCTGGTCGCCCCGGCGGCCAGAGGGAGACGGGCACGGGGCGGCGGGCCGCTCCGAGCGGGAAGGTAATCTTACAGGTTACATACTCCCACTACGACATTGGCGCGGACTGGTCAATGGGCCAAATATCAGATCTGCCTCCTCGCCTAACTATGTACCTAGTACCTGCCTACTACCTCGGGCCACATTCGGAGGCTGTTTTCGGTAGTCAGAATTCGGATTTCAATTCACGATTATCGAGTGGGTAGAGTCATTACTTCTCAAATAGTAGTAGCCAACAAACGATCATTATCATAATAGTGTATTATTATGTGGTAGTTTTCAAATTCCATAGTTAATGTATCAAAACATGACAACGGCGAGTCATTATTCTTATTCTAGCAGCTTTTCGAGTAAGTAGGTATGTGTTTTCAACACTTTCCAACATGAACAAATATCAATTAATTATTACACTCACAACGTTAGTTTACGTACAGATTAAAGTAATAAACAAAGTGATAACAATATGTAGGTGATATAATTTTGCTGAATGACGCGCTGTTAGCAAGTAGACAAGTAGTTAATTAAGTAACAATAAATAGTGCAGAATAATAACAGAAATAATTAAGAATTAATTTCAGCAGAAGCTGATTCTATAGAAAGGGTATAAAAGCCTCTTTGTTCGTAGTTTCAGTTCAATCAAACACTCATACGTCTGCCATCTGTGCATATGTGTTACCTTTACCTATGTCATACAATCTAGGTTCAATTCAGTTTTAATATTTTAATGAAAAAAAAGGGTACAAATTTACGGAAAATAATCAGCATATCGCTGAAAGCTTATTGTAACCTCTCTCTCTTTCTCATAAACGACGCATGTAGCAGAAAACAAGGTCGCAACGGAGCTCTCAGCGGTAGAACTGTGATGCATGTTTACGAGAGATGGAAAGGCCGATAAGGACTATAAAGAAGGGTGAATGCAGGAAACTCCACTAACGGAGGACTGAACGTGTTGGCGCAAATAAAAAAAATGTCGATAGAATCAAAGCTATCAGTTCATAATGGAGTCCTTATACCAACCCTGATGTATGGCAGTGAGGCATGGAACTGGCAGAGGAAGGATGAAAGTAGACTGAATGCTGTAGAAATTAAATCCCAGAAGCGTATGTGCGGTAAAACCATGTATGATTGTGTTAAAAATGTAGATATCCGGAAATAACGCAATGAACAGGAAAGAAAATGATGCTTAGATGGTTTGGGCATGTAGAGCTGATTAAAGAAGAAAGTAGTGTGAGAAGAATATATGACGCGAAAGTAAATGATAGAAGAAGTCGGTAACATCCGAGCAAGACATGGCACGATCAAGTGGATCAAATGATGTAATATTAATAAATTGATGTAAACATGCACTGTTATACCCATATCTGAACCTTTTTTCTCAAGATTTATGATAACGATCGTGATTTTAGATAGTTTTGATTAGTATACATATTATATACTATTTTCTCCTTGTTAGTTAGTCTTATTAGTTTAATTCATTTAGTATGAAGCGCACTTGCAATGAAATATCACAAAACTGGGCCATACAAGTTCACTGTTAATGATTTAATAAAACAAATTTGTAACTTTATTCCACTTTTATTATTTTGACTGGACCGGTTTCAGCCTATGACGGCCATCTTCAGACTAGTACAAATGTTTGTTAACCTACGGCTTATATACTATTTTTGGGGATGTTAGGGGTAGTAAACAATGATTTTACTTTAATTATATTCATCAGTATTGTTGCATGATTTTAATAGTTACAGGGTAAAAGTTACTTTTAATTTATTGGTATTACTATTTTATATATCTATCTGGAATATTTATTTATTTTATTTGATATTTAAGATGGGTTACAGTTGCATTTCTATAAATATGAATTGACAATGTATTTATATAATGAAAGGTTGGTGAATACTGATTGTTAATGAGTTTACTTTAGGTTTTCCCATCTTAATTGTGATGTCCAGATGTACAACATAATTTTCTAATTATTGGGTTACTCCCAGCATTATGGTATATTAGTTTTATGATTCTATTCATTATGCACTGTTAGAGTAGATTACTTCTATTATTATAATTTCTCGGTATCAAGGAATTTCAAAATTAGAAATAAGTTCACTGTTATTATTATTAAATACTCGAGTCGGGCCATGTCAAGAGTTAGAATAACAGAAGAGTGTGTATGAGACGATATATGAATGTGAATGAGAGTGTGTGCCAAGACAGAGTTGAATGGCGGTCTATGCTTTCTGCCTACCCCTGCGGGAAAACAGCGTGATAGTTAGTTAGTGAAGTTTCCTCGTTGGCTGTTTTCAATTATTTCCGTCAGTCCAATATTCGTATGGGCAATATGAAAAATCATAAGCCCGGTCCCAGTACGGTCCTGCCGGCTGGACATCATGTCGGTTGAACCCTCGAGGATTATTCCTCTACCTGCTGCCGCATGCCGCCCCTCGCCCCCGCCCCCGCCCCGCCAGGCCGCACTGCGATCCTGATTATCCCCAGTGCCGATTTACCGGACGCAGTAAATATAATGGCATTCTCAAGGCGGGGAACCTTCAACCAATATAAAAAGTAGGATATTCGACGAAATGTCAAACAAATTATAATACTTGGGGCATGAAACGAGATTAATAAGTTTGCGATTTAATTAATTTAAGCCTAAGATTACCTTCGGTTTAACCTGGACTACGTACATAGATTTAAATGTATTAAAAACTGTAATTTTATACTTAATAAAAAAAATCATAGAGCGGTTGTATTGTGTTATACACGGTGTCTCACGCTCATACCGCGAAACTACAGGGGGTTTTGAGCTAAGAAAAAAATCAATTAAGTATTTCGATTAGTTTGAATTTTTTTCGTGCGTAAAGTGAAACTTTTTTTATTCACTTAAAAAGTGTATAAAAAAAAAATATATATATATATGTATATGTATCTCGTAACTGGAAAGTCAAAAGGTCTTAAGCGACACTTTGGTCAAAAATGAGTTAAACATGCAGTTTTGATCAGTTTTCTTTTCTGCATCGAATGCTCTGACTCTCGTTTGATTCTGGAGACTTTTGTGACCCTTCAGCCACCTAAAATATATTTACCATTTTGGAGAAGGCTTGAGTCAAGACATGACACAAGTTTGGGGCTTTTTTTAGCTTTTCGTCGCTCCAGGTAACTCAGTGAGAGCATTTAGTTACCTGAGTTAACATTTTTTTCAAAATCCAACCAGGTTTTGAAGACTTATGAATTTTATTGTAAAACAAAAAAGACTTTAAAGTGCTCTGGTGTAAACTTCGCAAAATGACGCTTCAGCCCTTTTGCCTTTCCAGCGACGATATATATAAAGCATATATATACAGCTTGATACAGAATTTCGCAGGCGGCTTAAGAAGGAACTAACAAACGAATGAACTATTTTTCAAAACCATTGATTTTTTGCATCCGCAAAATCTACATTACCCACGTCACCGACTGCAAGGCAGGCAAGCTAAATTGAAGAAACTAAAAACGGACTTACACCATTTTGAAAGGCGGTGCATAATGCGGTCGGTATCCGACCCCTTTGTTGGTATTCGTTATGTTGAATCATGCAAATGTCTACCATTGCGTGATTCACCTACGAATGATGGTGCAATCTGAACACATTTGATTATTAAATCTAAAATGTGGCCGTGAAATTGGCATATTTTGGGCGGTTTATAGAAACTTTTTGACGAGATCTGAAACTAGACAGACACATTATGGAACTGTAGTTTTTAGTTAGTGGCAAATTTCACGAGTCTGTCTTTTTTGATGGTCAAATAGGTATAAGGCAGGTACCGACGTGTCCATGGGCTAAACATCAAATCTGTTGGATTCATAGACATAAAATACAAGACACGTCATATTCATACAATTTTTACGAAAAATTTAGCACCACTAATGTTGCACCACTAAATGTTTCACCCTCGTATGAAAAGGATAGCCATTTAAGAATATGTGTGTGCGGAAGAGATAGCTATATGAACGACTTGGTTTATTGCAACCAGGCGCGTTGTCTCAGTAACGCATCTAAATTATTTAATTCATCTAAGGTTGGATTAGATGAAGTCAAAACTAAATACTCAATTCAAACGGACATAACGAAGGCACTTTTGAATTTGGCAGCCACCTCTGGCCTGGAGCTCCAAAATATATGAAAAACCCTAGACCCTGTGCAGAAACGGGCGGTCTGTTCGACAGATTCTCCTATTGCAATCTTTGGAGCACAGACGTCAAGTGGGAAGGCTATCCTTGTTCTACCAGTATTTCAATGGAAGATGCTCCAAGGACTTGCGTAATTGATCCCTTCGACACCGGTTCATAGCCGGGAAACTCGTTGAGATTCGATACATACGAACGGGTCGCTTCTACGAATCGTTCTAGTGTTCAACAGCTCGGCTGTGGAATGATTTGCCGACCTCTGTGTTGCCTACCTCCTACAACACGGGCTTCAAGACCCAGGTTCACTCCCTCCTTTTCTTTAAAAGACCCTCCACACAGCATCCCCAAAGAAGAGAAATTTCCCTAAGGGCTTCCTATGTGAGATTAATGTTAAAAAAACTGGTGAAAGTGTAGAGTAAATTAATATACGTAGGTGTATTACTTAACATCGCGAAACATATGATTTTATACCGGAAAGATAAAATAATATTATAGGCTTTTCAAAGCATAAAATCATAGCCTTTAAAGTTATGGAAATATCAGCTTTTAATTTTATTTTTACCGCACAAGAGTCCTAACTTTCCGGAGCCAGTAAGACTATGGCATCCTTAATTGGGGTTTGTTGTGAGGCTGAAGTTAGTGTGAAGGGGAAGGAGATTGGGAAGAGGAAGGTTGGGAATTACCTTGCTATTCAGATCTGGTCGCCAAAGACGGTTAAAGCCATTTCAAGCAGCGTTTCGATTCTAAATGGTGGTGTTTCACCAGGGTGGTACTTAGAATATCTACCACTCTGAAACGTGCCGCCAACATACTATATAATAATAATAATAGTAAATGAATAAATTTTACAGCGCCGTTTTTGTGGGAAAATCACCTCAAGGGCGCTTTATAAATTAATTTATCTAAACTATAATTTATTACTTAAGCTTATAACTAATAACTTACAGTTAAGATTTATTACTAATGGCTTACAACTAATAGTTTCAACTAGTGACTTACAATAAAGACTTATAGCTTGTAACTTACTACTGAGTATAACTTATAACTAGTGACTTACAAATAAGATTTCAATATTATTTTATAGTAATTAAACGTGAAATAACACAAATTAATTGCTTGAAATGTATTTGTCCACGCCGGGATTCGAGCCGGTAGCCTCTGGATTCGTAGTCGAGCGTCTTAAGGGTCAGCACACAAAAATACACACTTTTTGGCTTTCTAATACAAACAATATTATAAACTATTTATCTGTTAATTCTAGTTAGGAAAATGTTTAAGGTTTCCAGTGAATACAATTCTTAAATAGTAATCTCTTAAATTCTATATGAAATGCACATTAGAATTTTAAGTAAAACGCTAAAAAATGCTTTCACTGGTTTTCAAACTGCAACTTTTACAAACATTTTAATATGTTTTTCATAGAATTTAAAATATTACAGTTGAAAATGTTCATTCACTGGAAACTTTAGACATTATCCTAACAACACATGTAGAATTTACAGATGAATCATTTGTAGTATTGCTTGTATTAGAAAGCTACAGAGTGACGTTTAGCATCAATTTTAAGTGCTGAGGGTTAACCACTCAACCACGGAGACCGTCTGGGCAGAATAAAGGAACAGGCGACGAACGAATTCTGAAGATTCATTTTTTTTCATTCGTAAGAGTAATTCCACACATCGACGATGAAATACAAATAAATACAGTTTATTTCCTCAAAAAGAGTTGTTGACGCGTGACCCCCAAACCCCGAGACGAAGGCACTTACCACGGGACTGTCACGCGCGTCGAGGACATGTACCTACACTGCTATTTTCCATACAAAGACACATTTGTAACAATTACTTTTACTATCTCCCAAACGCCCACCAATGGTGTCGAATTAAATTTATGATATCTGTATATTATCTACATTTGGTTACTCGAATACAAAAATATAGATAATTACGCGTATACCTACTTACAACCGACGTACATACATGATGAATTCGATGACACATACAAAAATTAAAATATGTCGGTGCTCGAGTATTATCAGAAATCATTTTGAAAATTTTAGGTTAGGTTTTGAAAATGTTCCCGGATTATTCAGAAGCACTACAAGGATTGCTATTTTAAAACGTGAAATATATTTAAATTTAGAACACAAAGGAAAATTGGAGGAAAACAAATCGGTGTCACGTGACGCCCCAACATTTCAGCGTGTAAAATGAATTTGAAATAAATAAATGCTAAATGCTTCAAAGAAAAGTGAACTTTATTCCAAACGAATGCCACACGAAAGTCACTTCATGGTTTTGATTTCGTTTATTTGTGGACTTTTACAAAAGCCCTTTGTGAGCAAAACAATGCCATCACATTGTCCCGTCACAATCGCCCCCATTACAGCATTACACGGGGAGAGCGTCTACACTCTACATGCATTCGCGTACATACTAGTACTGGGCGTTAAATATAATTCGAAAAAACGCCAACGCCGTTATCGTTGGCGATTGTTAACTGTTAAATATAACCGTTGAAAATAACGCCGACGTTGACTATTTTTTGGTAAACTACCAATATACTATATTTTCTAAATTACATATAAGTACACAAAGCGTCCTTGAGGTGATTTTCCCACGAAAACGGTGCTATAAAATGTATCCATTTATTATTATTATTATGTTTAGACGTTGAATTATATGAGCTAATAATGCAAATACAATAGTAAAAAAATAAAATAATATATTGCGTCGTATTGTCTACTAAAACTTAATTTATTTGCTTACTCGGTATTTGCACTTTGGCCGTGAAACAAAATATAAACATTAGACAACTACACCATTGATCGTATTCTTCAATTCACAAAAACACATCGAATGCACGCGCGCCAAACTAAACGAGTAGGAGATTGACATAAAACTAACTAGCAAAAATAATGAATAACGAGCCTATTGGTTTTAATAATAATAATCCCCTGTTGTAAAATAACAGCTCGATGAAAAGACATTGTCGTTATAATATATCTAGCTGTTATATATGTTTTACTTATCATTATTTTCGTCACTTGATTCTAGGCGCTACGTATCGGCCGTTTCGGATAAGAAAGTCCACAGATATGTTTAGTAAGAAGAAATATATCCAAAAGATTATTCCAAACTACGTATAATATTGTGCACGGCGCACACACTCTTTACACCTTTTTAAAGAATAAAATAATAGGTACATGACAATGTGATGCGTCGTTATAATGTAACTAGCTGTTAGATATATTTGCCTTGTCATTATTTTCGTCGCTTGATTCTAGGCGCTACGTATCGGCCGTTTCGGATAGGAAAGTCCACAGATATGTTTAGTAAGAAGAAATATATCCAAAAGATTATTCCAAACTACGTATAATATTGTGCACGGCGCACACACTCTTTACACCTTTTTAAAGAATAAAATAATAGGTACATGACAATGTGATGCGTCGTTATAATGTAACTAGCTGTTAGATATATTTGCCTTGTCATTATTTTCGTCGCTTGATTCTAGGCGCTACGTATCGGCCGTTTCGGATAGGAAAGTTCACAGAGATGTCTAGTTAGAAGAAGTATAACCAAAAGATTATTCCAAACTACGTATAATATTGTCGACGACGCACACACTCTTTACACCTTTTTAAAGACTAAAATAATAGGTACATGACAATACGAGGCGTCGTTATAATATATCTAGCTGTTAGATATTTTGGTGACATTTGGAGAATTATACATAACAGTTACATTTTAGGTGCCGTCATTATTTTACCTAGCCATTATTTTATTCGCTTGACTCTTGGAGCTACGTATCGCGCGTTTCGGATAGGATATTCCACTAAAACGTTTAGTAAGAAAGTATAAAAAGATACACATAATGTCGCTTACGATGCATAAACTCTTACACCTTTTTGTTTACTTGGCGCTAACGCTAATACAATAATAAGAGCGTCGAAGAATATTCGTATGTAGGTATGTACTAATATTTTTAGTAATAATATCTAACTGTTAGCGCAAATTTTCGTCAATAGCGTTAGACGTTGGCGGCATCTAGCTGTTATTTCTAACAGCTAGATATATTCTGATACAGTACTAGTACATACTACATCATCATTATTCTCGGTTCTATGGTAGGATTCTACGTTAATGGTTAGTTGATTCGTTTGAATAGTTGGTAACCTACAAAATATCCCATCGAAGTATCTATTATCTATTCAATAGGAATAAAATAACGATTAACATACTTCAGACAAAGAAATGAATGGGAAAAAAATCTATTTGTGTTTGGATGTTCGATTCTCATTTTTATATCAACACAATGGGCGAAATTATATACTAAAACAGTTGATGAAATGCTCAACGTTCAAAGTTTGCCACGCAACCAGTGTGAAAAATCAATCACGTGTGAATTATTTAGTTAATCTTTTCATTTAATCAAGAAAATTTATCGGGATAAAATTACCAGAAAAACATTGCACACAATGCACAACGTGTTTATTACTTGAGCTAGCCCTGGTGGTTGCACAAAAGGCCGTCGCGGACAACACTATTAATTATAAATTGAATTATGTCGCTAAATTGATAGAACCTATAGTGAGAAAGTTTGTACAATTTAAAAATACTAGCAGGTGAAAAAAACACTCGGCGGTTACGCGAACCATGTACGACTGACTGGCACTAGCCATTATTATAAAATATCAATTAAGCTAAGAGGAGATGAGTAAATGTCGCAGGCAAACTTGAATGGATTACTCACACACTAAATAAAGAATTCATCGTTGTAGTGAAAGGTGCTACAGGAAAATTCCATAAAAAAATACTAAGCTGGTTCATCTCCCAATGTCTATGTATTTTTAACAGGATGCTCTTTATACAGATCTGCTGAAATGCAGTTTACAATATCGTCTAAACGCAAAACAAAACCATTTTTTGGTTATCATATATTTATTACTATTTTAATGCAAAACAGTTGGACAGGCAGGCAATATACGAGTAGATATGATTTCAGAGTGGTAAAGCTAGCGGAGAGATAAGTGTTGAGATAAGTAGTATAATATAAGGGCTTTTATGCGTCGCGACATTCCGAGGTGACGGGGAGGTAGTAGTATCAGGAACTACACCTATTCACTTGTCGCTGGAGACAAGCCGAGAGGAATGCCGCGGCAATCAATCATAAGCTAGTGGAATGACGGTGCCTCTCGCGGGGACTATGATCGCTATTCACTACAGGAGAGTGCCACTGGGGAGGTAGTTCAAAGCGGATGAAGGGAATTAGCCCTGTGAGAAAAATGAATAATGTTTAAATATATTATTATACTGAGCAAGGAGTCACTATTTATCCGATGTTGTACAGTATTTGATACCGGCAGCCTATTGTTGGACGTGTGAGTTTTATTAGACATCCGATTATATGCATTTGCATATTTGAACCTTTTCTGGTTGTTAGTTTTCTGGTAACATACAGTTTTCTTTTAATTAGTTTTCAACGCCGCAGCAAGACTCAAGATCACCGGCATATCAAAATATTCCTACATTTCAGAGCACCTCAAAAATCTTTACTTGCTTGAATGTCCTGAATGAATCCAGTTCAAGCTTCCTATATGGTATTTTAGTCAATTAACGGAATGGCTCCGGCTTATTTATCGGAACTATGTATTCCTGAAGATTCCGATTCGCGACAGTCAACCCTTAGATCGGCAACGTCATCGGCTATAGAAAGGTTGAAGGAACCAAAGCGCACACCAGACACTAAATCCGAAGAGCGTGCTGCAGGAGTGTCAGGTCCTTAAGCTTGGAATGGACTACCACATGATCTGATACGGACAAAAGACTCGGCAGAGTTCAGATCTAAATTTAAAATTCGTCTTTTCAGAAATCATATTCGTAAATACCCAAATAACAAATTGCACAAATTTCCAAAGCTAGGCTAGTCCATTAGCATCTAAACTCACCAGTATAATAGTATGTTTTCATGCAATGATCGGCAAATCTCGATCTACTGCTAAAAAAAAGTTCGGAACTTTTTCAAAGCCCGCGACACATGTAAATAATAAGGTAATTTTAGCTATACATAGTTCTAAGTATTTCGATAGTTTTATTGTAAATTAAGACATAGTTCTGAAGTTTGTAGGGCGCCCTGAGGTGATATTTCACAAAAATGGCGCTATATAAATTAGTAAAGTATTTTTAACACGATAAATAAAAAGTATTACCCTGTGGCGGGGTCGGGAAGCGTGCTTGTGGTGAGAGGGCGGGCGCCCGCTGCTGGGGGCCCTGTGCCGCCCCTCCCCGCTCCTGTTGGACTTGCGACTAGTCATGGACCACCGGGCTTACCATCAGTTCAATAATCCCCACTTACAGTCGGTAGCCACTAACAACTGAACAATTACGACACACAGAACTGAGTTTAAAAACTTCACTAATTTTACTTGAAACTAAGATCACGTTTTTATAATCTGTGTAGTTTTGTCAATTTAGACAAAAAGTGGCGGAACTTTTCCTATTACTACTGCACGGTTGATTGACTCGTTTATCCAATACTATAATCCGGAAATCCTGAGTTGGCGTAATAATTTATAAAGACTATTCGTAATATTTTAGATACCTAGTAATTACATTTGGTTGAAGAAAAAACCAGCAAAAATGTATTTTTAATGTGGCAATTTGTGTTTATTATCCCTGGGAAGATTTATCTCAATGAGTTATTTTGTCATGTCGTACTACGCAATTTGTAACATTTGCATACTAAGTGAATCGTGAGAATAACTCGATACAGTGTTACCGCAAGTCAGTAAAAATACAGGAATATTGATGTTACTTTACAACTAATTATATTGTATGTAACTTGTTACAGCTGGTTGTTGAGTAAGGAAATATACACTGGAAAAGAAGAACAGGGAGAAGACAGACAATAGCTCATTTAACAATAGTTTTAAGTAGCCTGTGAGGTGATATTTTCAATAGTATTATTATTATTCCTTTTCGCGATTAGTATTCCAAGGTTCAATTTGGAAGTGGAAGTGTTGTTGGTGATGGCCCACCTCCAGTAGGGAAATGCACAAAAATGACGAGAAGTAGAAATATTATGTTAATATTTTTACATGTTGAACTATGAAATGCCACATTTATTATTATTAAACAAATAATATAACCAGGTAACTGAGAGATTTTGCTTTATATTTGAAATGACTTATATCACACTGTAGCTTGCCTCAAACAATGCAATTGAATACATAAATCACTCGAGAGTTAGAAGTGCCCATTGTTCGACAAATTGCCCAAAAATTCTTCAAAAAATGATTGACGACCTTTCACAAACTGAAGCAAGACGACCACTGACTAAAAAATCGCCAAAAATACCATCAGACGGAAAAATATGATTTTTTTTTAAATTTAAAAATGGTTAGAAAAAATTGTAACTTTTAATTGTGCACGAATAACATTTATTTTTGGAGAAGACACAAAATTATCAAAGGCTTCTCTTTACACTAATTACATTGTGCGTGCGATGGAGTTTAAACGCTGTTTTAACAATGACAGACAAGCCAACACTGTTGTAATCCGAGTCTTGCAGAGACCTAGCACCAGATACCAGAGCGGCAGTCTGCAGTTAGATGGGCAGGTTGTTCGGAGTGCGAATCTCGGATAGGAAGTGAAGCGATCGACATAGAAAAGCGGAAATCGACAGAACAGTGTCAGGTGGGTACTGCTACTCGGTGCGTACCAACTAAAACGCATCGCGCCTGATCTGTTTTATGCCAGTTGCTAATGTAAGTGACATTGATTAAAAAGCTCATTAAAATCATTTATCTGAAAATTAACCCTGTGTACCCAGAATGCGACAAAATATAAAAAGAACAAAAAAACATTTAATTGATATAAAATAAAATATATAGTATATTTGCGGCACGTTTCAGAGTGGTAGATACTCTAAGTATCGCCCTGGTGAAAGACCACCATTCAGAATTGAAACGTTGCTTGAAATGGCTTTGGCCGTGTTTGGTGACCAGATCTGAATAACCGGGTACTTTCCAACCTTCCTCTTCCTCATCTCCTTCCTCTCCCCACTACCCTCAGCCTCACAACATACCCCTATTGGAGATGCCATAGTTTCACTGGCTCTAGACGGTTGGGAGCAGTTGACACTCTTGTGCGGTATTCACGTAAAATAAAAAAAATAAACATCAGAGAAAACAATCTTTGATTCTACACTGTATTTTGTAATGATTCTGAATTATTATTTATATTAAATGTAACTTTACTTCCAAAATTAAACATGAAATTTTCATAAAATAACGATTTTTGCCCCTTTCATTCATCGTGGCCAAATTCTAAGGATATTAAAAGAAGGGTAAATACAGGAAACTCCGTTAATGGAGGACTGAACGCTGTTGGCGCAAATAAAAAAAAAATCAAAGAAGTGAAGCTAGCAGTCCACAATGGAGTACTTTTACCAACCATTGTGTATGGCAGTGAGGAATGGAACTGGAAGAGGAAGGATGAAAGTAGACTGAGTGCTGTACAAATGAGAAAAAAATGTAATGCGCCTGTCAGAATCCATACAAAATTAGGGTGGAAAAAATTCTACCGCGCTAAAAGACTCTCGATCTGAACGGAGCCTAATTGAACCAGATGGGTAGGCCGCTGGATAACTGAACACCGGTGTCGGAGCAGAGCCGGATCCACCAAACGTTCAAACTGTGCCAAAAGCATTAGCGCCACCTCTGAAGGGGCGCCGTGGAAATAAAAATAATTAACTAACCATCACGCCGTTTCTCCGCAGCGGTAGGTAGAGAGGACGGACCGCCATACAACTATGTCTAGGCACACACTCCTTGCTTCATTCACGTTCATACATCGTCTCATACATACTCTTCTGTTATTCTGACTCTTGACTTGGCCCGACTCAAGTATTTGATTCACTTGATCGTATCCACGTCTTCCTCGGGCGTCCCCGACATCTTCTTCCATTTACTTTCAAGTCATATATTCTTTTCACACTCCTTTCTTCGTTCATTCACTCTACATGCCCAAACCATCTAAGCGTCTCTTTCTTGGTTCTATTCATTACACTTACATCAGCCTTACACTATTTCCGGATATTCACATTTTTAACACGGTCGTACATGGTTTTACCGCATATACGCCTCAGGGATCTCATTTCTACAGCGTTCAGTCTACTTGCGTCCTTCCTCTGCCAGTTGTATGCCTCACTACCATACATAAGGGTTGGTATAAGCACTCCATTATGGACTGCTAGCTTTGCTTCTTTGTACATTTTTTTCATTTGCGTCAACGTCGTTCAATCCTCCATCAATAAATATCTTATTAAAATTTACGTAAAATATTCATTTAAATATTATCCACATCATGGGATAATTATTTTTTGGGCTGGTCACATCACTGTGCATTCAACGCCAATCGAAAATGTATGGTAAAAGTTTGTCACGGATTTTTTTAACGAATTGCATAATAGTTATCAGGGCGTAGAGTCTGTTTTTCTATGGTGTGTCGTACGTCGAAATCGATGAAATTCAAACAACCAATGAAATGCACACTAAGAGACGGTACATATTCATGTAACAGTGACTGCGCTCATTCGATTTTAATACTAGTATTTTTTTTTAAATCATGCGATACTTCTAAAAGACTCGACAGAGTTCAGAGCCAAACTCAAAACCCATTTTTTTCAGCAAATCATATCCATAATCAAGATGTAACAAGCCCAATAGAATTTCTGTTCAAACCAAGAAAACTATTCAGACTCTCATTCCTTAAATTTATTAGAAGATTATCACCATTATCTGTTCCTCACTACGAAAAATTAGAAAAATACCTCCGATATAGTCTATTTTAAATTTGCTCTAATGCCCTAAAAAAAAAAAAAAATAATAAAAAATAAATAAAAATATATGTAAGAATCAGCTAAATTTTAAGTTATTTTGATATGGTGACTGTGTCCTGCCAGAAGTGACCTGCCAGGTAAGTATGTTGCTGTATATTTATATAAACTAAGAATTAATATTATGAAGAAATTAAGATTTGTACAGTGCCCTTGAGGTGATTTTTCACAAAAACGGCGCCATACAAATTATCCAAATATTATAATTCGATAAAATAAAAATATATATTAAATGAAATCCCATGTCTCAGCTATCGACTTTTTTAAAGCTCTCTTATACAAAAAAAAAACTTTGGAGTAACTACTTCACAACTCATTTTCGTATGAATTCATGAAATGAAACGAGCTTGTGAATTTTAATTCCAAGATTTCAAGGCACTCGTTCGTTTCATAGTTAACAATTTCTAATGTCATTGGAAATATGTAGATCGAATAAATATGATGATTTGATTTCTAAATTTGCAAACGCGAAGGCAAGCTCGTATTATTTAAAGTGATAAATGCCGTTAAATAGATTCAGAAAGTATAGGGCTCTGTACGTTTTTTTATTTAAAAAAACCTAGTGTGATAGTTAACTCCAGATCACTTGGAAAAGCTACTTAGCTCGTGTCTTTATCGCGGAATATTGTAAAATCGAACGTTTTCAGGGGGAAAGAATTTTTAATGTGAATAAAAAATGGGAGAGGCGGAATCGGTACCTACTGCACAGGGCGCGAGATGTCACGGAACCGGCCCTGCGTCCGAGTGACGGGTGACGAGTGACGGGTGACCAGACGACAGGAATTTACGTTACACACAGATAGATTTTCCGCCACACCTACATTGTATATTATGCTGTGTACAAAACTACAATAATACATTGTGGGAGGATATGGCGAGATTTTATACAATTTTTAAAATACTTTTCAACTTTGTATAAAGAATTTAAACACACCTACAAAATATATACAAATTCAGATCCCAGTTTAAGAAGACTAGAATTTAAGGAGAGTAAAGATAGGTAATAAAATTATCGAAAGAAATCCAAGGTGATGAAACTGATAGTGAATTAACAATCACCGATGCGCTTTGATAAAGATCGTCTATAGCGGATCCCGATCGTTATAAAAATACATTATGTTGGTACAGTAGACTGGTGGTAATAGGGTAGATCTCAGAGCAAGAATATATATGGAGAAAGAGCTACATGTTTTTACCCAACCTATACACATTTACGATAAATCACTTTCTCCGGGGAGAAAGAGACAATACAAGATCTCACATAATATAGCACCACCATTCGGTATGTAAGGATTTTTCCGTCTCCCGCGTCTTCGGCGACTCCGCCCACTACGTTCCGTTATGCAACATAACAGGACATAGCTCAACGGTTTTTTTTTAGGTTATATCCTATATTTTTGTTTATAACAACACTGTGAAAAAGTGGTCCTCCAAATAAACAAAAACATTATGTCAACGTGTGCTATGAATGGATGTATAAATACCCTAGCTCTAGTCCTAGCCACGCCCAAGTCACGCAAAAATCATCAATACTGACTACAGAAGCGCTCCCTTCTGTATATTATTGCTCTGAGCGTTAGATATATCTAAGTAGATGCAGTTTTTGTGAATTTAAAAAAAGTCTTTATTATCCAATACTTCAAATGCTATACTCATTATGGTACTTGTTATCTATGGTAAAAGTACACAGTCGAAACTGTTATATAGGTGTATTTTTTTTAAAGAAAGACAAACTTTTCCGGTTCGCGAATAACCTGACAATCTTTGAAAAACTCCTACTGCCATCATAATAAGCGGAAGATGTTGTTTGTGCAATGATGGAGAACTTAGCTAGCAAAGGAATTGAACCCACGACGTACGGGTGGGAATCCGACGCGTTTGCCATCTTAGCTAACATTTGAAGACTTAAAAATGTCGTAAAGCAAAAATAAGTCCAAAAACATACATAAGAATATTATTTATCACTAACTAACCAACCATCACGCCGTTTCCCCGCAGGGGTAGGCAGAGAGGACGGACCGCCACAAAACTCTGTCTTGACGCACACTCCTTGCTTCATTGCCACGTCTTTCTCGGACGTCCTCGACTTCTTCTTCCATTATTTATCACAATAAAACATTAATATCTGAAGAAAAAAAGGTTTGCGTTCGAATGTCAAGTATAATAATTTTATCGAAGAAAGCAAATACTTGGTGGAATGCCATTGTAAAAAAAAAAAAGAAAACAATATGGTAGTAAATGGTGCAGTTTTGTAATAGTTCACCTCAAGTGTGCTTCACATTAAATAACCTAACCTAATATAACGTCGAGAAAATAAACACTGTGCATGCTAATTAAAACTATCTAAGTCATGATTGTTATCATAAATCATGAAAAATATGTTCAGATGTAGGTATAACAGTGAATGTGTACATCAATAGATTGAAAAACAATTTACTAGAAGCTAAGGGTGAAAAAAATCCAGATGAAAAGTATGTATAAATATGAACAAATTTGTAAAAGCAAAGAAAGGGATAATAATATTGAAGACAGTAAATGTAGTATGTAAACATTTCATTATAATTTATGATGAAATGTTTACATTTAAAAATATATATATATTGATATAACACTTGTATAACACTACTATGTATTATATTTGATAATAAAAAAAAAAAATTAAAAAAATAAAAAAATAAAAAAATGTGTTGGTACTTAAAAATATCAATATTCAAGTATTATAAGTTAACGATTTTTTAAATGCAAACAGTTTGAATATAACAAAATATTTAGTAACACACCACTGACTTCAGTCAGACATAGATAGAATTGTTGACTGGAGTAAAAAGAATAAGATTGAGTTCAATATATCTAAATGTTTAATTTTGTCATTCACTAGGGCGTTTCATACCTGGTACTACCGGTATACGATGGACAACCTATGTTTAAAACGTGTCTCCACTATGAAGGATCTCGGAATCATGTTTGATAGTAGGCTGACATTTCATGCTCACATTGAGATGGCTTGTGGCAATTCATTGAGAATGCTGGGTTTTGTCTTACGCACCGCAAGGAAGTTCAGAGACACCCGGGTTCTCAAAATTTTATATAACTCATTAGTAAGGAGTAGACTTGAGAGTGGGTCGATCGTTTGGAGTCCACACGAGGTCAAGTACTCCCTCATGTTGGAGAAGGTTCAGAAGAAATTTCTGAGATTTCTTTACTTGAGGGAGTACGGTTACTACCCGTGGCTCTATCCTACCGACTTTCTCTTGGGTATGCTCGGAACATACCATCTAGAGGTCAGAAGGGATGTGTACATTGCAACACATTTCTTCAGATTGATTCGTGGCTGGTCTGAAAACTCAGCTATCATGGAGAGCATTCATTTCTATGTTCCAGATGGTTATCTTCGCCATCGGCAGCATAGGTTGTTTTATCTCCCGGCCTGCAGGACCAACTTGCCAATGGTCATGCCGGTGGGGAGGGCAATCATGTTGTTGAATCGAATCGCTTCGGATGTCGATATATTTTGCATAAATGAAGCTTCGTTCAAACGACAAGCATTCCTGCTATTTAATTATTCCTTGGTTTTATTTTATTTATTTTTTTATACATCATTTGGATGAAAAATTATGTTTAAATTGTCTAATTTTTTATTTTTTACTGTCTTTACTTTGCATTCATTGCAATTTATATTTTTTTAGAATTAATTGTTTTATATTTGTGAATATTGTGTATTAATACACTTACTCGCTCTATTTAAAAACGCCTTAAAATAAAAATTTTGTAATGTTTTTAAATTAATAAATAACTGAAATAACTGAAATAACTGTCAATATTTATATAGTCGACCGAGTTTCGCTTTGTCCCAAGCTTCATCAGGGCTAAATATCAACTCGGTCGGCTATATAGATAATTACAATTAACTTTGAAACTTTGTTTTAGCTCCTGTGTAAAATTGTCTAAAGGGCGGATAATATGACATATTGCTAAAATTTCCGACTGTAAAAATTCCGACGATTTTCTCGGAAAATCGGTTTAAAGTCACGGCTATTCCGCTGCGTTGGCTACATGCCACGCGATACGTGACGTCACGTTAATAACATGCACTAATCCCCCAGAGTGGGTGGTTCGAGGGGGGTGAGACGAACCACATTCCATTATCATAAGATCATTATAAGATGCCGTACAAGTGGACAAAGGGTGCAGCAAGCAGCTTGTGGAGTTAAGTCATCGAACAAAATAATGTATTAAATATTATATTATTCGCTATCCTAAATAAATTTGGTTACAGGAAAACTATAAAACCAATCAATAAAACTGTTCGGAGCCAGTGGAGCTATGGCATTGGGAAGTTGGGGAGGAGCAAGATAAACGAAAGGGACAGGTCGGGAATTACCCAACTATTCGCATCTGATATCGCTATACAAAGCTAAACCCATTTCAAGCAACGTTTAGGTTTTGAATGGTGATCTCTCGCTGGTCCAGAGCTTGCTACAGACCTTTCCGCTCTGCAACAGACGACGAAGGCCGCCTTTGGGAGAATGGGGAAAGTTTTCAGTGAAAATCAGGTGTAAACGTGAAGCAGCTAATGGAGCGGCCGTGGCTTCTGGCAAGCCGCGATAGATGGCACTCGACGGTTATTTGTGTATCATGTTGCTCTTAGGGATCCAGCGTAAAACATATTATTTGACATTTAAATTATATATTCGTATTTAATAGGCTATATAGAATAATATGTAAATGTGAAAAGGAGTGGGGGTCATCCAAGAAAGGACTTTCATTTATTCAGTGAGCAAAATTAACCATAAATAATTTCCTTTGTGAATACGTACGAGTGTGACTTTTCGAATTTGCAAAGGACGGATGTGTTCAGAAAATTATCAAATTGATATTTCAAAAATAATATTTTCAAATCCCTATCTACCTAATAAAATAACTACCTCTAATGTATTTCAGCAAACATTGTTCTATTTTTAAAATGGGTGGATTAAAGCAACTAATGTTTTTTTCTCGAGTCAAGTTCAACTGGAAAATAAATAAAATACGTACTTATGGCCAGAGCGGTATTTTTGTTGTTTGAATTACGAATTCTTTGTGAGCCGCTAGTGATTATTTTAAAGATGGCTCTTATTATTTGGAATACCTCCGGTATTAAATTAAATATAATGCGGGAGACTTTTCTTTGCATTTTCGTTGGTTTTTCACAAATAAGTATTTTGGCCGTAATTTTTCTGGCCGAAAAGTTTTTGTTATTTGTTTTAAATAGATCCTTTGTTTGGAAATGGCTGCCTGAAGATTAATTCACCATTTTTATTTTTTTACACATAAGGTGAAAATCATCAGAAAATATGAATATAATGGGAACTGAAAACTTTTTGTTCCGTAATGTTATGACAATTTTTTAGACGGCCCAAGGGCCTATGTCATCTTTGGGGAATGTGTGTATTTATTTTACTTCTAATAATAATACTTGGACAATTTAATTTATTGTGAAATATTACCTCAAGGGCGCTTTACAAAACTTAAAATTAGCAGTAGATCGAGATTTGCCGATCATTGCATGAAAATATACTATTATACTGGTGAGTTAAGATACTAATGGGTTAGCCTAGCTTTGCAAATTTGGGCAATTCGCTTATTCGGGTATTTATGAATACGATTTTTTGAAAATACGAGTTTTGAGTTTAGCTCTTAACTCTGTCGAGTGTTTTATCATTCACTGATCATGTGGTAGTCTATTCCAGGCATTAGAACCTGATAGTCCTGCAGCACGGTCTCTGAACATAGTCTTAGGTGTGCTTCCGATAGCCGATGTCGTTGCCGATCTAAGGGTTAGCTGTCGTGAATTGGAATCTTCAGGGATACACAGTTCCGATAATTAAACCTGAGCCATTCCGTTAATTGACTTAAATACCATCCAGCAAAGCTTGAATTGGATTCTTTCGGGACATTTTGGCCAGTGAAGATTTTTGAGGTGCTCTGAAAAGTGGGAATATTTTGATACGCCGGTGATAAGTCTTGCCGCGGGTTGAAAACTAATTGTTATTTGTTAATTTGATTTCTTTATGTTTAAATCCGGGAAAATGGCCGACGACAAAAAAACAACATAGCCCGTTTAATGCATTCATAGGGGAAATATATATGTATACATATTTAAATTAACGGTGAATATGATCGCGGCGGTGTATAATAAAAACTGTTTGTGTTATTATGCAAACTGGTTCGCAATGGTTGATTGAATATTCTATTGTATGCATTAAAACCAAAACAAATGTCGATAGCACGGTAAAAAGAAAAGCACAAAACCTACCTACACGGGTATGTAAAAAAGTTAAATAAATATGTAAAGGTACACACATTCAAATCATGACGTTCCAAGCAAAAAGATAACCGGTTGCGGATATTCAAAGTTACCCGGTTTCTTGAAAAGTTGAACTTAAACTATAAGTCAGGATAGAGAGATAAATAAGAATTGTATGATAAATCGGAGAAAAACACTTGTGTCGTACAACATCTTGACATCAATTTCATCAGATACCATTGAAAAATAATGTCTTTTCATTTTCATCTAAAAAAGCGATAGTTTTTAAACACTCTGTACGCAATCCTTTACATATATATACATCATAGAGTTGGTAGAGTAGTATCTATCCAAGGCAGTGAAGTCAGTTTTGGACTTGTTTTTGATGATTTTA
The DNA here is from genome assembly GCA_022651775.1 of Drusus annulatus. Lineage (NCBI taxonomy): Eukaryota > Metazoa > Arthropoda > Insecta > Trichoptera > Limnephilidae > Drusus > Drusus annulatus. Next base: position 1,376,017 of record JAGWCC010000076.1, on the reverse strand, counting down.
ACGTGACTCAGCGCACCTGGGCGTGGCTAAAACCAAGGCTACGGTATTTATACATCCATTCATAGCACATATCGACATAATGTTTTTGTTTATTCGTATGGCCACTTTTTCACAATATTTTTGTCAACAAAAATATAGCATTTAACCTGAAAAACCGTTTAGTTGTGTCAAGTTTAGTGGCATAATAAAAAATGTGGGCGGAGTCCCGCCAGTGAACCAAGACCTTAAGATCATTGCGACAGTATATAGAAGCGGTCCAAGAAATTTGTTGTCTCTTTCTCTGTGTGATTTTTCAAGTGATTTTTCGCGTAGGTTGGGTAAAAATAATTAGCTCTCCCTCCATATATTGTTACTTCAAGATATACATATATTTAAAACATGAACTTTGTGACAGTCCAAATATTTGCAACTTTGTTTCAACTAAAAAAAACCTTTAAAATCTTACAGTTTTAATCAAATTAAATCTTTAAAATACTCAACACTTTAGCGACCTACGATTTTTTTAAAGTTTTATTTTAAAACCAACAAAATTTGTACTAATTGCAAAGATGCACATTTTAATTTAAAAAAATCATAATTTCTGTACCAATCGTTCGATTATTATAATTTTTTCAATTAATACTCACTACCTTCAGTGTTACTCGTGTAAACAGAAACTTCTAAACACATTAATTATATTTGACCGACCGGTCGGCTTTTTGCTGCCTACCGTAAACGACCGAACACCGATTAGTCGGCTTTTCTACCTTACGAGCTGAAAATAATTCTCACAGTTACGTAAATCGGAACATCGATTTCAAATAAAAGCAAATCAACACGCACTATTATTTGGGAGGAAAACGAACTAAAAGAGCCTGCTACAAGATAATACTATCAAGACCCATATGAAAACTTTAATTGTAATTTTTATTATTCAAACTATACAAATTAAATGTCAACCTTTTGCTTGGTGGGTTTTTTTTATTATGGTTGTATTTTTTCTTCAAATAATCTTAAATTTGCATAATTATGTTGTCCTAAGTATATATTTTTTTAAATAGCGGGTGGTTCAGTCCATAAACAATTTTATTCACTGGAAACCACAGACATTTTGCTAACTACCCATAGAAAAATTTCAGATAAATCATTTAAAGTATTGCTCGAATTAGAATGCTACAAAGTAACGTTTAGCGTCATCATTGATTGCTGACCTTTAAAGCGAGAAAGTAAATGTTTTTTTTTTTTACTTTAAGCTCTCTTCTAAGCATATTTTTAAATTAATTAAAAGAATCTCAACATAATCTGTCTCTCGACGAATCACCTTTAGATATTCAAGTTTTAACCAAATCCTGTACTGTACGACAAATTCAGAAAGTCCATTTTTTAATTTCGCTTCCATGCCCTAAAACGGAAAAAATGGTGTGTCTATCCGATAGGACCTGCCAGGTAAGTATTTTCCTGTATATTTTCTTATTTAAACTAGGAATTAATATTTAATAATAGAAAATAAGATCCTAATGTTATTATTATTATTATCTCTCTTTCTCTTCAGCCCTATTTTTATATGAGTGTAAAACTTTTGAACCACTCTGTATTCAAGGCAGTGGATGACTTCACATTATATTACAAATTCTATACATTAAACAAAAACCAATGTAAACAGGATAAAACCACAGGCTCAACAACCACTGCATCATTTCAAAATCTGTTTCTGTCCAATAACCGTCTGATAAAATCTCACAAATAAATTTTTTCCGGTTTTTTTTCATTTTTAGTTATTGAGTTATTGAAGGTATCGAGTTGGTGTGATATGCCAATGTTGTTGCAAGTGCTGTTCGCTGTTCTTCTGGCGAGCTCGGCTCGTTGCGCAGATGACGATGGTGATTACGATTACGTCGACAACCATTCGGGAGGCTTCGGGGAAATGTACGAGTGGCAGCCGAGCGTGCGGGACGCCATCGGGAAGGGGAATGAGACCGGGCTGCCGGTGATGCTCCTGATCCACAAGGTGTGGTGTAAAGACGCGTCGAAGCTCAAGGAGTCGTTCCTGGCGTCGAAGAAGATCCAGGCGCTGAGCAAGAAGTTCGTCATGGTGAACACCACCGACGATAAAGAGGTGGAGGGGGAAGAATTTACCCCCGACGGAATATATTATCCGAGGTAATCATTTTTAATACTTCAACAAAAAAATCAACACTCGACACACACCAGCATTAAACCAGCCCCTGATTCCGACTTACACCAGCAAAAAACACGATCACTAAATCAAATACAATTATCGTAATCTACTCGCAAAACTTTTTTTTTATTTTTTTTTTTTTTACAATAACTCCACACAGGAGGCCTTGAGGGAAATAATTTCCCTCAGGGTTTATGTCATATTTGGGGATGCTGTGTGGAGGGTCTTTTTGAGGAAAGGAAGGAGTGACCTCGGGTTTTGAAGAGACCCATGTTGAAGGAGGGAGTAAACACAGAGGCCGGCAAATCGTTCCATAGCCGAGCTGTTGAACATAATAACGAGTCGTAGAAGCGACCCGTTCTCATGTATTGAATGTCAACCGTGTACAAATGTTGGGTGCGCGTTTGGCGAGTTTCCCGACTATGCACAGGTGCCGAAGGGATCGATGACGCAAGTTCCTCGGAGCATCTTCCATTGAAAATCCTGTAGACTAACTAAATTTGGAATGAACTCGTTACAATACAGCGCATTTACTCAATACAACGCATTACGTAATGAATTAAAACTGCTAGCGGTGAACAAAAAGGCAAAAGCACTTGAAGGATATTTTCTTAACAACTTTATAAATCAGTGGTCCTTTCTGTAAAACCATTACATGTGTGAATATCTTTCTCAATGTATAATTAATCTCTACTCTTGACAAATGAGTTTATTTTTAATCTATTTGATTGTTTGTACCCTTTTCTTTTGTACTCCCTTTTAAATTTTGTATGTCTTTCCCCCAATGATAATATATAAATAAAATAAAACAGAAGTAAACAAATGTACTGATCCGAAGAACTTTATTGTAACTAACCATCACGCCACTTCATCGCAGGGGTGGGCAGAAAGGATAGACCGCCACATAGATCTGTCTTGCGAAACAACCCCTGCTTCGTCTGCGTTCAAGTATCGTCTCATAAATACTAGTCTGCTATTTTGACATTTATTATTCTGTATTTGATTCACTTGATCGTGGCATGTCACCCTCGGGCGTCCCGATTTTTTTCAAACATTAACTTTCGCGTAACATATTCTTCATTCATCCGCTCCACATCTCCAAACGATCTAAGCGTCCCTTTCTCCATCTTGTTCACTACGCTTTCTTCAGCCTTGCATTATTTCTGGGTCTCCATATTCTTAACATAATCTCACCACACATGCGTCACAGGGATCTCATTTCTAGAGTATTAAGTCTACCTTCATCTTTTCTCCGCCAGTTCCATGCCTCACTCCCATACATCAGTCTACCTTCTTACCTTGGCAAGATAAGGATTTGCTCTATAATGTAGGTATAATTTATGTTATATCTAATTTTGAAACTGTTAATTCGTGGTATTACTCCATTTTAATGTTTTTAAGAAAATCATTTTTTAAACTTTATTCCACTATTTCTTTATTTAAGACCTGGCCGGTTTCACCTTATGACGGGCATCTTCAGACTGGTACAACTTGAAGTAAATCTATGGCACACTATTAATGTCCGGAAAGGACGCTTATTGAGTATCATAGTAAACATCTGTAACTGGCTTTTGTTTTATTGCTGACAGAGGCGGCTTTACAATAACGTTCAAAAATACCTTCGGGTAGTTTTATCACCTTCTGAGAGACGGGTTACTTAAATAAAAAAAATAGTGAAATAAAGTTTAAAAAATGGTTATATTAAAATCATTATAATTTATGTACTTCATTAAAAAATGTACTACCCGGTGCCATGTTACATATCATGAATCAATGTTAGAAAACATTTTTTGTAGGAGTTAAAAACACCTTTTTTTTCATTGCAGAATGTTTTTTATCAAAGACGGCAAGGTACTGAATGACATCAACAATGACTACGCAGAAAACCCTGACCAAAAATACTTCTACAAGAGCGGGGCGCGCGTTCTCCGAGCCATGAAGAGGGCCCTTAGACAAACACGATCCACAAAGCGGAATTGAGGTTAACATTTACTAAGGAACTCCAGTCCATTTTTTTTATATGTTTTTATCAACACTCTCCTCCAAACTTAAATACCAGTATTATTTTTAACTTCGTTTTCATAGTAAAATTAATTTTCAAAGATTCAATTTTTGAAAGCCTCGATTCGATTTTTTCGCTCGAACTTGCCAGCATAGGATTTTAGATGAAAAATTCGAAAGTTTTTTTTCTTTAATTAAACCGCATTTCATTCAAGAACACAAATTTCCATCAACTTAAATTTATTGTTTGGGGTATCGTGACGTCAATACCCATCCACCGACCAATCACAGGGCGTTTTGATGTGTTGGTTTTTTAATCATTTTTAAATAACGATTTATTAATACTACTTACAATAATATATGACAAAACTAATATATTCAGGATCGGCGTTTTTTGATCCATTTGATTTTTTTAAGCTATCATATTTTTCACTAGAATTCCTTATTTTATAGGGGTAGTCAATCATCCCTTACCGAAATCAAGAACTGGATATTAGACATAGATGCAGCTATTGGGTTCATCTTTAGCTTTATTATAATGGGACGTAGTTATGCAGAAAACGTCCGATCCACAGTTAGATTTTTGGTAATTCAATATTTTTGTAACATACATTGCAAATATTTGACTTAAATTGAAGTTTAAAAACATTAATATGTAGGAAAATATAGGAAATACATATTTTTTTAATTAATACATTGATAGATTATAAATGACTTATTTATAAGAATTCTCATAAAGAAAAAAACACTGATATTCACTTGACAAATACCGATTCTTTTCTATTGCCATATTTTCAGACACCATCTTTTTCGGTTTCATCTTTTTGGGTTTTTGATTTCTGCATAACAACGTGCAATAGGGTCAGCACCCAAAAGTACACACTTTTTGGCTTCCTAATACAAACAATACTACAAATGATTTATCTGATAATTCTGTACGGGTAGTTAGGAAAATGTCTAAGGTTTCCAGTGAATGCAATTATTAAACAAAAATCTTTAAATTCCCTAAATGGATGCTGGAATTTTAAGTAAAACGTTCAAAAATGTCTTCGCTGCACCTTTTACTGACATCTTAGTATGTTTTTCATAGAATTTAAAAGAATACAGTTAACAAAATTTACTAACTGGAAACCTAAGGCATTTTTCTAACTACCCATAGGAAATTTACAGATAAATCATTTGTATCTGAAAATATATTTTGTGGTTTAAAGAAAGTTGTTGCGTTTAATTTATTGGTGGGCCACAATTTAAATATGTTTTTAAAATATGCGACACAAATTATTGAAGTCATTCTCTCATCATTTGTCAGGCTTTCAAATTTTTTTTGAAAACCTGACTTATCACATTGACCCATCACATTATTTTTTATTATCATTGATGGTCAATTTTAAATACCACCAATTTTAGAAAATATCAAGGGTGCTTTACTAGTTCATTTCACCGTGCTTAATTTTTAAATAATTTATTCAATTTTCTCTTACTGATATTACAAAATTGGAATAAATGGTATTTGTATTGTAAGTGTATTCTATTTCTTTAAAATTGCGCGAATGCACAGAATTGAAATTGGTGCTGATGTATGTTAAAATTATCAAATTCAACAAATTATGTTTTTAAATCTCTGCCTACCTATAATGTATTTTAGCAGACATTATACTATTTTTGTTCTTGGCAAGTCAAGTTTACGAACAACGAGTTAATAAATCAAAAATACTTGGAATAATTCGCTTTTCATTTATTTTTTTCTAACTACATTGAAAAGTGATTAAACAAAGTATTTTATTTATAAAAATAATAATATGAATACTCACAAAAAAATGGTGAAATATTTTCACGTTTATAATTATTGTACATATAGGCATTTAAAACGTGTGTTTTAGTGTCTTGTAAAATCTTACAAGCCATTGCAAAACGTAGATCGATAAAAATAATAAATAAATCGTAGAAAAAGCAAAAATGCCAAGGATTTTGGTTCAGTGCGGCCGTTGATAATTATATTTAGGAAATATTATTTGGCCATGTGAATCCAAAACTTTATAAGTTTACCTATTTTGGTTTGTGCAAGATGGTAACTTGAATACTAATTGGACCTTAGCATTTTGGAAAACCAGTTTTGAATTCGAAAACAGAAGACAGGACGAAAGCAAACTTTCTGATTTAACATTTATATTTTATGTTATTTCATTGTTTTCTTCAAGCGTAAATCTTCTTTCATTGTGAATGTAATGGTGCAGTCGTATAATATCCAATTAATAAAAATATCTTTTAAAGCGTTTTCATGTAATCATAGGTATACAGAGATAAGTATATCGATGCTGGAAAGGCAAAAAGGCTTAAGCGATTTTGGTCAAAAATGAGGTAAATATGAAGTTTTTTTCTGCATCGAATGATCTGACTTTCGTTTGATTCCACTATTAGATTATTAGACTTTTTTGACTCTTCAGCCATCTAAAATATATTTACAATTTGGGAGAAGGCTTGACTCGAGCGACACAAGTTTGGGACTTTTTTGACTTTTTGTAGCTCAGGTAACTCAGGGAGAGCATCGAGTTACCTGAGATAACTGACTAAAGACTTGTGAATTTTATTGTAAAAAAAACTTTAAAGTGGGGTGTAAACTTCCCAAAATGGCGCACAAAACTCTCTTTCGGGGTGACATTAGAGCCGCCGTCAGGAACGGGGGTGTTAATAGGTACTTAATCTTGGAGTAAGAATATACAAGAAGAGAGCTTAATATTATTACCCAACCAATACAAATTTGCGATAAATCACTTTCTTCAGGTTTTTACGTAGTATACCATGAGAGAGAAAGAGACAAGAAAAGTCTTCACGTAATATTGCAGCACTTATAAGTATGTACGAATGTTTTCCGTCCGCGCTAACTTCAGATCATCGAGACGTATAACTTACGTCAACGGATTTTGAGGTTATTTCCTATATGTGTGTTGATTAAAAAAACTTTGAGTGGTTATACAAAATAAATCTACATGATGGTGATATGTGCTATGCTTGAATGTTCAAATAAGACCAAACATATATTATAAAAACTCACTTTTCAGAGGTATTTCAACAGTTTTAAATATTTTTGACCGAGCTTTAGAATTTTAACATTTTAAATGATATAAACACATAAAATCAACAAAACGCTTCCATCATTATTCAGACAAACCTTGTGTTATTAGTGTTTGTGTGATATTTTGACTTTGTAAATAATTTTAATTGTGTATTGATATTGTTTTGTTTAATGTGTTCAAATATGTTTATTACAAATGTCCGAATTACACGTGGGCGGTAACTAATAGGCTATCCAACATCCTTTAATATTTCTTTTTTCTCTTTCTATCGAGTCAGTATAAAGTCAACCGACCTGGCTAGACTGTTTCGCAAAGGTACCTCTCCATATATTCTTACTCCAAGTACTTAATACCTGCCTATTTTTTTGGTAGGTGTTTACAGCGTTCGAGCAGTGGTACTAACACAACTAAAAAAACAACGTTACCAAGGATGGTTCGATAAACCATAGGCATAAAAATAAAATATATAATCGTGAGTTTTAAACAACATTTTCCAAGTATTGATAACGAAAATATAAAATATTTATTAAACTATAATATTATGTAGAAACATACGAGTACGTCTTTAATTTTCAGGTTCATTTTGAAACACGGGTTTCTCCACTCATAAATGAGGTGATATTAAAGCAGAGCACATTTGAGGTATTTTTAGCCAACATTGGCCCAATACAGATGCATATAAGAAAGGTCAGATTTATGGAAAAACAGGTTTTTCAAGTATGGATCATCGTCATCATCACGTATCTAGATAGATATATTAGGTATGCTAAAATATCTCGATTGTATCAACACTTTCCTTGTTTGTTCGCCATGAAAGCCCTCCGAGGAGGCTACAGGACAGTACAGGTTGGATGGAGAAATCGGTGGAAAATAATTCACTGCGATTCATGATAGGGAAACGAACAGTGTGTCAAGAGGGGACTTGCGTACATTAGTTTAGAATCTTTAAATATTGGAATGCGGAAGAAAATCGGTTTTACACATGGTCGAATTAGGCGCAGCTTTACAAAATTTTGATTTCACCATATTAATCTGGAAAAAATGCAAAACTGATGTAAGCGTAATGAATAAGATCAAGAAAGGGACGCTTAGATGTTTTGGCCATGTAGAGCGAATGAACAAAGAAAGGAGTGCGAAAAGAATATATAACGCGAAAGTGAATGGAAGAAGAAGTCGGGGACGTCCGAGGAAGACATAAGCGAACAAATACTTTAATCGGGCCACGTGAAGAGTCGAAATAGCAGAAGATAATATACGAGACGATGTATGAATGTGAACGTAGCAAGGAGTGTGTGCCAAGACAGAGTTGTATGGCGGTCCGTCCTCTCTGCCTACCCCTTCGGAGAAACGGCGTGATAATTAGTTAGTTCATAATAAAATGTATTTGAATGCATGAATTTATATAGCGCCGTTGTTGCAAAAATAATTGCCCTTAGGACACTTATTCTCTTTACACTGTATTATTAGTTATTTTTAATAAAATATGTGCATGTTTACATTTTTCGCCGCCATGATAGAGATATCTTTAGAGAATAACAAAATTGATGAAAGAAAAAAAAATCCCAACAATAACATATAACTTAGTGTATCGAACGCTTTGTTTCTCCACCGGCTGCTGATTGATTGAGTCATGATAAATAATTAAATATGTTTTAGCATTAAGTGTAAATAGTAATGTTAAAATTTCATTTTTTGTTGTTCTCGAGCAAATACTGCCCGGGAGCTATGTTTACGCCGCTTGGCCGAAGTCATCTGACGTGCCGAGCGGTGTAATACGGAGTATTTACGTCCCCCTCCACAACGATCGGAAGCCGCTCGATACAAGCGAGATCCGGTCCAGCCCAGATCGCAGCTGAGAGCGTATGGCGCTCTTCCGACCAACTGGCAAATAATCCCAGCAGGCCGGCAGTATTTACGCTGTATCCCCTCCCCAGCGCCCGGAGGCTTACCCTTTTGACCAATGGACCAAACCATCAGCCTATGGGCGCTGGACAGGAATTCTGCGTATTCAAAGAGAATAATCTTGAATAATTAGGGTTAGGTATTTGATTGGAAACCGGTAGCGGGAATTAAGCCGTTGGAACCACAAATAAAAATACCCAGTTCTGACGGCTGAATTCCCTACTACATTATTGTACAAATTTCAATTCTGTAACTATGTTAATTAAGTAGTTATAAGACAAGCTATACCTCCCCAATACCTATGTAACCCCCATAATGTTTTGTAAAATATATGGTTTTGGAATTAATAAAAATGCTGGGAAGAAGTGGTTTATAGGAAGCGATAAGGAGAGCTGATGCTGGTATATTTTGCCCTCCTGCTATAAAAATGCTAGCTGGAGCTATGAGCCTACAAAGAGGAGAACTCACACGAAACCGGGCGGTTTGAGTGCCCGAATCCCGGGTCCAGCGGATGCTGGGCCGGGGATATAAATACAGGGCCCAAGCCGGTCCAAAATAAGAACACTTCCAGGATCTCGACCGGCATCTACTCTCCTGACTCTGCGCTTCTGACTGCTTCTTCCCGCCTGGACCCTACACCTTCGTTTGACTGCATCTCCCTGGACCATCCGCCTTCTCCTGCCTTTGGAACTAAGACTTGCTGCAACCAACCCAGGCCCGCTTCGCTGACTGACTAGAGGAAACTGGCCCCTTCAAATTTATAGTCAATGAGCTGACAAAACGTCTGGTACACTTAGGGTTATTGTTAAAATACCTTTAAAATGTGTAGCCACTGCACATAGATTTAACAAGGCGTTATTTAAAAAAAAGTTTATTGGTAAATTTTCCATTTGTGAGTACGTAGCATCAGGTTATCAAAAATGAAACAAAAAGTCCATAATGTAATACATTTCTGGGGGGAGATGAATATCATAATTTAAAAATGGGTTGGAGATGACTTCGAAAAAAAACAGGTGGTGTGTGATAACTTCTCGACAGGTAAATAATTATGTAGATGGAGTAGAGATATGTAAGAATGCGGTTGCGTTTATCGCGTATATCAGCCGTATCCATCGATTATAAACCGATTTCTTAATCGGGTAAAAGTACTTAACTATAAAACAGGTTTTGGTTCAACGCGTAGATGTTTTTGCAACTAGAGTGTTAGCGCCCCACACGGCGATTGATCGAACCATGTACGACACACGCTTGTCTTATTAATACCATCAGAAGATGACGAAACCATAATCGGTGTATTAGAAAAATACAGAGGAACATTCTAGGTAACTAGGTTTTATCTCAACTTGAATAGTTTTACTCACTGCTGTCATTTATGCATCCTTTCTTATGCTTCTTCGTATGATACTATGGTTGAGGTCATGGTGGGGTGATGCATGGAGGATGTTTATTCGGGGGATCACTTGATTCAGCACAGATATGCCCCCAGAAAACTAGTGCAGTGAACATTTTTCAGCACCATGTTTGTTAGTTTGTACTCGTATATGTCCATTCAGAATCCTTGAGGCCCCATGAGTGCATAACATACGTACATAGGCTGTGGCTTTTAAAAAGTGAATAATCGCACAGGAGTCCCAACTACTCCCAAACGCCTGGAGCCAGTGGGACTATGACACCCCCAATTGGGATATGTTAAATAATAATAATATTTTGATGATTTGTATAGCGCCGTTTTTTGTGAAAAATCACCTCAAGGGCGCTCTACAGATCTTATTTTCTATTATTACATATTAATTACTAGTTTAAATAAGAAAATATACAGGGACATACTTACCTGGCAGGTCCTATTAAATAGACACACTTATTAACTTAAAATTATATTTATTGTTTTCCGATTTAGGGCATGGGAGCGAAATTAAAAAAATGGACTTTCTGAATTTGTCGTACAGAACAGGATTTGGTTAAAATTTGTATATCTAAAGGTGATTCGTCGAGAGACAGATTATGTTGTGAGCAGTGACGGTTCGTGACTTTTTAGTGTGATTGAAAAATACGACCTTATTGATGTTGTAGCAGAAAATGTTTTTTAATCGTTTTGAGATTTTCAGGATTTTTCAGTTTTGGTGCTGCACTGCACGGCTAGCTGAAAAATCTTCATACAACAAAAAAATAATTTCCGAAAAAAAAAGTCGTTTATGGTTACAACATAAAAAAAATAGCGTTTTTTATCTTAGCACCCTAGCATACTAGAAGGTCAATAGCCGCCACTAGTTGTGAGGCTGAGGGTAGTGGGGAGGTGGAGGAGATAAGTACGAGGAAGGTTGGGAAGTATCTAGCTATTCAGATTTGACCACCAAACACGGCTAAAACCATTTCAAACAACGTTTCTATTCTGAAAGGTGGTCTTTCACAGGGCGATTCCATGTATCAATTAAATGTGAAATAACACAAACTAATTAAATTAAATTTATTTCCGCTCGCCGGATGTGAACCCGCGACCTCTTTGATTCGTAGTCGAGCGTCTTAACCCCTCGACCGCGGACGTCGTCAACTGTGACCGTGAACCTGCCACAACGAGTTTCGTGTCAAAAGGCATTCCCGGATGTGAGGCGGGTGCAGGTAGGTTTGCGAGATCTTATTGAAGAGGAGTGTACGAGAGATCTACGAATGGTGTTGATTGGGAAAGCAAAGGCAAGGCCCATGGCCAAAACCATGGACTCGCCAAAACGGTTGGCGATGATGACACGATTGGTACAGAATTCAATTTTTGAGCCACTCGGTATTAGTATGAATGGCTATGAGATGCTCGAACTTAACTAAATATCATATGAATACATCAACATCTCGATTTATCAAGTTTGACTAGACCGGGATTTGACTAACTAACTAACCATCACGCCGTTTCTCCGCAAGGGTAGGCTGATAGCACAAACCGCCATACAACTCTTTCTTGGCACACACTCCTTGCTTCATTCACATTCATGCACCGTCTCGTGATATGATTCACTTGATCGCACCATGTCTTCCTTGGACGTCCCCGACTTCTTCTTCCGTTCACTTTCGCGAAATATATTCTTTTCACACTCCTTTCTTAGTTCTTTCGCTGTACATGCCCGAAACATCTAAGCGTCCATTTCTTAATCCTATTCATTACTCTTACATCAGCCATGCATTCTTTTTAGATATTCACATTTCGAACACAATCATACACGATTTTATCGCACATACGCCTTGGGGATCTCATTACTACAGCATTCAGTCTACTTCCATCCTTCCTTTGTCAGTTTCAGCTTTGATCAAATTATGATCGGTGTCGAGCGCAACAGCATGACCGTTATGTTATTTCTAAGGTCAAAATTTTCTTTTTAAAAATGTGGAATAACGACTTTGGCCCAAGGGCAGTCAATATGAAATTTAAGCGCTTTTGAGAATGTTTGATCAAGAAGGAAGTTTATCTTAATATTGTTTTTTTTTAATTTATGTTGGTCTGTCAACAGTGATTCATATTAACGCACTCACAGATACATCAATTTTAAACATATGCTAATACAATCACAATAATAATTATAGATAAACACATAATTATTAATAATGAAAAAAGCATCAGTGGTGCCTCGCATAACGAACGCCTCGCACAGCGAACGCTGCACACAACGAACTTCCTTTTCGTTCATTTCACGATTCATACAACGAACTTCGCTTCACACAACGAACTTCGCTTCACACAACGAAGTCGCCCACTTAACACGATCACTGCCGATTTATTGCATCCTTCCGCGCAGGCAGTCGTTAGTCACTGAGCAGTACGCTTAACTTACGCACGTGTCGCAGCAATCGTTCATCATTACAACGAAGTCGCCCGATCTTCTACGATCACTGCCGATTAATTGCATCCTCCCGCGCAGGCAGTCGTTAGACTCGTTAGTCACTGCGTAGTACGCTTAACTTACGCACGTATCGCAGCAATCGTTCTTCATTACGAATTAAATCGCACACGTATCACGGCAGTCGTCCTTTTAAGATAAGCTCAACATTTTTTTTATATGATGGGTTCTAAAAAAGCAGGAAGTTTTCACCATTTTGACAAACAAGGATGCAATAAAATCAGCCAAAGTAGCCAAAGGAGTATCAAAACTATTTAATGAAAAACATAGATCTTCAATCCACGAGGAAATGGAGAGGCTATTAGCGATTTGGATTAAGGACAGGCAGGTGAAAGGTGACGTAACAACCCAAGATATTATCTGTCACAAGGCCAAGATAATTTATGAAGATCTAAAGAAAAAACATCCCTGGAAGTAGCAGCAATCAAGATAATAAAGAAGATTTCAAAGCCAGCAGGGGGTGGTTTTTTAGATTTAAGAAAAGGTATGGAATCCACAGCGTTAATATGCATGGTGAGGCTGGCAGTGCTGATAAAAAAGAAGCAGAAAAAGTTCTCTATTAATTTTCAAAAATTTATTATGGATGAAGGATACTGCCCACAACAAGTGTTCAATGCCGATGAAACGGGTCTTTTCTGGAAAAGAATGCCGAGCAGAACCTTCATTACAAAAAGAAGAGAAGAAATTGCCAGGACACAAAGCCATGAAGGACAGACTTACCCTTATGATTTCGTCTAATGCCAGCGGAGACCTCAAGATCAAACCTCTATTGGTTTATCACTCTGAAAATCCAAGAATTTTTAAGAAAAATAACGTTATTAAGTCCAAATTGCCCGTCCATTGGAAGTCCAATCAAAGTTATTGCGAACTTTAAAAACTCTACACTAGAGCCCTCTTTAATAAGGTGTTTGAAGAATGCGAGTTTGGTGGAGACAATATGACTATCCGAATGTTTTGGAAGGAGAAATTTGATATCCTTTTGGCAATACGACTTATACAGAAGGCCTGGGAAGAAGTGTCACAAAGGACCCTCATTTCTGCTTGAAGATGCTTGTGCCTTCGTGGATTCAGGAAGAAGCAGTAGTTGATGACACAGAAGTGGTGAAGGACATCATCACAGTGGCCCAAAGGTTGGAATTAGAGGTAGAGGAAGAGGATGTAGAGGAGCTTATTGAGGAACACAAAAGAAGAGCTGACAACTGAAGAGCTCCAAACACTTCTGGCCCAACAACAGGACAATGCTCAAAGGGAAGCGTCATCTGATAACGAGGAGCAACAATCAAACAATCAACCAATTCCAACTGCTGACATCAAGAACATCCTGGTCAAATGGAAAGCAGTTCAGGAGTTTACCAATGCCCACTATCCGGATTCCGCTGAAGCAAACAGGATCAACGACCTGTACTCCGATACTCTTGTCCGTTATTTCCGGCAGATGTTGAAGAAAAGAGAGAAACAAACGACTTTGGACAGGTTTTTCACTGCACCATCGGCCAAAAAGCGGAAAATGGATGAAGATGTGCAAGATTCGATTATTTCTTAAAATTAAAAAATGTGTGTTTTTTTCATTATGTTTTTAGATGTATCTAAATAAAAATAATAACAAAAAATTTATCTTTTTTTATGTCATCTTACCATATTTCATGCTACAGAACGAATTATTTTTTTTAACATGTATTGTTATGGGAAAACGCGTTTCACATAACGAACTTTTCGCATAACGAAGGCGGCTAGTGACGTTGTTAAATGAATCGAATGTTTTTTTTAGTACCATCATGGCTTCAAAATCTACGTAACTGGTATGATTGCAGTTCCGCATAGTTGTTCCGAGAATTTCCCTGATGATAGCCAACCTTCGATAGGAGAGAGCACCAGAAGAAGCAGAAAATATCGAGGCTTCAAAAGAGATTTGACGGATTACGTGGTCGAGTGTTAGGACGCTCGACCTCGAATCCAGAGGTCGCGGCTTCAAACCCGGCATGCGAAAATAAATTTTATTCAATTAATATGTGTCAAACTAATATATAGTGTATTTGCGGCATTTTCCAGAGTGGTAGGTACTCCAAGTATCGCCCTGGTGAAAGACCACCATTCAGAAATAAAACGTTGCTTGAAATGGCTTCAGCCGGGTTTGCTGACTAGATCTAGATAGTCAGGTACTTCCCAACCTTCCTGTTCCCCAACTCCTTCCCCTCCCCACTACCTTCAGCCTCACAACATATCCAATTGGGGATGCCATAGTGTCATTGGCTCTAGGCGGTTGGGAGCAGTCGAGACTCTAGCGCGCTATGAAAAAAATGTATTTTGGCTATAGTTTTATTCATCCCGTTAAATCGAGAGTCATCTGTACAATTTCAACGCGGACTCACCAGCCTTATAAAGACCTTCAAACTTGATTCTTTGGTCATTTGTGAAAAGTCTCGTAGCGTTTTAACATCTCAAAACAGGTCTAGCGCTGAATCCACCGCAAGTATTGCATTAGAATGGGGCTGCTCAAAGCGCTGCTTGTGGTGCTGCTGGTGCAAGTGGCCTGGGGCCAGGAGGACGACTACGACTACGCAGACAACCACTCCGGGGGCTTCGGTGAGATATACCCTTGGCAGCCGAGCCTCGGGGCGGCCATCATAGAGGGCAAGAGGCAGAACAAGCCGGTGATGCTGATAGTGCACAAGGCCTGGTGCGCGCGCAGTTCCGACCTCAAGAAGGTCATCGGATCCTCCAAGACCATCCAGAGAAAGAGCCGGAATTTTATCATGATCAACACAACCGAAGATAACGAGCAAACCAATATTAACATCGCCCCCGATGGAATATATTTTCCAAGGTAACGCAACGCTTTGAATATTGTAATTTTAATATTGTCGAAGTCATTTTATAATGATTAAACAACACCCGTGATCTTAGGCCTCTTGATTGCCTGGATACACTGATGTTGATAATTCTTTATAATGCGCTATTTTTGTGAAATATCATCTCAGAGGCGCTTTACAAAACTTAAAAACTGTGACTAAAATTAGCTAAATATATATTTATTTTTTTGTTTAAAGGAAGATAATCTGACAATTTTTTTAAAACTTCTAATGCCATCATAATGAGCGTAAGATATTGCTTGTGCAATGATGGAGAACTTAGCTAGCAGAGGAATTAAACCCACGACACCCAAGTGGGAATTCGACGCGTTTGTCCACTCATCTAATAATCGATCAATTTAATTTTTAAAACTACAGCTAGAATTACCTTTTTATATATTGATATTCACATATTAATTATTTCCATATGCCACGCGCCGTGAAAAAGTTTCGGACGTTTTGTTTTAATCGAGAATTCGCTGACCATTGCACGAAATACTGAGTTTAAATGCTGACGGGCTACACTAGCTTTACAAATTAAGGCAATTCTGTTATTTGTGGATATGATTTTATGAAAACAAGAGTTTTAAGTTTAGCTCTGAACTCTGTCGAGTCTTTTATTATTCTCAGATCGTGTGGTAATCTATTCCAGGCTTTAGGACCTGATTCTGCTGCAGCACGCTCTCCGAACTAAGTGTCTGGTGTGCGCTCTGGTTCCTTCAACCTTCCGATAACCGATGACGTTGCCGATCTAAGGGTTGACTGTCGCGAATTGGAATAATGAATAATTAATAAGGCAAATAGTGATAATAACCTGATAAACCGATAGAAATGTGTTGTCTGCGCGAAGTTAGGTCAACTCTATCTTACTTTGGATGAAATTAATCAAACATTTTCAAAAAACCTTTTTTTTCTCGAACACTTCATCAATTTCATTGTACTGTCTGAGGCTTAGGATATGAAAGATCTATCTATAGATCACGCCTCTAGGGATTATCCGATTATAATCCGAGCCTGGCAATATTTTAATTCCTTCTACTACCATCATTATAGCCGGAAATTTCGCCTCTGCAACGATGGAGAGGATTGAGCCCGCGACACTTGGGTGGGAATCCTTAGCTTTGAACCACTCGACCACTGTCCAAAATGTCGCGAACTGTCTCGATCAGTTCTCAGTAATCAGATATATTAATAACAAAAATAATGTGTTCTAGTTTGTTTAATTTTGTGTACCATTTGTGTGTAGGTATAAGATTCAGGAGTACATTCAAAAAGATGACCCCTGAATAGGGTTCCAAATCATTGCTTTTTAGTTTATTATAGTAAAGCGTACTTGAGGTGAAATATCACAGAACATAAAAATAGATTGTTTTCATTATTATCATTAGGAAGAATTAGTAATCAATAATGACAGTCGTTTACAATAATAATTGGCAATAATTTATTACGAGTTATCGTGAGTTATCACGAACTATCGTGCTCAAATTTAATGAAAACGTTCAACTGACAATCAATGATTGTTTCAAAAATATTTCATATTTTTTTACGATATTTGCAACAAGAAGTTCCCAACAACCGTATATGCATATAAAACTTTTTTATATGTTTAATAAATATTATAAATGCATATTCAAACAAAATTTGATTAGTTTTAATCATGGGATGAAACTTGTTTATAATTGTGTTTAATTTGTAGAACTCCATTTTATTTTTTATGTAATTAAATTGAATCAAATTAAATATTATTAATATTTAGTTCTGCTAGTTTTAGTTTTAAGTGACAGCTGTTTCGGTGTTTTGGGCCATTATCAAACAGCTGTCACTAAAAACTAAGGCTAAAACTAGCAGAACTAAATAATAATAATATTAAATTTAATTCAATTGAATTATATAAAAAAGGATGACTTGCCAAGAAAAAATATTAGTAGCTTTAATCCACCCATTTCAAATATAGAATAATGTCTGCTCAAATACATTATAGGTAGGTACTTTATTAGGTAGGGAGGGATTTGAGAAGAAATATATTTTTTAATTTAAAAAGTTTACACTCGTACGGCCGTACGTACTCACAGGAAATAATTCATACTAAATAGTAACAAACGGTGAACTATACTTTCATTATCGCGCTGGTTCGCTATTTTATTTTTCGCAGTTCGTACCACGTACCAACATGTAAAATCAAAACGTTGCTTAATATGGCTTTCACGGTATTTGGTGACTAGATCAAAACAGCCAAGTAATTTCAATTGTTACTCTTCCCCATTTTATTCAGCCCAACTAGGGAATTTCACAGATTCCCACTGGTTCTGGACGGTTGGGACTCACTAATGACACAAAATAAAATAATCAAATGATGAACGCACCAACAGAGAATTTTCGTACTATATAAATAAAACAAAGGGCGCATCATTCACGACAGAATGTATTAAAATATATATATATATATACATATATATATATATATATATATATATATATATATATATATATATATATATATATATATATATATATATATATATATATATATATATATATATGTATATATATATATATATATATATATACACACATATATATTATATACGTACTCAAATCATATCACATCCGAAATTATAATTACGGATGTGATTTGATGTGAGTACGTAACATTTTAAGTACAAAACAAATATTTTTATTATTTTTTAAATTAAAATATTTTTTAAACGTAGGTGAAATCAGACTTGTGGCACAAGCCTTAGGCCGTATGCACACGGAGATACAAAAAAAAACTGAAAAAATACTAGCCGGTTGCTCACTGTTTAGCGACGCAGCTTCGTACACTCGGGCTATTCACAAGTGAGCGAAATCAATAGTTTAGTGTGTATTGTGTGAGGTGATGAAGTTATTTAAAATTAAGTATGTACAATGAAATTATATAAAAAATATAAAATATATACGATGATATTTTGAAATAAAATGATATGACAAGAAACGTCGATTTATTCAATCGGATGAGAAACTAAGCGACTCAAGACTCGAGTCAAAAACGAGTCGACTGGTCGAGTTTCCTACTAACTGATTACCAAAGCGGTAGTGTCTGTTTGGTGACGGTAGCGCCGTGTGCGGCGTCATTTAATTACAAATGTTCAAACTCATCGCGGACTGTAATTTGTGTCCGTAATCAGTTTCTTTTGAGTATCTCCCTGTTTGAGGGTGTCACATGAGAATTTTGTCGACGATGAATTAACCATCGGTAGAAAAGAAACAAAGGAGAGCGACTTTTAATACCAAGACTCAACTTAGATTCCAGCTATTTTAGAGAAAAAAAAACAAAGGATATTACAAAAGGCAGGATGGTGTTTACATAAAGTGTGTCTAAAAATTAAAAATAAATTATTTTCCGTTTCAAATAAAATGTGTGTGTTATTCTTTTCAGGATTATTTTCATCTCAGACGGCAAAGTAATGAAGGGAATCACCAACCCCGAAAGCGACTTCGCATACTACCACAATAAGGAAAAGAGCATCGTGGATGCTATGAACAGAGTGTTAAATAAACTTAAATTCAAAAACCGGGGATGAACATGAATGCCGATTTAATGTTAAAAAAATATTCATGTAAAAATATATTTTTTAAATATAAAACTAAACAAACGCCAAGTTGATATTTCAATTACCCCACGAAAGACGGCTTCCCCCAAAACTTGCCAACATACAGAACCTAGCAGAGTTCAAATGGGTCATAAAAACCAAATTGTTTAAAAATCCTACATACAAAACGTAACTTATTAAAATTTAATTTCTTTAAAACGTCCCTAATTTGCTTTGTTTCGGTTTTCTCCTTACTTCTATCATTACGACTCAATGTCTTCACTATCTACTGAAAACCATATACTCATTGTCATAAAATATTTATTGTTCTTTTGTTACTTGTTATATTTACACTGTTTGCATTTTTAGAATCGTTTACTTGTAATACTTGAATATTAATGTTTCAAGTATTAACATATTAACTGTCCTAAATCTAATTTCCTTTTCTTTGATTTAACAAATAAGATTATAAATTCATACGTTTCATCTGGATTTTTATAGTCTTAGCTTCTGGTAAATTGTTTTTTTTTTAAATCTGTTGATTTACACATGCACTGTTATTCCCATATCTGAATCTTTTTCTCTCATGAATTATGGTAACGATCATGATATTAGATAGTTTTGATTTGTATACATAATATACATAATTAATTTGAATGAAGCGCACTTGAGGTGAAATATCACAAAACTGCGCTATATAAGTTATTATTATATTATAACTCAAAGTCTTGCCTTATTTACATTTCTGGAGTCGAACGTTTGTAAAAATTTGAGCAAAATAAAGCAGTTAAAAATGTGTTTAAAATTAAAAACATTTGCCTATGAAAAAAAAAACAATAAAAATGTTTTCCTGCAAAATAACTCGATGTGACTTACTGCCGTCTTCCTTAAACCGGTAGATTTGTTTTTTGAAAATAATTATTCTATTCTGTTCTAAATATGTGAAATACTAACAATGATTACCTATTGAATGAACAGATATAATCAAGCTGTGAATCCTCAAATATTCAAACATTTCGAGAGTCTAAAAACTTGCAAAACTGCTCTCTGGATGACCTCAAACAAAACAGCAGAAACCGCATTTAAAAAAAACTTACACCAAGTGAGCATAAACTATATATAATTTATGTCGTGAGTATGTATGTATGTATGTTATTATTAACATTGTTTGTATATTACTTACGTTTTGCTATGTCCATTTGTGAATATAAAAAATAAATAAAAACAAATGGGATTTATAAAATAACCAGGAAAATAATCTTTGACAAAACTACAATTGACATTCGACATTATCCCAAAAATACATTAAACTTTTGGATGGTAAGATTTTGCATCAAACGTCACTGAGGGACGGAAGTTTCTTCTTTTGTTGCCCTCTCATATCGAAGGTTGGCTATCATCAGGGTGACTCTGACCCAACAAGGAGCTGCGACTTCCATGAGTTTTGCCAAAACCAATTTTGTATGTTTGGCTTTGTATTTACGGGTATCCTGAATTCCAAAGTTTTAATTCATTTTCACCTATGTGCAGTACCGTTGCGAGGATATTTCACAAAATAGAACTATGAGAAACATCCAAGATATATTTTTACCATTGAATTTCTAACACAGAAAGATCTGTTATTTTTTTGTCAATGCAATATAAATAATAAGTAAAACTTTGTTGAAATGCAGTCTCCCCGTAATGATCGCATCTTATCTTGTAAAATAATAAAATGAAAACATGTCATATTGCATCACGTGCACCGAGTTTTTAAAAAAAATCCATCGTTATAAATTCCCAATGACAACTAATGTTGCAATCTATAAAAACGTACATCTAAGGCTATCGTGTTTTATATTTATTGCTCTTTTTTAATAATACACAGGAAATCGCCTTTCCTTGCAATAGGCTTTATTGCAACCATAATAAAATATTTAAACAAGCATTAACTTTAAGCTTTATTTTTTATATCAATTATTGAAACAACATCAATAATTTTAACGAAATATGAAACAGAAGAATACATAAAATAAAAAGATTATAGAAATATGGGATTAATAAAAATGACATCATCTAAAATATTTCAGAGTGGTAGATACTGGTAAGTATCGCCCTGGGGAAAGACCAGCATTCAAAATCGAAACGTTGCTTGAAATGGCTTTAGCCATGTTTGGTGACCAGATCTATATAGCCAGGTACTTCCCAACCCAAATTTCCTCTTTCTAATCTCATTCTCCTCCTCTCTAAATCCAGCCTTAAAAACATACCCCAATTGGGGATACCATGGTCCCACTGACTTCAGACGATTGGGGGCAAATGGGACTGTTGTGCGGTATTCACTATAAAAAATATTTTAAAAATGGCGACTTTTTAAAATATATTTAAATACCGCACAAGAGTCTCAACTTCTCTCAACCATCTAGGGCCAGTGAGACTATGGCATCCCCAATTGGGGTATGTTGTGAGGCTGAAGGTAGTGGGGAGGGGAAGGAGACGGGGAAGAGGAAGGTTATGAAGTACCTGGCTGTTCAGATCTGGCCACCAAACACGGCTAAAGCCATTTTTAGACAGCGTTTCGATTTTTCGTGTCTCCTTCCGTTTTGTATTCCGTTGATAATCATCGATATTGTTTCAATAAGTAGCATAATAAAATAGACACGAAACAACAATAAAACTTCACTGTCGTATAAATTAATACTATCATAAAAATATGAAATATGTTTTACATCGTAATAATAATATTTGTATCGAGTGTTTATATAAGTGTTTCGCGTTTCTTGCAACAAGAATCGTATAAAACTATTTGTGTGAAGACCATCGAAGCAATACAAAAAACCGGAAATTGTACAAAATGTATTTCAAACTGGGTTTGGCAGTACTTCTGTTGAGACTTGCGTTCGGTGATGAGGACTACTCCAACGGTTTCGGAGAGAAGTACAAGTGGTCCGCGAACTTGGACTCCGCCCTGCAGGAAGGCCGGCAGAGCGGGAAGCCGGTGGTGGTCATCATCCACAAGAGCTGGTGCCCCCACTGCGAGTCCCTGAAGGAGGACTTCCCCAAGTGCAAGCCCCTGCTGAGAGTCAGCCCGCAGTTCGTGATGCTCAACTGCATGGACGACGATGAACCGGACGATCCGTCATACGCTCCCGATGGATACTACGTCCCGAGGTGAGGGTCTCATTTGCGTTTTAAGATGCTCACGGCCAAAGGTATTAATAATGTTTACAAAGCACCATTCTTGTGATGTATAACCTCGAGAACAGCGTCCAATATAGTTGTGAATGATGAATACTTGGAGCAACTGGATGAGTTGGTGTATTTAGGAAGTATGTTTACGAAAGACAAAAAGGCTGGTAAGGATATTGAAAGAAGGGTGAAGCAGAAAACTCCATTAACTGAGGACTGAACGCTGTTGGCGCGAATAAGAAATTGTCTAAAGAAGCGAAGCTAGCAGTCCACAATGAAGTGCTTATACAAACCCTGATGAATGGCAGTGAGGCATGGAACTGGCAGAGGAAGGATGAAAGTAGACTGAATGCTATGGAAATGATATCCCCGAGACGTACGAGTGGGTGCGGTAAAACCATGACCGTTTTAAAAAGGTGGATATCCGGAAAGAATGTAAGCATAATGAATAGGATCAAGAGACGCTTAGATGGTTTGGGCATGTAGAGCGAATGAGCGAAGAAAGGAGTGTGAAAATAATATATAATGCGAAAGTTAATGGAAGAAGAAATCGAGGACGCCCGAGGAAGACATGGCACGATCAAGTAAATCAAATACTTGAATCGGGTCATGTGAAGAGTCAGAATAACAGAAGAGTATGTATGAGACGATGTATAAATGTGAATGAAGCAAGCGGTCCGTCCTCTCTGCCTACCCCTGCGGAAAAACTGCGTGATGGGCGATTGTGGTGATTGATTGTTGGGGTACGATGACGTGTTGCACTTCTTTCTTTGACCAATGACATACACGACCAACCCGTCTGCCCTAATTTCCTGACGATGGCTACGGGTAGAGGGGTAGAGCTCCGCTTGCTATACGGCGAAAACCAATCACTATAAGAGTCCGGTTACCTAATTTATTTATTTTTATTCTTGCATTCAAACATCTCAACAAAATCATAGTATTAAAGACAGACGTGATAACAATAAAGAAAGTAGTAGATTAGTTACTAAGTGTTGATAATATAATTAATTATTTTTATATGTTATCGCTTTATTTAACTTCATCTATGTATACACTTTTAATTTGTTTTACTTAGTTTTTCCTAAAAACTAAATTAATAGATCATTTTATGTATAATATGAATAATAGGATAGATAGCGAGGAAGATAACAAATATTTTTAGAGGAAACTTCATTGGTTAATGCAACAATCTAATTACTCGATTTATCAAAATGTATAAACAACTGTATGTTTTCCAAAATAAAAGTAAATAAAAAATAGTGTGTAGTACAAAAAAAAAAAAATATATATATACATATTATTAATAAATGTGTGAAAAGTTACATCCAGTGAAAAATCACTGGATGTAACATGACTTGCCAAAAAAAATATATATTTCGTTCTAATGCACCCATTTCAAATATAGAATAATGTCTCCTAAAATAAATTATAGGTAGGTACTTTATTATGTAGGTGGGGATTTGTTTTTTTTTTTAAATATGATTATTGTGTTTTTTTTACATTAACTCCACACATGAAGCCGAAGAAAATAATTTCCCTCGGGGCCTATATCATCTATATATATTTGGGGATGCTGTGTGGAGGATTTTTTGAGGAAAGAAAGGAGTGAACCTGGGTCTTTAAGAAGCCCATTTTGTAGGAAGGAGGAAACACGGAGGCCGACAAATCATTCCATAGTCGAGCTGTTGTAGTCGGAGAAACGACCCGAACTCAAGTGTAGAATGTCAACCGTGTATAAATGTTGGGCGCGCGTTTGGCGAGTTTTCCGACTATGTACCGGTTTCGAAGGAATCATTGAGGCAATTGCTTCGGAGCATCTTCCATTGAGATACCGGTAGAACAAGGATAGCATTCCCAATTGATGTCTGTGCTCCAAAGATTGCAATCCGTCTGTGATATGAGAATATATCAATCGAACCGCTCGTTTTAAATGAATCAGTTGCAAATTGGAAAAAGTTCACACTCGCACGGCCAAGAAATTGTTTATAGTTAATTATATATATTCGAGTATATATTATTTGGCTTACTTCTATGAGTAACTAGGCAAATAAGTAATTTTGAGATATTCACGTTTTAGTGTTTAATGGAATTGGAAAACATAACGACCGTTACAAAAACAATACATATTTTTAGTTTAATTGATAAACAAATAAACGTGATGGATAAAATCAATAGATTCAATCAACAATTCAACCGGTTAGTAGCTGAGTGGACAAACGCGTCGGATTCCCATCTGGGCGTCATGCGTTCAATTCCTCTGCTAGCTAAGTCCTCTATCATTGCACAAGCAATATCTTCCGCTTATTATGATGGTAGTAAGAGTTTTTCAAATATTTTCTTGTTTTTCGCAACCTTAACCGGGAAATATTTGTCTTTCTTTTAAAAATAAATAAATAGGGAAGAAGCGATTTGTTCTGCACGAAAAAGTTATAATTCCGTAAATTAATTTCTGCTATATATCGGCGACAGTATTCAATAAATATTTCTTAGTTTTTGGAAAAAAATAACCCGAAAAGTGGTTTTTAAGCCTCGTTTCTGTCTTAAACTGGTGTATCGATATATTATGCATAGAAACGGGGATATGCATGCTAATATTATGGTTACTCTTGCACGAGTGCCATAAAATGAATTTATTGAACAGTTTATAGTATACGTACACCGAAATATTTCTTTATTGAGTAGTTTCCTCGCCTTATTTATAGACTGTAACCGGATGAAAAATATTGAATTACTTTAATAATTTTTTTATAAATCGTAAAGAACCATTTCATCTATTGTTTATGGTAGTGCCGATTCGACATTAAGAATAATAGCACCAGGGAACGTTAAATAAAAAATTAAGAAAACAAAAAAAATTCCAAGTTTTCATGTCCAGAAATGGGCACAAAAAACTGGTTGAGAAAGGTTTTTTTTCTTTAAGTCTAGGATCAATAAACAGGGTAATAATTTCAGAATATTATGCTGAAAATATAAGGATTGGTAAATTAAATAAACGGTTTAAAATCGGCGGTATCCACAGGAAACATGAAAAGAATGATTTGACGGTTTTATTAATAATGTAATTAGTGACTTTTGCCGAAAATGGCTCCGATGTGTCTCAATGTTGCATATCCTGGTATCCTTGGAGTAACAATGTATGGAGAGAGAGCTAATTATTTTTACCCAAGCTATACAAACTTGCATAAATCACTTTCTCCAGGTTTTTACGTCGTACAACATGAGAGAAAGAGACAACAAATATAATACACCGCTTCTATGTACTGTCACGATGATCTTGGGCTTCTGGGTCACCGCGGGACTCCGCCCACATTTTTTATTGTGCCTCTAAACTTGACACAACTAAACGGTTTTATGGGTTATATGCTATATTTTTGTTGTTAACAATACTGTGAAAAAGTGGTTGTACGAATAAACAAAAACATTATATCGATATGTGATATGAATGGATGTATAAATACCCAAGCCCTAGTCCTAGCCACGCCCAGGTCTGCCGAGTCCGGTAAAAATCATCAAAACTGACTACACTGCCTTGGATAGATACCACCTTAGGTATATATGTTTACCGGACTCGGCAGACCTGGGCGTGGCTCAGGGACTAGGGCTTAGTATTTATACATCCATTCATATCACATATCGATATAATGTTTTTGTTTATTCGTACAACCACTTTTTCACAGTATTGTTACCAACAAAAATATAGCATATAACCTTAAAAACCGTTTAGTTGTGTCAAGTTTAGTGGCATAGTAAAACATGTGGGCGGAGTTCCGCGGTGTCCCAGGAGCCCAAGATCATCGTGACAGTACATATAAGCGGTGTATTATATTTGTTGTCTCTTTCTCTCTCATGTTGTACGACGTAAAAACCCGGAGAAAGTAATTTATCGCAAGTTTGTATAGGTTGGGTAAAAATAATTAGCTCTCTCTTCATACATTGTTACTCCAAGGTTGCATACGTTATAAACTAAGACATGAATGGAATACATTAGCCATTTTTATTAAATACCATTTAAGATCATGGAATAATATTAAAACACGTGTTTTTTTCTACTTCAAGATTGAATGAAAATCGACTGAATTGAATGAAATTATTAAGAATTTAGTGTGGCGTGATGATGTGCAGGTGTCAGCAGATACAAAATCGGTCGAGGACATAAAAGGAAAAATAAGATGTAATTTAAAATAAAAATGTATTTTGTATGCCACCACTTTATTGAATAAATTATCGTCAGCTAGTTTCGGTTCAACCTGAACCTTGGGACTGTATGAATTTAATCTAATTGAATAACAGAAGTTAACAAGGTATGGAAAATGTAGTTAAAATAGATAAAGCATCAACTTTGGTGTGGGATGAGCACAAGTAGCATCTTTAAAAAAAATAGATTTAAAAAAAATGATCTTTTTTCCCTATTTTTCGTCACTCACATAGAATAAAATAGCTGTAAAGAAAAGGTAGCATAATCAGGTAAGCTGTCACGGGGCACAGCCAGAAAACAGCTGTGCACGAACAAAGTAAATTGTACAGAATAAAAAAAATATATTTGATTTTTTTTTAAACATCCTTAAATATTGGTAAACTGGTGTAGTACGAATATCAATCAAGAAAATAACTTTGAATAATTTCTCAATTTAGTGGCTGGCCATTAAAAACGTAAATAACGATTAAAAATCTAAAATAATTTATTTTAAGTGTTGATACTAAAACGATATCTTGTACAGATAACTAACTGACTAACTAACCATCACGCTGTTTTCCACAGGGATACGCAGAGAGGACGGACCGCCATACAACTCTGTCTTGGCCCACTCTCCTTGCTTCATTCAAATTTACAGTCGTATCATACATGCTCTTCTGTTATTCTGACTCTTGACATGGCCCGACTCGAGTGTTTGATTCAGTCGATCGCGCCATGTCTTCCCCGAGAGTCCCCGACTTCTTCTTCGATTTACCTTCGCGTCATATATTATTTTAGCACTTCTTTATTCGTTCATCCGCTCTATATGCCCAATCCATCTAAGTGTCCATTTCTTGATCCTATTCATTACGCTTACATCAGGCTTGCATTCTTTCCGGATATCCACATTTTTAGCACGGTCATACGTTGTTTTTACCGCACACACGTCTCAGGGATCTCTTTTCTACTTCTTTTAAAACGAACCGTCCAAAAAGATAAATATTGGTGAATGACGATACCGACATAGATGTTATATAGATGAGGCAAATACTGCAACTGAAAATGAAAAATGAAAACGAGCGCTGAACAATTTCCACGGCGTTTAAAGATAGTTGTTATCTTCCTTTGCAGGATTGTTTTCAAGTGGGGCAGCGGGGAGTCGATCAACTGCACCAACAGGTGGGGCTTCAAGAAGTACAAGCAGTACTTCTACAACGCCAAGCAAGTCGCCAACTGCCTCAACGAAATCAATGCCAGTATACAAAAAGCCAAAAATGTTACGAAAATAATAAAACCGTAAACAAATATTATTTTGCATCAATATGAACTATATTTTATTTGTATAAATATTGTTTTACTATATTTTTGCCTGTATCATGTCCTTTGAGTGCCAAACTGGATAATTCTCCGAACCAGACCGCCTACGACAAAACAATATACTGACTTCGTGGTCTAGTGATAAGATGCTCGACCACAAATAAAAAATAAACCGCTCCCAACCGTCTAGAACCACTGACACTATGGAATCCCCGATCGGAGTATGTTGTGAGGCTGAAGGCAATGAGGAGAGGAAGGAGACGGGGAAGATGAAGGTTGGGAAGTACGTGACTATTCAGATCTGGGTCAAACACGGCTAAAGCCATTTCAAGCAACGTTTCGATTCTGAAGGGTGGTCTTTCACCAGGGCAATTCTTCGAGTATCTACCATTCTGGAACGTGCCGCAAATATACTACACACTATTTTATAAGAATTAAATATGTTATGAGACATAATAATTAAATAACAAAATATTTGCGCACTCTGGATTGGTAGTCGAGCGTCTTACCACACGACTACGGAGGCCGTCAAATGTATATAAGGCAAGTTTTTCGCTATTCTGACCTTACATCACGCGCAACATTTTCACCGCGTGTAAGTAAGGAGGGATGTAAATAAATAATAATATGCCATGTTTATATAGTTATTAATAAGATGGAGCCTAGGAATTAAGATTTGTACAGCGCCCTTGAGATGTTTTTTTACAAAAACGGCGCCACTCCCTTCTATGTAAGTCTTATCTTATAATATTCTGAGTAAAAATAATTATCTGCAATATTATATTACATCAATAATAAATCTAGCAACCTCTTCTCCTTCAAATAATATTTGAATGATGCTGTAAATTGTATGAAAATACGAATCGTACCCATTCTACTAACCATCAAGCCGTTTCCCCGCAGGGGTAGGCAGAGAGGATGGACAGCCATACAATTCTGTCTCGATACACACACCTTGCTTCATTCATCGTCTATACTCTCCTGTTATTCTGACTCTTGACATGACCCGACTCGAGTATTTGATTCACTTGATCGTGCCATGTCTTCCTCGGGCGTCTCCGACTTCTACCATTCACTTTCTCGTCATATATTCTCCTCACACTCCTTTCTTCGTTCATTCGCTCTACATTCCTAAATTATTTAAGCGTCCCTTTCTCGGATATCCATTTTTACTTTTTATTCGAGTTTACGAGTATAATATCCCTTTTAAATGAAAATCATCAAAAAATTATTGATTTAAAAACATTTATATTTCACTTAAGGTCATTTTTTCTCTTAAAAGAAAGACTAACATTCCCGGGTTACGAAGAACCTGATAATATTTGAAAAAAAACCCTTACTACCATCATAATAAGCGTAAGATGTGGCTTGTGCAATGATGGAGGACTTAGCTAGCAGAGGAATTGAACATACGACGCCCGGGTGGGAATCCGACGAGTTTGTCCACTCGCATTGTCTACAGTTCTATATAGCAGCAGTGAGGCTTTATAGTATTTGTATATCGTTAATTTATTTACCGCGTATCGCAACATGACTGTCCACTATCCACATTGTGCGATACGACTTGGCAAACGTAATATATATACCTATGAAGCTTAAAAAATAAAAATAAAAACATGTATATTATATATTTAGGTACCCTGTCAAAGGCGACTTTATAGTCGGCTTTGACCTTGTTCAT
This sequence comes from Drusus annulatus, assembly GCA_022651775.1. NCBI lineage: Eukaryota > Metazoa > Arthropoda > Insecta > Trichoptera > Limnephilidae > Drusus > Drusus annulatus. The sequence continues at coordinate 1,346,237 of JAGWCC010000076.1, read as the reverse complement.
CAAGATAGAATCATTAAAAAATCATAAGAGAAGGCAACTAAAGTAATGTGTATACAAATATAGATTTGTATTTCCTATTACCTATCTAGTACGATTCATTTGAAGGATCATATTCGGCACTTGTAATTATGTACATATTGCTAGTAGTTACCCGCGAAAAATCAAGGGATGTAACATGGACTCAACTTGGAATAAAATCTGCAAAAATAAATTGGATTAAAATAAAATAATAATGAAGGTACTTTATTAGGTAGGTAAGAATTTGTAATTATTTTTAAAATTTAATAATTTCAATTAAAATCAATTTCGAGTTTGAAAAGACCACTCTCGTACGGTCGTACGTACTCACAAAGGAAATTATTTATACTTAATAAATTCCAGTACAATATTAATGACCCAATGAACATTTTATATTTATACTCGTAGGCATTAATTGCAAATAGATAATATTAGATATGTAAACCAAATGCCCTTACGTTGCATTACGCAATACGACCCACAACCTACTTTACCTAACCTTACCTACACATGTTTAACCATAATATACATCTGTCAAATAGGGGCCTTTGCACGGGTAGAGCATCCAGTGAGACCTGCACCATTATTACTTTTTAATTATTATTGTAACATTAAATTATAATCGTGAATTTTCAAGGTGAGTATTCACTTATTAGTGCAAAGCGTTGTTTTAGGTATAATTTATTCGCACATGAGTTTCAAAAGTCAATAACTTCGAGGAATTGTTTAAAGGCGTATTTTGTTACTCTCATTCGTGTCTCCTTTCTAGAAAATTGCTGGCCATATTTTTGCCAGAGAGTTCAATGAATAAAAATATTTTGTAATTTTTTTTAAATGCAACAAAAAAAAATAATACTGATCTAATTTATATAGAGTCATTTTTGTGAAATATCACTTCAAGGGCGCTTTACGAACTGAATTTACAATAAAACTATCGAAATACCTAAGGCTATAGCTTAACTTATTTTATTGATATTGGCTGTGAAAAAGTATCGAACTTTTTGTTTAGCAGTAGATCGAGAATTTACCGACCAGTGCATGAAAAAATATTATTATACTGATGAGATTAGACGCTAGCGGGCTTGCCTAGCTTCATAAATTAGGGCGATTCTGTTATTCTGTTTTTGAAGATTGTTTTTGAAAAGATGAGTTTTGAGTTAAGCTTTGAACTCTTTCAAATCTTTTATTATTCTCAGATCACGGAGTAGTTCCAGGCTTTTGTATCACAATAAGATTAGGTTTAATGAAAGTCGCACTGAAGTGCGTTAATCGTAATAATTATGCAAACTGCTTCAACCACGAACACGGTAGTTAATGCAACTGTAGGTAATTTGACACTAAACTGCTGGGCTTCAAAATATCCATGATAAATGTTAATGATGACATAAAACGTCGAAAAAAATCGTTACTCCAAAGGCAGATGGTAGTCTTGTTTGCAAATTGAATATTGATGAAAACATTTAATTTGAGTTTTGTTGTTTTGAATTTTATTCTAACTAAATTATTTTTCTTGCAGAAATGATAGGTAGTGCAATAATTTTTGCAAATAAAATATTTATCCACAAATGTAATTTATTTAGCGGAAATAAATAAACAACTTGCGTAAAGTCGTGACTGTCAAAATCGTGCAAGTTTTTTTATCATTTTGATACATAATAGTTTCAAATTCGTCAAAAAATGATATATGTATTCGATACATTGTTGGTGTGTGAATTATCCTGCACAAATTCGCGTGTGTCTATATTTTAGACTAGAAATACATATACCATTAATCAATTCACAAACTGCATTTATAACGCAAAACCGCCTTAGTTACATAAGTTAACTTCTCTTTCCTGGAGTGACCAAATAATTTTCCCCATTTCTAGGAACCGTTGCAATAAAAGCATATTATACTCATTACTGGGTAAAATGATTCACAAAAAAAATTCGGTGGTAATTTCCATCTACCAAGTAAAAAATATATTCGAGGAATCGTTCAATAGAGACAAAGAATATTGAAAAAAAAACAAATACAAACACAGGTGGGTAAATATTAATTCGTTTCATTGGCCACGGTCTTCATAGTATTTACCGAAAGGTGGGTGACGTTTGAAATTTACGAAAAGACAAACCGCAGTAAAAACTTTAGGGTTATTATATTAACTTCTGACAGAAGATTGCTGACGATATCGTGGATCACGAAAAGCAGGTGCTAAGGTAGCACTAGTTCAATCAGTCGACAGGCATGCGACAGGAGTGGAAGGCCGAAGGTAAGCATAAGGAGGAGATTCCCTAGGCCAAGCAAGGCACATTCCTCTATGGACAGAAGTTCCAAGGGGAGGAGCTCTTCCGTTAGGATCCGAATAAGGCAGAGAGGACGGCCCGCCATAAAACTTCTTGTCGTCTTAGCACATACTCCTTGCTTCATTCACATTCAAACATCGTCTCATACATACGCTTCTGTTATTCCGACTCTTCACATGACCCGATTCAAGTATTTGATTTACTTGATCGTGCCATGTCTTTTTCGGGCGTCCTCGACTTCTTCTTCCATGGCTAAAATCTTAATACCAAATTTTAAACTTTATTCCACATTTTTTTTATTATTTGAGACCTGACCGGTTTCACCTTATGGCGGGCATCTTCAGAGTCCCGTCATAAAGTGAAACCAGCCAAGTCTTAAATAAATAAAAAATAGTGGAATTAAGTTTAAAATTTTAATATTATTAAATCATAAAAATAGAGCTCCACCAAGAAATAACAATTTCAAAATTAGAAATAATAAAAACGGCTGAAACCATTTTAAGCTGCGTTTTAACTCTGAAAGGTGGTCTTTCGCCAAGGCGATACTTGGAGTATCTACTATTATATTAATTGTAAAACTTTATTATATTAATTTATTTGCGCACTCCGGATTTGAACCCACTCGACCACGCAGGCCGTGAAACCACGGGGTCCACGACCCTGAGGATAGGACAAGGGGTCAATATGTAAAGTCACACAAGTATTTCAATACCAATCGCTGACTGTTGGACAGTTAGTTGCACAAGCAAAGAATGTTAAAAGTGGGGTTTATATTCCTGGTGAGTTTAGCCGCTTTGGTTGCTGGTAATGGCAAAGGAAACGGGTATGGAGATCAGTACGAGTGGTACGATGACCTGTCCGAGGGTCTGGCGGTGTCCAAGTCCTGCGGCAAGCCGGCGCTGGTCGTCATCCACCAGTCCTGGTGCCCGCGCTGTCAGGAGCTGAAGCCCGTGTTCGCCAAGAGTCAGGACATCAAGGATCTGAGCAAGCACTTTGTGTTTATCAACTGCGAGGATGACGCGGAACCCGAAGATGAGGAATACGCGCCGGACGGAAGCTACTACCAAAGGTAATTATTTCTACTTTCACCGGCTTTTATTCCGTTCCTTTCCTTTCCTTTCCTTACCTTTTCCTTTCCTTTCCTTTCCTTTCTTTTCTTTCCTTTTTTTTCCTTTCCTTTCCTTTCCTTTTCCTTTCCTTTCCTTCTTTCCTTTCCTTTCCTTTCCTTTCCTTTTCCTTTCCTTTCCTTTCCTTTCCTTTCCTTTTCCTTTCCTTTCCTTTCCTTTCCCTTCCTTTCCTTTCCTTTCCTTTCCTTTCCTTTCCTTTCCTTCCCTTCCTTCCCTTTTACCTTTCCTTTCCTTTCCTTTCCTTTCCTTTCTTTTTTCCTTTCCTTTCCTTTCCTTTCCTTTCCTTTCCTTTCCTTTCCTTTCCTTTCCTTTCCTTTCCTTTCCTTTTCCTTTCCTTTCCTTTCCTTTCCTTTCCTTTCCCTTTTCCTTTCCTTTCCTTTCTTTTCCCTTTCCTTTCCTTTCCTTTCCTTTCCTTTCCTTTCCTTTTCTTTCCTTTCCTTTCCTTTTTCCTTTCCTTTCCTTTCTTTCCTGTCTCGAATCTCCACATAGCGAATATCGAACAAGAGTCCCAACTGCTCCCAACCGTCTAGAGCCAGTGGGACTATGGCATCCCCAATTGGGGTATGTTGCGAGGTTGAAGGTAGTGGGTAGGAAGGGGAATGAGATGGGGAAGAGGAGGGTCGGAAAGTCTGGTCACCAAATACGGCTAGCCATTTCAAGCAACGTTTTGATTCTGAATAATGATGACCAGAGCGATACTTGGAGTATCTACCACTCTGAAACACTCTACTATTTTTATTTATTTAAGACCTGAATGGTTTCACCTTATAACGGACATCTTCAGACTGGTCTCCCTCCCGTCATAAGGTGAAACCGGTCAGGCCTTTAAATAAAAAAAATAGTGGAATAAAGTTTAAAATTTGGTATTATTAAAAAAAACTCTAGAAGACATTTGGGCATTTAATATAATCATTTTACTTTCAGATTAGTGTTTTTGTCTCCATGACTTTCACATTTCTCAGAAAACGCCAACTACATAATAATTTTTACGGTTACTACGAATCTAGCCGGGTTGAAATACTGTTCATACTATGTAATGTTTTTTAACATTAACTCCACACAGGAGGCCTCAAGGGGAAATTATTTCCCTCAGGGCCTATGTCATCTTTGGGGATGCTGTGTGGAGGGTTTTTTTGGGGAAAGAAAGGAGTGAACCTGGGTCTTGAAGAGGCCCATGTTGAAGAAGATTAGAAACACAACTGACTAACTAACCATCACGCCGTTTCCCCGCAGGGGTAGGCAGAGAGGACGGACGGCCGTGCAACTCTGTCTTGGCACACACTCCTTGCTTCGTTCACATTCGTGCATCGTCTCATACATACTCTTCTCTTGATGAAACACAGAGGCCGGCAAATCATTCCACAGCCGAACTGTAAAACATAAGAACGAGTCGTAAAAGCGACCGGTTCTCATGTATTGCATGTTAACCGTGAACAAATGTTGGGCGCGCATTTGGCGAGTTTCCCGACTTTGCACCGGTGCCGTAGGGATCAATGACGCAAGTTCCTCGGAGCATCTTCCATTGAAATACCGGTAGAACAAGGACAGCACTCCCACCTGACGTCTGCGCTCCAAAGATTGCAGATAGAGCCCCCGTGCCTTAACTTACGATTTGTACAAGGTCAGCAGTTGTGTACTATTGAAGTATCTGCGGACCCTGTACAGTCTTAGACGAATTAAATAGTGTAGATACGTTACTGAGACAACGCGCCTGGTTGCACTAAACCCAGTCAACGAGACATGCCTTCGAAACACGCTTCATATAGCTATCTCTTCCGCACACACATATTCTTTGAATGGCTAGCTATCCTTTTCATACGCGTGTGAAACATTTAGTGTGCGTATCAAGCATTGTGGTGCTACATTTTTCGTAAGATTTGTATGAATATGACGTGTCTTGTATTTTATGTCTATGTGTACAGTACGCCAAACTTCTGAGAGGCTAACATATGTCTGGCTTCGATAGAGCCCCCGTGCCTTAACTGATCACTTAAGGTTACAGCAAGCACGTCAATGGAAGGCTTGTTGGGAAGATTCCTTCCGTTGAAGGAGACTGTAGAATTGTCATTACGATCCTTTTTAGTCGTAATCAGACATGATTGGGTCTTCGAAACATTAAATTTGAAAATGAAATAAATAAATTATTCCAATATCCCATCATTATGGGGCCGGTAGAATTCCACCACCGAAAACTTGTGACTGCTAAAATCAGAACTAAATTATTATCTGTAGTTCATAATTTCACCACAGCCGGCTCTTGTGGTTGAAGATTATAAATTGACTCGCAGCAAGCTATGATATTAAAACAACAGAAAACAAAAGATTCAAGTTCATTTTAAAATATGTCTTTGCTAGAGTTGAAAATTTTATGTCAATAGCGCCCAATTTATATGGCTCATGAATATAGATTATATTATTATTTAAATGCCATGAGTTTTTTAAGTTGAATAAAAAGTTAATAGCGTATTTAAATTGGACCAGTTTAATATCATAGTGCAGTGAATCTGTTTTTTTTTGTATGTATATAATCCAATGACGTTACATAAATATAGACACGTTGTAGCGCTCTCAAAGTCGCAAGCAATGATCACGCTAGTTGGTGTGATCGGTGTTTAAGCCGATTTAGTACTAAACGGTCACGCGTCGCTTGAGGTCGTTTCAAGCAAGTATGGAGCGCGGTCCGAACTTCGGATCTGTTTCGTTCATACACATATATTCTATGAATGTCTATCTTTGTCATACATGACCGATATTTGAATGATGAATTTACTGGTAACGTGTGTGTTTTGCTTGCCACATTTTGTGTTGATATGCTAAGGCTATAACGTGTCTATATATGTAACGTCATTGATATAATCAGAATATTTATTTCAAATAATGTGAAATAGCAGAGACACAAACCTTTGAAATGTTAATAGATAATAAAAATCATCAACAGATGTCAATGGTCATTTTACAACAATGTTCTTTATTGGGAAATGTTTATATCAAAATTAAATCAATACTGCAAATATATGACATTTTAAAATGCGGATTTGTAGTTTATTTATGAAAAAAAATAGATAATTAATGTTAAATCTTTTAATTTTCAGGCTACTTTTTGTGTCACCAAGTAAGGGCGTATTGAAGGATATTTACTGCGAAGGAGGCAACCCGGAATACAGGCACTGGTACACCGAAAGCGACCAAATCGTCAAGTCCATGAAGAAAGTCCTCCGAGCATCTAGACGGCGCAGGAAGTAGACTAAACGCTCAGAGTTCTACTTCTAATGAAAATAATCCACAGAAAATGTTTGTAATTATGGAATAAACAATGTGACTATTCATGAAACAATACTTTTATTACCAGTATATCGATTATATTATAGTGAGCTGTCAACAAACACAAACTAAGCAAGCAGAAGAATTCTATCATTAGCAATGACGTTACATATATATATAGACACGTTGTAGAGCTCTCAAAGTGGCAAGCAATAATTACGCTAGTTGGTGTGATCGGTGTTTAAGCCGATTTAGTACTAAACGGTCACGCGTCGCTTGAGGTCGTTTACTATTTCTGTAAGTATGGAACGCGGTCCGAACTTCGGATCTGTTTCGTTCATACACATATATATTCTATGAATGTCTATCTTTGTCACACATGACTGATATTTGAATGATGAATTTACTGGTAACGTGTGTGTTTTTTGCTTGCTACATTTTGTGTAAGGCTATAACGTATCTATATATATGTAACGTCATTGATTATTAGCAGTTTAAGCAAATACCATACAAACAAGTAATAAATAAATACCATACAAACGCTAAACTGGCGCCTCTCGTGGCTTGAGTCAAAAACTAGTTAACCATTGCACCGTTTCTCTACAGGGGGAGGCAGAGAGGATGGACCGCCAAACAACTCTGTCTTGGCACACACTCCTTGCTCCATTCACATGCATACATCGTTTCATACATAATCTTTTGTTATTCTGATTCTTGACATGGTCCGAGCCAAGAATTTGATTCACTTGATAATGGCATGTCTTCCTTGGGTGTTCCCAATTTCTTCTACCATTCACTTCTGCCTCATGTATTCTCCTAACACTCCTTTCTTCGTTGATCCGATCTACATGCCCAAACCATCTATGCATCCCTATTCTCAATCCTAAATGATCATATTGCATCAATAAAATTGATGATTATATTACAATTTCTGTAAATAATTTAAGATTTCCCTTGGATTTTAATACTAAAGAAAAATTAACTGATTTTTTGCAATAACTGTAAAAACATAATATAAATTATTTAGAAATAAATATTTAAACAAATGAAAAAAAAAATTTTTTTATTTTCATACAAAGTTATTTTTTAATTTCTTTAAATATGTCAAACCACAAAGTGATTGCTTTCTACGAAAATATTCAAATATTCTTTCAAAAAATATATTAATCTTAAAAAAAGAAATAAAATAAAATTTCTCACAATATTATTAAGAATTTTATTCCCTTTCTAAACCAATATATATACGAGTAGACTGAGCAGCGAAGATTCTTACCAATTATATTTGGCCAAAAAAGAGTAAAGTTATAATATGTAACTGCTTGATACAAAAAAAGGATTTCTATAATTATTTATGTAAAATAAAGCATATTATTCAGATAATATCCATTGAACTGTATGAAAGAATGCAAACTTGCAAAACTCATGTTATTTCAATCATTTCAATGCATTCAATGGCATTATTTCGTATCTTGCCATAATATCATGTATGGGAAATGTCAGAAGATGGACGTATTATTATTCTACAATATTTGGTAAGTATCTATAAGAAGCGCAATTATTTTATTTTTACTTGGTGTGGTTTCCTTAGCATTTTCAACGATCTTTAAAAAAAACCAGCAGAACAGGATTTATGTGCTTCCTCAGAAAGAAGGTATAATATTTCAATATACATTTAATAGATGTCTCTAGTCTTCGCTATTTTACATTAATTCAGATTTATTTTTTTCATCTGGCTATTTTGTCTTAGGCTGTTTTAAACTCGGTCACCGATCTAGAGCTGGCGGATAGACGTCAGATCTGTGCATATCGTCAGGATGAATTCTTATTTTATTTTGACGAATATGATATCTTTTTAACATTTTGACTTCACCTACCTGTAAATAGAGGGTTATTGTATTTTCCCGCATTTTAATAGAGCATGTGCGATAAAATATGAAAAAAATTCTAATGAATTTAATCTATTTTGATGTCTCTTCTCATTTGTTGCTTCCGGTTTGTTTCTAGAATGGCGTGTCTTTTTAGTGTAAAATAATGAATAAAATCTAATCATCATTCGGTAATAAATTTAAAACACTATCATAATTAAATTAATTATCTAAGCACCTACACATTTAAAAGTAGGAGTTACAAACTAAGTAGTGTAGATTACTGCAGGGTAGAAACTATCCAATAACCTGTACTCATTATTTATAAACTTTTTTTTTCTTACATTTTTTTTACATTACCTACCTCACTAGGTTATTAAAACCTGTTCTGAAGAGACAAAATATTAAACTAGTGTTTTATTTTCATATCCTTATCAGTGTCTCTCGACAAAATAAGCATTATCACACTTAATGAACCGACATTATATTTTTTCACAACAAACTTAGTATATTATGCAATTTAAAAACATGGAGAAACAATTTTTATATACTTTTACATGCAGGGAAAAGATGGAAATCCTCGCTTCAAACCTGGAAAAATGGTGCAACATAAAAAAAGGTTTTGACGATAACCCACTTCCAGGTATAGCTATAGACCAGGGGTAGTCAAACTTTTGGTCACTACGGACGACCTGCTTTTTAAAGTATTGGCATAGATATTACCAATTCCTATTCAATATCCAGCTGTTTTAATAACATACGTTAATGACTTCCCTACACAAATATAAAAAATGTTTATAAATAAAACAGTATGTCTGAACGCGGCTTCAGATAGGCGGTCGACGCTTTGGCCACCCCTGCTATAGACCATTGATGCACAACCCGTGGCCTGCGGTTTGCTTGTGGCTCATGGCTCGTTGATTATGACTCGCAAATCTATTTCATACGGCCCGCAGCTCATTTCATATGGCCCACTTGGTAAAACTAATCAATATTCATGTTTGACATTACCGAATTTTGTAAAAAAAAAATTGTCAAACCATGTCTCGTGTCCTAGACAAACTCTCGAGTTGAGATTTCCCACCAAACGTGTGGAAAAATGATGGATCCATTGAGTTATCTCACGAAATTCGAAGATCCAGTTTGCACACAGGAAATCAAAATAGGAAATGAAAACAACTTCCCTCCTCTCTTGAAAATGCGGCCCACAAACGTTTGAAAAATAGGTAGTGCGGTATTTCTGCTATAGACACACCGTGAGAAAGGTAACAAATAAAGGCACTTACATCATCATCTTCTACAACAGGTTCGGTGTACAGCTCGATGGTGCGGTTGAGTTGTGGCTGCATGGGGGTGGCGTCGGGGGTCATGGAGCAGCGCCGGGAGCTGGCCAGCGGGGTCACGGAGCCCCCGCGGCTCACGGAGCGCCTGCAGCCTGGGGAGGAACTTTCTCTGCAATACAGACAAGAAATACCGCATTAGAAGAGTCCCAAGTGTCTAAAGGTTATTTCGGCAGCCTTCCTCCAAAGTAGGACCAGCCTCTCCTCGCACAGCCTCTGGAATTACTTCTCCAAACATCACCTGGGGCGGCCTGCTTCCTTCTTCAAGTCTTCCCTCTGAAGCCCCACTCACTATTTTCGGTGTAAGTCGGTCTTCTAGTATTCTTAGTACGCGACCAACCCACCTCAAAACGATTGAATGTCAGAAAAATTGAAACATTAAAATAAAATTCCCAAGAAAATATGAACAGCCGATAGTGGTACATATTTTGACTTTACAAAAATTCGGCTTTTTTTATGTAATCTAAACTTCGAAGGTTTTAGAAGTAAGTCGATGATATGGATTTCTTTGTGTCTGGACCTTCTACAGCCTCTTTCTCCAAAAACATAAGAACATTAAAACCATAAAACTTTTAAGGTTAAATGTTTATTTAATACCCATTCTACTTATTTTCAATATTGTTTCTTCATTGATAAATAAAATACATTTGCGTAATGATAAAAGAGAGACATAGAAATATTATCAAGGAAAATACAAAAAAAAATACATACTCGTATGTAGGTAGAGTGAAATTCTTCAGAAAGTCATATTCTAGAATGGATAGTAAGTGGAGATTAAAACTTAGAAATAGTCAGTGGTACCTTTCAAATACAGTTTTAAATTATTTTTTAACTTTGTAAGCGCCCTTGAGGCGATATTTCACAAAAATGGTGCTATAAAAAAATTACAATCTTAATAATGAATTCTACAAGGAGTGGTGCCTAGAAGCGCCCTTGAGGTGATATTTCACAAAAATCACTCTATATAAATTAGCCAGGTATTATTAAGAGCTCGAGAGTTATAAGTTATAACTATACTTACATGTTTTACAGGGTTTATTAACAAAAATAAACATTGTCACACATGGATTGCAAACAAACTCAAATTATCACCGATATTGAAAAGATAATAAATAATATTTTATCTATGCCCCTTTATATCTCACAATCAATCATCGTAAACAAAACAATCGTTGAAGGTTAAAAATAAACCATTTGCATTAATTCCTGAATTCGAGTGATTACCACATATGTGATAAGCTTCAATAATAATAATAATCACATAAGCTATTGCCTTTTTAAAAATAAACGTTTAAGAAAGGCATAACACGTTCAACAGAAATCATAATAAACTGTATCAATGTGGAATATGACTGAAGTATATAGTATCAGGAAAGAATTATTTCGACCCCCCCAATCTGGAAAGCTCTGAATTACCCAGTGTGCATTATATTATATATTATGAACGGGGAACAAGGCTGGAGTGCATCATGCCAGGAAGGAGTTGTTCGAATAGAATCATTAAGCTGGTAATGTCAAAATTACATGTGAAATAAGTCTGGAGTGCCTACAATACGGAATGATTTTTTCTAACCCATCGGGAATAATACATAGTCGCTGGAAAGGCAAAAGAGCTCAAGCGACACGACTCGAAGACACAAAGACTTTTGTGGCCGTTCGGCCACCTAAAATATATTTACCATTTGGGAAAAGTCTAGACTCCAGCGACATAAGTTTGGGACTTTTTATCTTTTGTCACTTCAGGTAACTCAGTGAGAGCATTGAGTTATCTGAGTTAACTTATTTTTCAAAATACAACCAGGTACTGAAGACTTATGAATTTTATTGTAAAAAAAAAAACTGTAAAGTGCAATATCATATTATAGATGTGGAAATACTGGAGTATTTATTATCTGGAGGGAGCTGTTGGGACACTGGAACCTTGATCTGGTCATATCAGAATTACCGGAATGGCATTATATTATACTGTGTGGAAAATCAAATGACAAGGTGAAATCTGGTTATTCGGTGGTCAGTATATACTATAATTTGTTTGTGTCATCTACTTTCTCACCTCAGTTTTGTCATGTTCGAAGGTACGAGGCATCGGCAGGCGTTCATGGGCACAAAGTACCCCAGCTGGGGGGCCATGGGGGCCCCGCACGGAGCGGACAGAGGGCCCCCGCACGAGGGCGACCGCTCCCGGAAATCCCGGTAAAGATTACTGTCCACGTAGTTCATACCGAAGAACATCAGAACTGCTGAGCTAAGAAATGCCGCCAATCTAATTTTCGGGACGGTTTTGATTGATGTTTTGCTCAAGGTTTGGGTGCAGCAAGATTTTCACATATTTTATTGTTACTTTCAAGTCTCATAACTTCTTAGGTATTTCTTCGACTTGGTCTCACTCAGTTTATCTGTAGATTATGTACAGACACGCATTTCATTTGAAATTAACACACTTAAATTAATTGGTTTGAGTGCACTTTAAGAAACTGAAATAAAAGTTTCAGCGATCTTAACTTATTCTAGAACTAATTTAATGTTAATTAATTCGGTAGATTTAAAAAATATGTTAAACCGTTTAATGAGTTGGTTAGATTATTATGATGATAAGAACTGCTTGGTTTTTTTTTTTTTACAGTTGGTGTATATCTATTAACAAATCACTTATTTTAATGTAATCTATTATAGGAATGCATAAAAATACCTTAAATTACATGACTTTATCTTTAGTAAGAAGTATAATAATTAGTTTTGTTTACAATGTGATTAAATATAATTAATATTTTAGCAAACTTTATGCAAAAACAATAATTAGTTAACCATTTCTAATTTTGTAATTGCAATTCGTGGTAGAATTGCATTTTAATATGAATTTGTGAATAAAAATAATTATTGTTATTATTTCAAATTATTTATTTATTTTTGACCATGAATCATATTTTAAATTCACATTGATTAGTTAATTACATAAACTAACCACTTTTCAAAAAACCTTTGCACCTATTAGAAAAGTTCGAAATAGGTACTTTGATAGGCATTTATTATTCACTAAAGATATCATATACATCTTCAAAAACATTCATTATTTTACAGGTTTTTGAAAACCTCAGGTTTAGACAATTTTCTCACAAAACTGATTTTTGTTTTGAATGTACGTAATAATAATAACACTTCTCAAAATAATAATTGTGACAAAAACATTCAAATAACAGTCCCTGAGTACTGAATCAACTTTTTTTAATTAATAAAATCGCGTGTAAAATATTTTTATCGGCTCAACAACGGTAGAAATTACTTCGTAACTCACACATAACATCATAGGCACTGAAGATAAGGCGCCTTCACTTTGCCTGTGAACTGTGTGGACAAGTGGGCTAGGAGAAGGAGACAGATACGGCTAATGCAGCAAGTGATAATGAAATCGGCAAACTTCTTATCGAGTATTAATATTACGTACTCGCCTTGCTAAATAACTCGGGAGAAGGGGAATCGTTAAAATAATATTACGAGGGAAATTTGGGCGTAAAATATAATACCTGCTCAACTCGGAGATTTTAAAAATTTGTTTTCATAATAATCCACTGTGGCCTTTTATTTTCAAAATAAGTTGATGCGGGTTCATCATCAACGACACTCATTTGACAGAGACTTCGACGGTTGAAATGATCAGTCTATATTCCAAAGAAAAACCTTATACTCGTGTTACTAATAGCAGTAAAGAAAGATTTCACTTCACATTACAAAATAATACATGGAGCATTGAAATTACAAAAGGTGTGAAGTTAGCTAATGAATCTTTAACTTTGATGAAGAAGTAGGTTTGTAGAAGAATGACCAAACATCTATTAGATAGTTTTTCATTCCGTCATAAATGTAATTTATTTGAATAATTCAAATCAAAAAGTGTACGTTAATTTATCAACAGCGATCCGTGCATGCACAATAATTATTATTACAATAAATATGCCTCAAATTCAAGCGCAATCGAAAAAGCTGTTTTTGCTGAAATTCGTGATAAAAAGGTAATAAATAAATTTACAATGATCATCAAATCCCCAAAAAAAAAATTAAATATTGATAACACCATACATAATATATTGGTCATCAAAATTTTATGGAGTGAAGACACATTACATTACAAGAGCTAAGTCTATTAAATCGCAAAAAACTTAATGGATTTCATTAGGGTGTTCTTTCGGCTGATTCCTGAATTACTTCAATCATAAATAATATGTAATGGGTAATACGTTAATATAATACAAACTCAGTAAAAGACATTCAATATGATGAGAAATCTCGTCTGCGGATATATCAACGGTCTGCGGTTTGTAAATCAGACGCCGGAGCCGAGGGCAGAGATGTGAGTTGCTGTTGATTTTTTTTTTTTTTTAATAATACCGCACAAGAGTCTCAACTGCTCTCAACCGTCTAGAGCCAGTGAGACTATGGCATCCCCAAATAGGGTATGTTGTGAGGCTGAAGGTACTGGGGAGGGGAAGGAGATTGGGAAGAGGAAGGTTGGGAAGTACCTGGCTATTCAGATCTGGTCACCAAACACGGCTTAAGCCATTTCAAGCAACGTTTCAATTCTGAATGGTGGTCTTTCACCAGGGCGATACTTAGAGTATCTACCACTCTGGAACGTGCCGCAAATATACTTTTTATTATTTTTTATATGAATTAAATGTGTTATGACACATATTAATTGAATAAAAGTTATTGGCGCACGCCGGGTTTGAACCCGCGACCTTTGGATTCGTAGTCCAGCGTCTTACCACTCGACTATGGAGGCCGTCGATATCAACATATTAACACCAGCATTCGGATGTCACGTGAGCCAGGAACCCAGCACACTCGGGGGAATCATTCAATCATTGGCCACTGAATCGTCACACGATTGTATAAGTACAACGGAGAGAGGCTGTAGATTTATGGATGCTTGTTATATGAAAGAGAGATTACGAGAAAAGCGAGCAATATAGTTGTGAATGATGATACTCGGAGTAAGTTGATGAGTTTGTGCATTTGGGAAATATTTGGGAAACTCCATTGATGGAGGACTGAACGCTGTTGGCGCAAATAAATAAAAAAAATGTCCAAAGAAGCGAAGCTAGCAATCCACAATGGAGTGCTTATACGTACCCTGATATTATATGGCAGTGATGTATGGAACTGGCAAAAGAAGGATGAAAGTAGACTGAATGCTGTAGAAAGGAGATCCCTGAGGCGTATGCGCCGGAAAAACATGTACGGCCGTGTTAAAAATGAGGATATCCGGAAAGAATGCATGCCTGATGTAAGCGTGATAGGATTAGGAAAGGGACGCTTAGATGATTTGGGCATGTAGAGCGGATGAACGAAGAAAGTAGTATAAGGACGACATACAGAATGTATAAATATGACGCGAGAGTGAATGGTAGAAGAAATTGGGGTCACCTGAGGAAGACATGGCACGATCAAGCAAATCAAATACTTGAGCCGGACCATGTCAAGCGTCAGAATAACAGAAAATGATGACTCTGTGTTTCATCACGAGAAGAGTATGTATGAGACGACATTTGAATGTGAATGAAGAAAGGCGTGTGTGCCAAGACAGAGTATTATGGCGGTCCATCCTCTCTGCCCACCGTTGCGGTAAATCGGCGTGATGGTTAGTAAATTTATACTACCTCAGATCATCGTATACTCCGACTAATCTGTCGTAAACACAGAGTAAGGAATTTCTCCATAAAATGAAATAATCGGTGTGAATTAGAACGAGAGGAAAGCCACGAAACAAAGTTCAACGTCTTTACATCATAATACCTTTTCACAACTTGATTGCCGCGAGGGTGAATTTAATTCAGTCGTCATTTTGAATTTATAAGATGGAAATTGTGATTATTATGTTTGAGTGCACATGTTACGATAATTACCCCATTTTTCTTTGAAATTTTCCAATGCGGTTAAAGTTCCACAGTTATATCAAATACCCTTTCTTTTTTTTCTTGCTCTTGACATGATCCGATACATGCTTTTTTCTGGAGCTTCTCTAACTTCTTTATACCATTCACTTGCGCGACAGGAACATGATTTTCTTCTGATACTCTTCCTTTTTCTCTACGTGCCTATACCATCTAAGCCTACCTTTCTTTATCCCGTTGATTACATCGACCTTTGAATTCCTTCGGATGTTTTCATTCTTAATTCGGCCATACGTGGTCTTATCACAAATACGCCGCAGGGATCTCGTTTCTTTTATGAAATTGTAGAATACCTATGTACGGTATGTACCGTTCGCCATAATAGTCTTGAAACATATTACCTGAGCAATATCAATGGATGCCTACAACCTACGAATGATCATTCCAATGATGCCGACACCAATCAAGGCACATCTTGCCATCGATACGATATCGTTAACCGATCGATAATAAATAGAACAAGCAATAAGTACATCACTGTAGGTCAATAACACAATAAAAACATACATCGTACACACTTAGCTGCTCACCCGCGGCTTGCTCTTAAGATTACTCCTTACAAGATTACCCAGTTCGAAACAACGATAATAAACAAACCGCGTATGCGTAAAACAGACGCAATATGGCGGTGGTAGCCCATTAGGAAAATTAATGACGACAAATATCGCGTTTAGTTCTATAATGGTAGAGGAGTTAAAGAATGGCACTCGCACACCCACTGGGATACGCTGATGGTCGTGTTTGAAAGTTGGAAGTCCCTGTTAGTGTTGGACCGGTGCCAAGCAAATTGTGTTGAATCAACGAAGAGATAATGTATTCAATCAGCGAAGAGGTCTTCGGTGAAGCAATGTTATGATAAGTTGTGTTGTAAGGCCGAGGGGATTGCTTTATTTCCAAGCGGCTAGTGCGGTCAACGGATTATCCTTCCGGCTATATTGCTAAGTCGTCTGCCACAGAAGAAATAATAATATGAGAAGAATACACACTGCACGGTGGACGACCTGCTACGCTGGAGTTCAACAAATTACCACACAAAAATAGAAGGTTCATCGCTTTTATGAGCCAGAATCAAACAATAAAATAAAGAAGTGAATAAAAACAGGGAATTAATATACCTTCGAATAATTTTACGAGTTTTCACGCTGCTGATATGCGGTTACAAATTCGGCAAAGAACAAAATATGAAATCGTGGAAAAACAAAGAAGAAGCGAAGCAAAGAAGCAACCTAAAAACGAAATCATTTTATATAATGCCTTGAGAAACTCTACTTCTTAAAAACGAGTAAATACCGGCATAAAATAGAAAGATAACTGACCCAATTTTCAAGGATAACAAAGATAAGCAATTAGGTGCCAAAAAAGTTATTACCAATAATTGATTATTCGGTAAAAAAAACTTTGACCCCGTTTAACAGATTATATTATAATTTTGTTGCTTGTTTCATAGATGAACATTATCCATTATTATTATTTAAGGCGGAGTATTTAGATGTTGGATCATACTCGTAGAACTCGTAGAGTTAGGCTGGGCAATGATCCGAGGCCGAGCCGCTGGAGCGCGGTATTACCTCTGAGCTAGTCTAATTTAACGCATCAGGATTGGGTCTGTGAGCAGTCACGATTAGAATATAATACCTCCTTGGCTTTATGCTTTCCTGGAATGGGCTCTATTCCACGGTCAAAGGAATGCTTCATGCATTAAAGCAAAGAGTTTCCAGAATTAGTGCGGCCATTGGAACGAATTAGAAAGGTTAGGTTGGTATATTTGAAATGAATGTCAACTGCCGGCTTGCTGGATGCTGCGTTCCTGGCATTTCTTGGGAAACACTCAGCCGCGTACATTATTAGATGATCTGAATGCGACAGAGAAAATGAATCTGTGGTTTTGGTCCACTTTGAAACATCCGATCAAATTACAGGAACCCGCAAGATACTCGCTTAAATAGTGTGAGCAATGGGAGTGATGGAGACGCTTAGATTGGTAGCAATTTAATAAATAATATTTTTAAGAATATACCTAGATATTAAATGTAGAAGTATTCACACTAAATTTTATACTTGGCCTGCAAATACAATTTCGTAAGTGTCAATCAAATAAACAGCGGAGCAATCAAATAAGTTGACAGTTTAAAAAAATAATGACCGTCAGCAATAATTATTTTTCAGTACACTTGGAAATGTGATTCACGACTAGCACATTTTAAGTAAGACATATACTCACAAATCGAACTAAGTGCAACCTGGAATCAGTTAAACTTGTTGGCAGGTCGCTCTCGGCATTCTAGATTCCCTTAAACCGAACTTAAAAAAACAACTGAAAATCTGATGATATATACATCTATATTGAGTGAAATGGGTAAGTTTCCCAGAAATGTACATAATAATATTTCTTCTTCGAAAGAATGATGGGGGACCACATTCAGCTTTGCTTCTAACAAAAGCATAGCACAAGTTGTTAAGTTTTAAAGTAATGAATTTGTATGAGATGAAAAATATTTTTGTATCTGTGATTGATAGTTTTGTTGGACACGAGGTTTGATGACCCCTGGAATAGATAGGGAAAATGGCCCCGCCGAAACGGAGGAACGCATCTAATTCCCTTTCAGAAAACATCATTAAGAGTAAATGTCCTGTGGCCCGCGGCCCGCAGCATATCAAGGTCGGGTAGAAACGACGGACAAACCTCTAGGAGACCTTTGCATAATAATAGAACAGCTAGAAAGAGAAGAAACCTTGCTCTGCTGACAAACACTTTTTACATTTCTAGTAGAATCACTAAAATCTATTTGGACAACATTCCCATTTTTATCAACCTTCCCTTTCCTTGTGTATATTTTTATATGACACAAAGATTAAAAATCAATTAACAATCTGTTGTATTTATATTATCTTGTCTAATGGTTATTTCCTTATAATTAACCATAAATATTTTATTTTGTTAGATATTCACACAAATAAGCCACTTAAACGCGCCCATAGCTCACAGCATACATAATATTTTGTGTAGTCTAGTCTTAGTGTACATATCGACGCCGGAAAGGCAAAAGGCCATTTTGGGAAGTTTCCACCAAAGCACTTTAAAATTTATTTTGTTTTACAATCAAATTCATAAGTCTTCGGTACCTGGTTAGATTTTGAAAAAAGAAAGTTAACTGAGGTAAACAATGCTCTCACTGAGTTACCTGAAGCGACAAAAAGCTAAAAAAAAGTCTCAAACTTGTGCCGGTTGAGTCAAGCCTTCTTTCAAATGGTAAATATATTTTAGATGGCTGAAGGGCCACAAAAGTCTTCAGAATCAAACAAGAGTCAGAGAATTCGATGCAAAAATAAAATTATCAAAACTGCATATTTAACTCATCTTTGACCAAAGTGTCGTTTAAGCCTTTTTGCCTTTCCAGCCACGATACGTAAATAATTAATATTAAAAACACATATATATTAGTTACAATATAATAATATTTTATTCACAGTCCTCCTCACTAGGGATTCCTGTTCCGAGGCGGACTGCAGGTTGCTGCGTTGGTGTCACTGGTTCTATGATGACTTCATAATCTTTATAATTTCCTCGTCTTCATGCTTATTTATCCACATGTTTATGTTGCTCTTGAACATTTGCATTGATAAGGTAATTCTAGTTATAGTTTAAGGTATTTATAATTTTATGGTAGTTTTAGCCATAGTTTTTATTTTGTGAAACGCCTTTGAGGAAATATTTAACAAATAGGCGCTCCACAAGTTAGCCAAGTATTATTATTATTATTACGCGAGAAAAAAACTACCGCACGCACATCTCATGTACAGTCGTACGTTAAATGAAAGATAATAACATGGCCCAGTCTCCGGTCTCCGGTCCGCGGCACAGTTACTAGTTGAAGCAAGAAGTAAGCCGGATGATGGTGATGATGATGACGATAGTGACTTTGGGCAAATAACACATCAATGGGAAGTAGTAATTTGCTTCGACCCGAACGTATTGATTGGGCATCAACTGGTTTGCTTCAAATACGGGAGGTGAATCGTGACACGGAAGACAAGTAGTACAAGTTCACTAGTATCTCGAATTATTAAATTTGTATGGTGATTATGATTAATATAATCTGATGGTAGTGAATAGAAGTTTGTTTTCGAAGTGCAAAGTGACTTTTCCGATGAAACTTCAATAGATAGTAATAATGATATTATAAGTTCAAGCAGTGAGAGTGATTTTTTCATAGGACATAGATGAAAAATCGCGTGTTTTGGACATCAGTAGCAGTTCAAGTATTTCAGACGTAGATTATCTGCATATGATATGTTCCATTAACTCATACACTCTATATGAATCTATTTTAAAAAATAACAACGAAAAACCATTGAGCCATTTGAAAATTATCAAAATTTGAGTAGATCAATTAGTGGGTGAGTACAAAAAGCCTCAAAGTAGACCATCTACTTCACTCCATCAGACCACAGGCTCAATGGAAAATTCCATATTTTTGAGAAAAGGTCCGAAGAGGGACTGTGTGGTCTGCTCGAAAAGGGCAGAAAAGGATGGCAGACAGGAATCCAGTGAGTACTGTGACACGTGTCCAACAAGCTAACCATGCATTTTGGCGACTGCTTTCTAAAATACTACACGTTAGATTAGAATATTCATTTTTTTTCTTCTATTAACAATCTTAAATGACAATAAATACATATTTCTTAACATAACTACATCTTTTTTATTTTACTGCCTTACCAAAAAATATATTTTTCTAATTTTCTAAAAATATCGTAATTTTTTTAATTACACTGCATACAGTAGCTGGTAAACCATATTTAAGAAATTGGAGTGCAAAGGGTTATTATTTTTTATACGATAAAACGTGAATCAAAGAAAAAAGTGACATGCTTCACACAAACGGACACTGAAGTATGAAGCGCTGTCGCGTCGTTGGCAATTTTGACATGAGCGCGTAGCAGCGCTATGGCGCTTTTCGGCACTATAACAGTTCAATTTAATTATTCTTACTTTTCTGCCAACTTTAAACTCGTTTTCTTCTAAAGGGAAATATGATTTTTTTTCTTTGGTAAAAGTTTTGAGAGACAGAGAAAAGCTGGAGTATGAAAAAAATAAGTTTACGGTTATTATATGGTAGACACGGTACGCCGCTGGTCCTGTGTACCTGTCAGAAATTCCTACGAAAACGAATCATCGCTCAAGCGCCGTTACAATATTGCATGCGAGTAATGAGGCAAGACGTAAGTAATTATGCGATATTTAGCTAAGTATAGGAAAAAATATAGATTAAAGAACTGTCGGGAATGTTTAAGACTTTGAAAGTTTGAATGCAAAAATAATTAACAAATATAAGGCCACACTGCTTATAAATAAAATTAAATAATATACACCAGAAAAACTGTGTAGTAAAGAATTAATATTATAATTAACCTTTTTCTGTTTGGAATTTCTACGTCAACGCAACTACTTCCAGCTCCTAATAGCATTTTCATCATGGGGTATAGGTTTTCGAAAGATCTATGTAACTGTACACTAAACGCAATATTACTTATTCCATTTTTTTGTGAATACCGCACAAGAGTCCCAACTGCACCCAACCGTCTAGAGCCAGTGGGACTATGACACCCCCAATCGGGGTATGTTGTGAGGCTGGAGGTAATAAGGAGGAGATGGAGAAGAGTACCTGACCATTCAGACCTGAATGGTGGTCTTTCACTAGGTCAATAATTAGACTTAGAGTATCTACCAATAACATGCTCCCTAAATATCTGCAAAATAATATTATATATAATGTAAATATTCACAATTATCCTACGAGAAGCTGTCGTGATTTTAGGCTTCCCAAAACGAATCTTGTGTGTACTCAAAACTGCGTGTTTTATAAAGGCCAAAAACTTTTTAATAGTCTTCCAAATGCCTTAAAAGAAGCCTCAAGCCTTGCCACTTTTCGGAGGAGTTGTGCTGAATATGTAAAAAAAAACCTATGATTATATGCTTTGTTCTTTAATTGTGTAATGTAAAAATGTTTTTTCTTACTAGATGTGTGAAAAAAATATTTGCATACATCTAAATAAAAATACAAAAACAAACAAAACTCTGGAACGTGCCACAAATATACTATATATATTATTTTTATTATTTAAAAAAAATGAAACACAAACATTCCCGGGTAACGAATAACCCGACAGTATTTGAAAAACTCCTACTGCCATCATAATAAGCGGAAAATGTTGCTTGTGCAATGATGGATGACTTAGCCAGTAGAGGAATTGAACGCACGACGCCCGGGTAGGAATCCGACGCGTTTGTCCACTCAGCTACCGACTGGTCAAATTATCATTATTGATTCGATCAAATTTATTTGCGCACGCCCACGACCTCTAAATATAAAAATATATATTAATTGTACAAAAAGATTTTCAAAAAGAGTTGAAATCTCTGGCGGATCCGGGTTTGTTACAAATACATTACATTATATAACATTAAGGGTCAGCACCCAAATATACACACTTTCTGGTTTTATAATACAAGCAATAATATAAATGATTTATCTGTTAATTTTATACAAAAGTAGTAAGGGAAATGTCTAAGGTTTCCAGCGAATACAATTTTTGAACGGTAATCTTTCAAATTATTTATGAAATGTATACCGGAATTTTAGGTAAATCGTTCGAAAATGGCTGCGATGATTTTCAAACTGCACCTTTTACTGAAATTTTAGAATGTTTTTAATTGAATTTAAATTATTACAGCTTAAAAAAAATATCCACTGGAAACCTTAGACCTTTTCTTGACTGCCCGTGTAGAATTTACAGATAAATCATGTGCAGTAGTACAATCAATGATTGTATTAGAAAGCTACAAAGTGACGTTTAGCGCCATTTTGGGTGCCGAGCCTAAGACAAAAGTATCAACAACTTATATTTAAATTACTTTTTGACGAATGGTTATTAGTCATTATGATATTCATTATTCGCTCTGCCGAGTGAGAAAAACTCTGGGAATAAGAACGGTTTTAGTCGAGACGCGCGGCAGTTGTCGGTAGTTATACATACGGATGACACGTTTCTACTAAAATAACCCGACTTGTCTACGAAAGCAAGAGGGACGTGCTGTTAGAGTCGGTCAGTCGGGGTATTCCTGAGCTATTCCAATACGACTATTCCTCGCGCAAATACCCCGTCAATGAGCATAAGAACATCACCATCCGAACTACATCTTCAACGGAGACAGTGTTTTAAAATACCGTGACCAATACATACTCGTTGGACCAACTCGGTTAGATTGTATTGAGTCGCGAGAGATTCAAATTTAGTTCAGTCTAATATTCAGCTGTGCTTATTAACTATAAACAATTCGCTATGTGAATACGTACGTCTGTACAAGTGTGAACTTTTTAAATTTTGAACCGATGTCAATTGAAATTATCAAATTTAAAATATAATCTTTTCAAATCCCTGCTGTGTTTGAAAGTGGGTCCGAGACTCAGAGTAACAATATAAAGAGACCATACTAATTTGTGACAAATCGTTGACAAACTCGCAAAATATAGCTCTCTCTTTATGCTCGGTTCTATACGCATATGAGAAAAAGAGACAAACAATTGTTGAAACCAATACATGATTTGGGGCGGGCTAATACCATGTCCGCGGTTAATTGATCTGTACGAGCTTCATTCTGGTTTGGAGTGTCAGGCGAACGGACTGTCAAAAGTGCGTAAATAGTTAAAAACTTGAGTTATTTTTTGTCCGATATCTAGCAAAACATCATGGCCATATGTGCTATACTTGGTTGCTTCAATCGAAGTACAAAAGGACCAAAAACAAACAGTTTTCACACGTATGTACCATAAAAATCGTCTTTTTTAGTTAGATCACAAATATTTAACATTCTAACCTACAAAACAACTAGTAACTTACACCAATATGTAATTAATCTTTGGACTATTCGTTCCAATATAATAAACTTCCGTTTGAAATGAGTTTTAGTGGATTCGTAATATTTTTAACTTAGAGATATTTACTAGCTGTCACATAAGAAACCATTACATGGGGGAATCCCCATTGTACGGCTTCTGAAAATATCCCGGTCTCTTTCTTTCTCATGATACTAACGCTAAATTGTTGGCAAACAGATAAAGACAGAATAGTGTTTATCTCTTAGTTATATTTATAATTTCGGTTACATCCCCAGATTCAGGGCTATGCCAAAATTGGAATATTATTATTTATTTAATTATTTTTAGATTTCCAAAGGATGAAAAAAAGACGAGAAAAAATCTAATTTCTTTCTTTGATTTAACAAATATGTTAATATGAATTCATACGTTTCATCTGGATTTTTATACCCTTAGCTTCTAGTTAATTGTTTTTTTTAAATCTATTGATGTGCACATGCACTATTGTACCCATTTCTGAACCTGTTCTCTGATGATTTATGATAACGATATGCATCTAGATAGTTTTAATTTTGTATACATATTATATATTATTTTCTCCTTGTTAGTTAGAATTATTAGCTTAATTAATTAAGTATGAAGCGCACTTGACGTGAAATATCACAAAACTGTGCTATATAAGTTCACTGTTATTATTATCTGCATTCGAAATTTCCTTACAAAATAACGCGGGACGGAAAACATCCCTACAATACTTAAAAGCGGTTTCATGTTTTGTGAAATTTTTTTGTGCCTCTTTCTCTCATGGTGTACGACGTGAAAACGCAGAGAAAGTGATTTATCGCAAATTTATATAGGTAAAAAAAATGATCTCTCTCCATATATTCTTACTCCAAGGTTAAGAAAATGATTTAACATCTGTTATCACCGTACATTTTTTTTATTTTACTTTTGTTTGTAAACTATTTTGTTGATGGAACTGAAGTTCATTTTATAAGATGTATTATAAAATGTTCTGTACTAATAATTTAATTCGTTTATATTTTTATCTATAAATAAGATTTTAATAATCTTATTGATTAATGTATCTTTGAATAAACAAAAAAATATACAACATTCATTCTTTTTAATGATTTACAACTACCTACTCACAACAAAATACCTAATTTACTTAATTTGTGACAACCCTGTTAGTGATTTTACTCTGAGTTTAGGCCACACCCTTTGGTCATTGCTTGGTCAAAAAGTGCGGACAAAATTTCGCAAAGTTAGGTCTCTACGTTACTCTAAGGTCCGAGAACAGCGTGCAATATAGCTGTGAATGATGAATACTCGGAGGACGTAGATGAGTTTTAGTATTTAAGAAGTATGTTAACGGAAAGGCTGGGTATTGAAGAAAGGGTGAATGCAGGAAACTCCATTAATGAAGGACTGAACGCTGTTGGCGTAAATACAAAAAAATGTTTAAATAAGCGAAGCTGGTAGTCTACAATATAGTGCTTGTACCAACCCTGACGTATGGCAGTCAGACATGTCATGGAACTGGTAGAGTAAGGATGAAAGTAGACTGAATGCTATAGAAATGAGATCCCCGAGGCGTATGTGCGATAAAACCACGTGTGACCGTGTTAAAAATGTGGATATCCGGAAAGAATGCAAGGCTGATGTAAGGGAAACAAATAGGATTAAGAAAGGGACGCTTAGATGGTTTGGTCATGTAGAGCGAATGAACTAATGTGAAAATAATATATGACGCGAAAGTGAATGGAAGAAGAAGTCGGAGACGCCCGAAGAAGACATGGCATGATCGAGTAAATCGAATACTTGAGTTGGGCCATGTCAATAGTTGGAATAACAGAAGAGTATGTGAGAGGCGATGTATGAATGTGAATGAAAAAAGGAGTGAGCCAAGACAGAGTTTTATAGCGGTCCATCCTCTCTGCGTACCGCTGCGGAAAAACGGCGTGATTGTTAGTTAGTTACCTACAATGTATTTAAGCAGACATCATTCTATATCTGAAATGTGGATTAAAGCAACTGATATTAAGTCAAGTAACATACCATGATTTTTCACGGGTACAACTAGCAATCAAATAATTAAGATATGATATAAAAAGTAGGTCCTAAAAACATTATAATACAACATCGTAGAATAATTAGTGTTATTTATCGGTCCTACCTTATACATTGCAATTTGTAATGATAATTTACGATTACTTTTACGACCAATTGTACTAAACTTTACACGTCGTTAGGAGAAAATAAAACATTGTAGAGGAAGTGCCTACGTACGCATACTAATGGAGAGCGATCGGCCTAATGTGTTTTAATTTAAATTGATACAACTTTTACAAAGACGTTCATTCCACGTCCACGGATTTCTCCAAACGGATTCAATTATATTATTAACACTAATGACATTAGTACAAGATTTTTTTTTTAGAATCGACTATTGACTTCGGCGGATATTAGTGTATTAGAGTAGTGTTGTTTGGTTTGTAGCTAATCGACTAACACTTATTGCCTAAATGTTAGTTGTTCTAACAAAATCTTTTAGAACCATACTAATTACGTATACGAAATGTTCACATTATTATTACAAAAATAATAAATATTATTAACTATACATACTATAAATAATTTCCTTTGTGAGTACGTTCGGTACGTACGTACGAGTGGGAACTTTTCAAATTTGGAACTGCTGTTGAAATTATCAAATTTAAAAATAATCTTTTCACATCCCCACCTACCGAGGGGTACTAAAGATATTATTCTATATTTGAAATGGGTGGATTAAAGTTACTTTTTTTTCTTGGAAAGTCAAGTTACATTCCGAGATTTTTTACGGGTAGGTAAATAAGGTAACAACCAGTTTATAGTATAAATATTGTTTATAAGATAATAAACACTACTACGTAATGTCTCACCGAAACGAATTTTCGTATTTCAAGTGGTTAACACTATAAAATCATTATTACATTATAATTTGGACGATGTAATGCAATAATCATTTAACGTTTAAACACTTAAAATGTATAAAGTAGACGTAGTGGAAAAGACGACGTATAAATGCGGTATTTACGTAATTTCTTGGAGTTTGTTTGAATCATTTTAGCAGAATAATATTATTACGAGTACAGCGTGGATCAATTGTGTTTGGAAATGCGTTCGAAAGTGTGGGTAAACGTAATATTACAGATCAGACAATGGGACAAGTGAAAATTGTAGGTGGCGTAATTATTTAAATATTCCATAATAATAATAATAATAATAATAAAGTTTTATTCCGGAAGGTATGCAGGAGTAGTGCAATGCAATACCTTCCATAATTGATATGAATACATTGTAATAATAATAGTAACAAAAAATAAAAAAATGAACAGAAATTCATAAGAAATAAATAAATAATAAAATAAAAATATATAAAACAAAATAATAATAATGATGATAAAAATAAATACAAAAATTAAAGAATGTAAATAAGAAAATATTGATGGAGTATATTAGGCCTCATCAATGCAAAACGCCATCAAGAGGGAGTCCATCCTGGCAGCGTTAAGATTGATGGGGCCAATAATTTATTCCAATGCGCTTCTATGCTTGAGTTCGGGATCTGACGGGATTCCATGATGAGGTTATTTCTGGAGTTGTTAATCCTTTCCCGCATTCCTGCTACCCTGGTTCTCATAAGGGCTGCAAATCCTGGAACTCGCCCCTCGGTGAACATACCGGAAGCACTGCAGTGCCTGGGAAGACTGAACATCATGCGGTAGGCGTTGTTGTACTGGACCCGAAGCCTTTCCATGCTAATCTTCTTAAAATTGGTCCAGAGCTCGCACGTGTATAGGGTAGTACAGAACGCCAGGAAGAGTGTCCTTTTCACTGGTGGACTACAGAGCTGAAATCTTCTACTGAGCATGTTTGATTTCACACTGAGTGCTCGCCTTTGCCTGTCGATGTCGTCGTCATCCATTAGCTTGCTGGTGATGATGTGTCCTAGATATTTGGTTTCTTCTACTACCTTTAGAACCTCACCATTCAAGAAAGCTGGAGGAATGTTTTTCGGACCCTGCCCGTATCTGATAACCATAAGTGCCGTTTTTAGCGGATTGTAAATCATGTTTGTTTCCTGAGCAAAATCTTCGCAGATATTCAGGAGGATACGTAGCCCTCTTATAGACGGCGTCATGAGTACCATATCGTCTGCATAGCTCACATTATTAAAACACTGTCCTCCAATATGGCAGCCCACCTTAGCATTATTTAATCTATGGGTCAGTTCTTCCATATAAATGTTAAACAATAATGGGGACATGCATCCTCCTTGTCTAACTCCGCTTTTCAGATGAAACAACACTCATACCAACCATAACACTCCTGGTAGGTGATACAAAATCTTAAATTGATTGTGTGTCAGGATTGCAAGGCAACATATTGCAAACTAAATTCCATTCTCACCAAAATGCACAGAAAAGTTACCAGAATTTTACATAACAAAAGCGTAAAAACGAAACTTGTAAAAAAATACTCTGATTTTATTGTGTTTTTGTACTGACGATGTTTCGAATGAATTCATTGACAGATACGGCTGGTGTCTAAAACAAATAAGGTGACGATTTAGAAGTGACGGCTTTTCTGAGGACATCCAAATCGACGTCGCTTGGATTTCAACACTTAATACGAAACACATTCGACTACTGAAACGTTTCGAAATCAGATACTTCGATTATCAGAACATTATGCCCATCACTTAATACATAAGGAATCCTTGCATGAGAGAAAATGTAAATACTTATTCACTTGTCACGAAAGTGATACAGCAATGTATTATATTCTACGTATGTATGTATACAAAATAATAGATTCAATAAATAATCGGTTCATTGACTCTGGGGAGGTTATTGTTATGATAAGTGCAAAAATAGTAAATTAACGATATATTAGCTCTCTGGTTTGATATTACTATGATAAATGATAACTGCATCTTATACATCAATGGTCCACTATTCCCTGTAACACACAAACCAGTTATTTAGAATAGCAGGAATAATTGAAAGTTTAAAACTATTCTCCTGAAAAATG
Organism: Drusus annulatus; assembly: GCA_022651775.1. Classification (NCBI taxonomy): domain Eukaryota; kingdom Metazoa; phylum Arthropoda; class Insecta; order Trichoptera; family Limnephilidae; genus Drusus; species Drusus annulatus. Next base: position 1,317,430 of record JAGWCC010000076.1, on the reverse strand, counting down.
TAATTTTGAACTTATATATATGAAAGGAATGTGAAAAGAATATATGATGCGAAAGTGAATGTGAGAAGAAATCGGGGACGCCCGAGGATACTTGAAATACTTGAATGAAGAATCAGAATAACAGAAGAGACGATGATGAATGTGAACGAAGCAGGGAGTGTGTGCCAAGACAGAGTTGTATGGCGGTCCGTCCTCTCTGCCTACCCCTTCGGGGAAATGGCGTGATGTTTAGTTAGTTAGTTAGTTATGAGTATAATGACAATATTACACATTTAGCAAACACAGCTTAAACATAAACAATTATAACCCTTCAAAAGAAATAACACGCAAAAGTAAACACTAATTCCATATGATAATGCTATTTGACACAATATTTTATTTCCATGTGACACATTTTAATTAAACTTCTTAAAATCTTAACGATCTCATACAAAACATGTTTTTTATTTCTGATAAGCTACCATTCATGACCCCAAAGATCAGTATTCACAAGTAAACACTCGAAGTCACAGTCACTTGTCCGCGAATAGTTTCGGGGGTCGCGATGCCCCTTTCAGCGGGGAAAACCGACGGCAGGCACCGGCGTCGCGCTGAAACTGACTCGAGTAAGCTTACGAGTAAAGCGCCGTCGCCGCCGCCGCCGTCTCGGTGGGTTTATATTAGACGGAGACGCATTTACGATTTACATTACGCGTGCGGTGAGAGTAATTTATCGCTGAAAAAATGGCTTTTATTGCTTTATTTACATAAACAGAGCAATTCTTAAGGCGTTTTACTAAACACGAGGTGATTTTATTTTTCAAAAGCAACTTATTTTTGGACGCTACATAGAAACTCGCGTAAGATGAATGATCATCAGTCACGTTCGATCGACAGCTGGATGAGGGGAAGACAAGCTTCTTTAGGCTACTGTCATGGGGGATTTAAACAGCTCTATTTAACATGGCTGAACTAAAAGCCCGTATAAATCAAAAACACTTTGAAATACAACATTTGATGTGCAAATTACTCAAAAGATATATAAATAATTTCATTTGTGAGTAGGTACGTACAACCAAATTTGGAAATGATGCAATTAACATTGTCAAATTAAATAAACTTTTAAAATACCTACCTACCTAATAAATTACCTTCCTAAAATTTATTTCAGCAGACATTAGCCTATATTTGAAATTAGTGGATTAAATCTATGTATTTATTATTTTTAAACTTATTTATTTAAATAAACAAATTTAAACCTAATCTTATACTGTACCACAAATTCAGAAGGTCTATTTTAAATTTGCTCTCGTGCCCTATAAATGAGAAAAAAATCATAATAATAATTTAAATAAATATCTTTTAAGCTGACAGTTTGATAATGGCCTTAAACGCTGAAACAGCCGTCACTAAAAACAAAAAAAAACTAAAACTAGCCGATTTAAATAATAATTATATTAAATTTAATTGAACTGAACTGAACTTCAACTGAATTATACAAAAAATAAAAAAGAGTACTATAATTTTAAGTTAATAAAGTGATTGCGCCTATCTAATATGACCTGCCAGGGAAGGGTGTTCCTGTATATTTTCTCTGTAATTATTTTAAATAAATATTAATATTTATTTATAAATCAACGGACTAAAAAGTTCAATTACAAAAAAGACATATAAAACACGAAATGGAAAAAAGAGCAACATAAAAGGAATAGCACTTACATAATAATAAATTAAGAGATGACAAACATAGGACAAAATAAACATAAGAGAGAACATTCAAGCCATGGTTTAGTCAAAGTTTTGGTAGTCGTAAAGAATGACAAAAATCATTTAGACTGCTACCAAAAATTTCAAGACCATGGCTTGAGTTAACAAGTCTTGACATTCTGGACATTGGAGAATTATACACATAATTAGTATTGTGATGATTGAGGAACAGCAAATCATACTGAATCTGAATACAAACTAGGAATTAATATTAACTAGAAACTAAGATTTGTACAGCGCCTTTGAGGTGATTTTTCACAAAAATGGCACTACTCAAATTATCCAATTATTATTTTTAAAGCTACTAATATTTTCTCTTGGCAAGTCAAGTTACATCCCATTTCTCACGGGTAACAACAACTAGTCGCATATAAAATCCAAATAAAAATCACATAATATATGTATTCAATCAAATTATTTATTATAAGCATGTATGCGAACCGAGATAAACAGTTCAAACTGCACGCAAATACTCGTATCGCTACAAGCGAAACTCGCACTTGATGACAAAATTCGAGATTCGTAATGTTCGAGTAAAAATAAAGCGCTAATTCCGTTCACGATTCGCTCCCATTTCATGAACGTGTCCGGCGAAAAGTGGCGATCTGTATGCATGCACATTGCACATTGCACATCGCACATCGCACATCGCACATCGCACATCGCACGGCACATCGACAAGGCGCACACTAGGAAGGCAAACAGAAGATTTGCAATCGACATGTGGTATTAGGTCAACAAACTAATCACATTCAAGATAATTTTTTCTTTCTACTCTGTGAATACTCAAGAAGCGTGATGCTTTAAAAAAATGATTAAATATCTATTGAGCGAAGCTAGCAGTCTACGATAGAGTGCTTATACCAACCCTTTGACGCTCTAGACGACTCTTTGACCACTAAGAGCCCTGAGGTTGCGGGTTCAAACCCGGCGTGCGCCAATAACTTGTATTTAATTAATATGTGTCATAACATATTTTGATTCATATAAAATAATTAAAAAGTATATTAGCGGCACGTTCCAGAGTGGTAGATACTCGAATAAGTATCGCCCTGGTGAAAAACCACCATTCAGAATCGAAACGTTGCTTGAAATGGCTTTAGCCGGTGGAAGATGGAAGTACCAGATCTGAATAGACAGGTACTTCCTAACCTTCCTCTTTTCCATCTCCTTCCCCTCCCCTCTACCTTCAGCCTCACAACATACCCCGATTGGGGATGCCATAGTCTTACTGGCTCTAGACGGTTGGGAGCAGTTTGGACTCGTGTGCGGTATTACTGTTATTTATGGATATGATTTTCGAAGCGATGCATCTAGCAAACTGGTTGGGCCTTAGAGTAAGAATATACATAGAGAGGTACCTTTGCGAAACAGTGTTTGACTTTATACTGACTCGATAGAAAGAGACAAAGATATGTTAAAGGAAGTTGGATAGCCTATTAGTTACCGCCTACATGGAATTCGGACATTTCAATAATAATAATATTTGGATAATTTGTATAGGGCCGTTTCTGTGAAAAATCACTTTAAGGGCGCTGTATAAATCTTAATTTCTACTTAAAATTATTTCTTAGTTTATATAAATATACAGCAACATACTTACCTGGCAGGACACTTCTGGCAGGACACAATCACCATATCATAATAACTTAAAATTTAGCTGATTCTTACATATGTTTTTATTTTTTATTAGTTTTTATTTTTTAATATTATCCTTTCATTTTTAGGGCACGAGAGCAAATTTAAAATATAGTATTTCGGAGGTATTTTTTAATTTTTTCGTAGTGAGGAACTTTGAACGCATTAAACAAAACAATATCAATACACCATTTAAATGATTTATAAGGTCAAAATATCACACAAAAACTAATAACAGAAGGTTTGGCTGAATAACGGTGGAAGCTTTTTGTTGATTTTTTTTGTATTTATATCATTAAAAATGTGAAAATTCTAAAGTTCGGTCAAAAACATTTAAAACTGTTGAAATACCTCTGAAAACTGATGTTTTATAATCTTTGTTTGGTCTTATTTGAACATTCACGCATAGCACATATCACCATCATGTTTGATTTATTTGTATAACCACTGCAAGTTTTTTAATCAACACAAATATAGGAAATAACCTCAAAATCCACTGACGTAAGTTATACGACTGGATGACGTGAAGTTAGCGCGGACGGAGAACATTCTTACATACTTATAAGTGCTGTAATATTCTATGAAAACTTTTCTTGTCTCTTTCTCTCTCATGGTATACGACGTAAAAACCCGAAGAAAGTGATCTATCGCAAATTTGTATAGGTTGGGTAATAATATTTAGCTCTCTCTCCATGTATATTCTTACTCCATGGATTGGGCCTCATCCTGTGAATATTGCCAAATTTCAGGGTATTCAATGAATTTCAGCGGTGAATTTTTGGATCACCAGACAATCTTGCTGACGCAATGTCAATGAATTGGGCGACCCATTTTATTCAGATTACGTAGGCGAGAAGTTTAATGAAAAAAATAAAACCCGAAACTAAAAAAATAAAATATCTTTTGAATAAATAAAACCATTATTTTAAAGATAACATTAATTCCAGGCGGCGTTTTCTAGACACTTCAACTAAAAATAAAATTTCAATGAAAACACATACACATCTGAAACGGCCATTCCAAGAAAAAATACTGAGATTTAAGAACTTTGGTGAATGTGTTACATTAGCTGCCATGGAAATTATATCATTGAGAAAAAGTTTTCAATTTAGTGTTACCGCTTTCACAATGTACTCTGGATTATTTCCAAAAGTAGAAACATATATTGAACATACCAAATTGTTAAAATTGATATTTTTAATGGAAGAACGGAGTTAAATATCATGTTTTGGCAAAATATTAATTTGGTTAAACCGCGGCTTTATCCGTACCACGGGCCAAACCACCTGGTCTATGATAATGGTATCTAAGAAACTAATGGCCGTTTTTGTACCGAGTCGAGGATAATTTTAACGCATTGTCAATATGTCCAATGTCGATACTAACAAAATCGTTTAGTTTCTATATTCCACAGTTACATTATCATGCAACATAATAAATAAGGCAGCGAGTACAGCCCACTACTAATTAACTAAGCATCACGCCGTTTCCCTGCAAGGGTAGGCAGAGATAACGGACCGCCATACAACTCTGTCTTAGCGCACACTTCTCGCTTTATTCACATCCATACGTCGTCTCATACATACCCTTCTCATGGCTCATGACTCTCGACATGGCCCGACTCAAGTATTTGATTCGCTTGATCGTGCCATGACTTCCTCGGGCGTCCTCGACTTAATAATAATACTTGGCTAATTTACATTACGCAATTTTTGCGAAATATCACAGCAAGGGCGTTACAAAACTATAGCTAAATTTACCATAAAACCATCGTAATACCTAAAACTACATCTAGAATCACCTTTAACTAACTGATCTTTAAATATTCATTTACATAACATATGGTATTTTGTGCACTTTCGCGTCATATACTCGTATTTAACAAAAGGTCCAGTTTTGGAGTAGAGACGTATTTTCTTTAAGGTTCCAGGATTCGTTTTAAATATAATAAACAACAAGCTCGAACAGCTGGGAAGGATTCAAATGAGAGGTGATGAAGTAATAATAATGAAATAAAGGATTCAAATGAAGAGGTGATGAAGTAATAATAATGAAATCTTAGATGTAAGTTACTAGTTATAAGTTATACTCAGTAGTAAGTTACAAGCCATAAGTCCTTATTGTAAGTCACTAGTTGAAAATATTAGTTGTAAGCCATTAGTAATAAATCTTAACTGTAAGTTATTAGTTATAAGCTTAAGTGATAAATTATAGGTTAGGTAAATTAATTTGTAAAGCGCCCTTGAGGTGATTTTCCCACAAAAACGGCGCTATAAAAGTTATCCATTTATTAGTATTATTATTATTATTAAATATAGTTAAAATATTTGCAAAACTAAGTAAAGACGAAGGATGGTGTAGAGATGAATATGCGGAGAGAGGGGTACAATAGGATGCATCAAGAGAATTCCAGGAAGGATCCGGCAAGTGAAAAAATGTGTTTGAATCTTCCGTCCGCCGTGGATACAAAAGAGCATTGAAGTTGCGGGCAAACCCAACGCATGGATGCATGCGACACGTGGGGATGCATCTTTGAGCAGACATTTGATTTTATGTTCAATATGCATCAGAAATTATTCATAAATAATTGAGCATAGTTATAGCGAGATCACGACCGTAACGAGCAAAAAGCCTCATTAATAATTTGATAATTTGTATAGTACATTTTTTTGTGAAAAATCACCTCCATAGCGCTGTACAAATCTTAATTCCTAGGCCCTATCTTATTACTAACTACATATCTGTGTGCGCAAGGAAGAACGGAATGAGTAAAGAAAATCAAGTTTTGAGTTAAGTGTGCAGAATTGTTTACATATTGATTATCTATCAAGGAAAAATGAGATGTGTCAGAAAATAAAATAATGTGCTATTATTTTTGAAAAATGATATGTGACGTATGACACGATTTGTATGATTACATACAAAAAAAGAAATTCCTAAATTTTTTTTTGGCTCTGCTTAACATCTGCGTTTATTGACTCATTCCATTTTTCTTTGCGCACTCAAATATAATCTGTGGCATATTAATATGAGCAGATAATATACAGATGCATACTTAACCTGGCAGGAAACTTCAGAAAAACACAATTATTTTAGCTATTACTAGTTTTGAGAAAGATACAGTTTTGCCCTCAGAGGACATTATATTGGCAAAATTATAGTTGTTATTGTTAGATTTCAGGACATGAGAGCAAATTTTATAATAGAATCTCTGAATTTGGGTAATTCGTCGCTCAATGATTTATGCAAAAAATTTATCAATGATTTAATTTCAATAGAATTGCGAGTGTGCTTTACTCGAATAGCGTGACCCATTAAATGCTATTCTTTAGATAACCTATTTAGGGGCTCTTTTATTACTTAAAATCAATTTTCCACAATGGTTTTTACATAGTTTAAACATAAACTAGGATACTACAACAACATTTCACAAAGCTTATCTAATAATACAAAGGGTTGACTTGTGTTTCAGGCATAATATTTTGAAGTTAGCTTTTTGTTTATGTTAAACATATATTATTTTAAGACCGGATGTTACAGGCCAGTCCTGTTCTGTACAGATGGGGTAACATTAATAAAGTTACAAATTTATAGACACGTTGTAGAGCTCTCAAACTGGCAAACTAAAGATACGGTAATTGCCGTACTTTCAATTTAGTGTCGCTTGAGACCTGTGCTATCTCTTAAAAAATTGCATAAACGAGTGCCAAAATGCCCGCGTGTGATGAGAAAGTGTTTTCATTAGACGCGTTAATGCAAGACACGATATCACAGCCGGGCAGGCACTGACTTGTTTCGCCCAACGCCGCGCCGGTGCCTCTATCTCCACCACATTCAATGATATGAACACACCGTGTGTGGCGTCTCCGGGTTTTACCCCAGAGGGTGATGTACGTAGAGTGTAATTAGGATAGATACTAATTAGTAGGTTAAATAATACATGTGTGGTACTTAAAAAATACAAATTAGATTGTGGCTCGCAACAATTAGAGTAAATTCAACTTAAACAGCTTAATTTATTTCTACTGTCTTTCGAAACGAAGAAATTTATTCTACCTAACACACATATAATAAGAGTGTTGGAGTAGAATCACAAGGAGAAGAGGTATGATATGTGCATTTGAAATCAATCAATAATAATTACAGCATAACCTTTCAATAACCATCTAAAGCAGTCATTTCCAAAGTGGTCTTTATCGACCCCCAGGGGTCGATTCCGACCTGCAAGGGGTCCACGTCAATGAAAAAAAAAATTGGGGGGTGCATGAGACGTAAATGGGGGTCCACGGGAGTGGATTCCATTTAGGCAGGCCGTCACCAAAATGTTGGCTTCCCGCAAATGTAATAATCCACCTCACAGATAGTACCTATGTAGATACTTACGTAATACAATCTTATAATGGACTTTAATTCCCTAATTATATTAATAATAATAATTTTTGTGGAAGATATTTTGCCGATTTGCTAGTACTTTTCGATTTCAAATCTCTACCGACTAGTGCTTTTTTTCGGAGAGGAATTTTTGTTGATTTGCTAGCACTTTTCGATTTGGGATCTCTGCCGACTAGTACTATTTTTTGACGAGTTCGACTACAATTGAAGTGTTCACCGCGAAAGGTTCATTTCAAAGAACTAGCAGTTCCTGAAGCGTTCACAAAACTTTGAAGTTTTTCCCAACGCTAAAAAAAATCAATACTAGGAAAGTAGGGGGTCTATACAAACAGAAAAAATCGACAAGTGGTCTACGGGACAAAAAAGTTTGGGAACCTCTGATCTAAAGTGACATAATATACTCTAATTTTTCATGCGTTCCCGGTCAACTACTCTGTTCCCTTCGTACCCCAGCAGACAAGACACTTATATTTTTTCTTGTACTACTTCCTACTCCTTACAACTTAAGTCCTGACGAAGGAATGGTTCTTAGGTAGTAAATTTAGTAGTTCAAATTTCAAAAAAAAAAGTGTAAGTTTCACTTGGTAAGCAAAAAATATACCCACTCCATCGTCTTTCAAACACACAGATACTGTATACAAACTTTACCGCGTTGAATATTAAAATGAAAATACGTCATACTGTAATAGGAGGTTATAATGATTGCAATTAAAGTAATACCATTTTATCTGCGGTCTCCGGCAGTACGGCGAATTGATTTTGCCTTTCCTTTTGTACCGCAATATGCCATTACTGTTCTAGATGTACTTACACAGGCAACTTCGTTAGTGGCCCAACACTAACAAACAAAAAAACAGTAAAATGAAAAAAAAGCCGTGAAGTTCAAAGCCAGTACAGAACTCTTCTGTTTGAAAATAACATATTTCATACGTAATTTATTTCCAATTTAGCCGCGACATGTGGCGCCTTTTTAAGAATCTATCAAATGGGAAAATAAATGTACAGCTTCGTAGAGTCTGCTTCGCTATAAAAGCTAGACACATTCACGATAAATTACAAGATCAAAACACTTTATTTTACATACAACTAATTTATATTTTTATAAACACATAGATATGATTATACCGGTACTTGAAAGTATTTTAAACTTATGCACTATATATTTACAATGTACCTCAATATATTTTATATAGGTACTACCAGAACAATTATTATTTACTGGATCTGATAGTTACAGTTTTCACTCCTATCGAAGTCTAAAATAAAGGTACCAATCTTAGAGTAACAATGTACGGAGAGATAGCTAATTATTTTTACCCAACCTATACAAACGTCGTACACCACGAGAGAGAAAGAGACAACAAAAGTAGCACACTGCTTTTATGTACTGTGAGGATGATCTTGGTTTCCCGTGTCTCCGGGGACTCCGCCCACATGCTTTCATATGCGACTAAACTGGACACAACTAATGGTTTTTTAGGTTATGTGCTATATTTTTGTTGATAACAATACTGTGAAAAAGTGGTTATACGAATAAACAAAAACATTATGAAGACATGTGCTATGAATGGATGTATAAATACCCTAGCATTGGTCCGAGCCACGCCCAGGTCTGCCGAGTCTGGCAAAAATCATCAAAAACTGACTACACTGCCTTGGATAAGTACCACTTTATGTACTCTAAGGTACCAATTGAAATCAAATAAAAAAATAAGGAAAATGAAAGTGTGATCAACAAGATTTAAGGCGGTTACAGACTATCTGATTTTTCCGTCCAATTTGAAGGAAACGTGTCAGAAGGCTCGGTCACGCATATTTTCCGATTCCTTTCGACATGTTTCCTTCAAATAAGATGGACAAAATCAGATCAATCTGTATCCGCCTTAACAAGTGGATGCTTAGATGGTTTGACGATGTAGAGCCATTCGACGGAGAAATGAGTCTCACAAAACATACACGACGCGTTAGTGAATAAAAGAAGGATGACATGAAATGATCAAGTGAATTTAATAATAATAGTTATTGGATTACTTCTACAGCGCCGTTTTCGTGGGAAAATCACCTCAAGGGCGCTTTACAATTTAATGTATCTAACCTTCAACTTATCACTTAGACTTATAACTAATAACTAACAGCTGAAATTTATTACTAATGGCTTACAACTAAGATTTATAACTGGTGACTTTCAACTAGAACTTGAAGCTAGCAACTAACTAGTAAGACTTACAACTAAGACTTGTAACTAGACTTAAGACGTATAACTAGGTTAGTTAGTTAGGCTAGAGTAGTTATGTCAAAAGTCAGAAATGATGTAATGTAGACTGAATGCTGTGGAAATGAGATCCCTGAGACGTATGTGCGGTAAAACCATGTACCACATGACCGTATTAAAAATGTGGATATCCGGAAAGAATGCAAGTCTGATGTGAGCGTAATGAATAGGATCAAGAAAGGGACGCTTATATGGTTTGGGCATGTAGAGCGAATGAACGAAGAAAGGAGTGTGAAAAGAATATATGATGCGAAAGAGAATGGAAGAAGAAGTCGAGGACGCCCGAGAAAGACATAACACGATCAAGTTAATCCAATACTTGAATCGGGTCATGTGAAGAGTTAGAATAACAGAAAGCATGTATGAGACGATGTATGAATGTGGATGAAGCAAGGAGTGTGTGCCAAGACAGAGTTATATGGCGATCCGTTCTCTCCCCTACGGGGAAACGGCGTGATGGTTGGTTAGTTAGTTAGAGTTGTGCGGGGTTCCATCCTCTTTGCCTAGAAACGGCGTAGCAGGTAGTTAGAAATTGTTTATTATACAGACTTTGCGAATTCGTGTGAAACTGCTATATACTTTATACGTACATTCAACCTGGCTAAGATATCTCGTAAATTAAATACTGGAATTAATTAAGGCTCTAAGTACCAAAAAAAATTGTCATTCTCACAGAAACGTATTCTATGTAACGATGCCAATAGCGTTAAACAGGATGTAAGTGTCTAAGGCAGTCCCAAAAAATATGAAAAATAAATGAAATCTGGCAAAGTCCGTTGGTGTATAATCTTATTTAAAGCTCTAAGTGCCACTGTAGTGCCCGGCGACATTTCATATAAAATGGCTGGTGACTGTGTTTGACACTCGCGAGCTCGTTTAGAAAACGTCTTCAAAAAGGTGAAGGAAGGGTGCAAAATGCTACTAGTTTTTGGTACTTAGAGCATTAATTAATTCTAGTATTCAATTGACTTATATTTAATCATTTTTAATGTATTTGATAATGATCAGATAAACATAATGCTTACTGTACCAACAATGTAGATGTCGATTGAACACAATATTACCTTATTGGAACAGCTTAATTTCTATTATCATTTTGTAATCGTAATGTTTCTCAGATATCCATTCACATTTGATTGCAGCCAATGGGATTTTTTAAGAGCTGATACGAAATAATACATTGCGATCGTAAGAGGAAACGAATCGGGAGATAATTAGATTTTAGAATCTTTGTGCATATTGTATCCGCTTAAATGAATTACTTAAATCTATCAATGTAGAAGTCAACTTCGATGAATCCGCGTTTCACTATAAAATCTAAAACGTGAATGCCAACTTTAAAACCACTTACACGTAACAAAAACCTAATATAATGTAATAATATTTATGTGATAATTTTGACATATTTATAAGTGATGGTATTTTAAAGAAGGGAAATAATCTCACCTGTTTAAATTACATTCCAGGACCATGCTCTCTTTGAATGCTCTTTCCAGCAAATTGACTCCTGAAAAAAGTAAAAGATACACATTTAATTATTGAAAATAATATTAAGAATTGTTCTTAGGTAAAATGTGCGATGGTTAAACCTTAACTAACTAACCATCACGCCGTTTCACCGCAGGGGTAGGCAGAGAGGACGGACCGCCATACAACTCTGTCTTGGCACACCTCCTTGCTTCATTCGCATTCATACATCGTCTCATACTCTTCTGTTATTCTGACTCTTCACATGACCCGATTCGATTTACTTTATCGTGTCATGTCGTCCTCGGGGACCTCGACTTCTTCTTACAGTCACTATCGCATCATATATTATTTTACACTGCTTTCTTCGTTCATTCGCTCTACATGCCCAAGCCAGCTAAGCGTCCCTTTTTTGATCCTATTCATTACGCTTACATCAGCCTTGCATTTTTTCCGGATATCCACATTTTTAATACGGTTATACATGGTTTTACCGCACATACGTCTCAGGGATCTTATTTCCACAGCATTCAGTCTACTTCCATCCTTCCTCTGCCAGTTCCATGTTTCACTGCCATACATCATGATTGGTATAAGCACTCCATTGTGGACTGCTAGCTTCGCTTCTTTGGACAATTTCTTATTTGCGCCAACGGCGTCAGTCCTCCACTAATGAAGTTTTCTGCATTCACCCTTCTTTCAATATTATTCTGGTTAAACCTTAATAACAATAATCCGAAAGTAAAATAGTAAAATAATTGCAAAATCAATATTGAACTGCAATTCAAATCTGTATCGACGGCAAAAAAAAAATTGCACAATCCGCGTGAAACCTATTGGGTCAAGGATTTTAGGGAATCTTTGTTTAGGTATTGACTTTTATGTGAAATTGGGCGATTTCTAGAAAACATTATAAAATTGGTCAATCACCTCAAGGGCGCTGGAGCGTTAGTAATTATTTTCAGAATAACTTGATTAAACCGTAGATTTTCAATGATCAAAAAGTCCTAAAGAAACAAATTTTATTTCTCAACAGCCTCTTTATATGCTATTAGCTACGTGAAAATAAACCTAGTATTTTATTACTTGCTTAGTAAGTAGATAAGTATATACTAAGTATGTAAGTTATTTAGTTAGTGTACATTTATTTTCCCATTTTTTTTTAAATATTGTTTAAAATGTATTTTATTTTACATAAATTACACATAAATAATTTATTAATCAACAATAAAACAAAATAATATTGATAATCATGCCATTATGTTGGACAACAATAGGCTATAGTGAAAATGTTGGACGATTATTATTTTTGCACAGGTATTATAGAATGCCGACTTATTGTATTTAAGCAAAAAATTGAAGAGTTTTGCTGATGAGCAATGGACTAAGGGTCAGTAACAATATTCCTAATGTTCGCGAGTTACTCCAAGGTTTTTCCCCTATAAAAAGTAGATATAAGTTAATAATAATAACAGTGAATTTATATAGCGCAGTTTTGTGATAGTTCACCTTAACACTAAATTACCCAACCTAATAAAATAACAACGATAAAATAATCTATAATAGATAAGGATGCAAACCGAAACAATCTAAAATCATGATCGTTATCATAAATTACGAAAAATTGTTCAGATATGGGTATAACAGTGGATGTGTACACCAACAGACGGATTAAAAAAACTATGTATAGAAGCTAAGGAAGTGAAAAATCCAGATGAAAAGCGTGTATAAATATGAACAAATTTAAACTAAATATATACTGTATCGGACGTGAGGAGTTACATTTAGTAACTTAGTTAAATATTGAATTGTCTATATGTTATTTGTGTATTTTCATATATGTTTGCCTGTGCGGAAGACATGGTCCCTAGGGGCGTAGAAGGAGAATGACGGCCTGCGCGAACAGACCTCTCCTTTTACGCCACCGAAAGACGCCATCTCGTTCGCACGGGTTCCTGCGTCGCGGCCGCCCGTCCCGGGCCCCGCTCGCTCACCCCTGCCTCACGCCGGTCGCTGAGCTCAGCCATGCTCTGATTGGCTGAGACCAAAAACCCGCCGAAGTGAGGCAGATTTTCTGTAAACGGTGAGCCTATGTTACTCTTGTATGTCGATTACCGTGAATGCAGGAGAGGCTCCAATGAACGAATTATGCAAGCCTACTCGCCTGCATTCACGGAATCCAATGTTAAAAAATTATGTGTATACTTTAACATGTAAAAAAAGATATGAAGCTGCAAAGGCCAGAATGTAGGTCTTTGCAGCAACCTTGTACCCATTGAACATTTTCTCCTGTATAAAATAAAAAATCAGGCGAGCTGCGAGGTAGTTTGAACGAAGGAGAAAGAGGCGGGCAAGAACCTAATTTTTTGTATTTCTTAATACAAAAATATTTGAACCCTCAGCGGGCCGCGGAAAACACCGCGGGCCAAACAAAGGCAACCCTCTGCCGTCGGCGGCATGGTACCGCTGAGGAGTTAAAGCCAAAATTTCCGGCCCCTACTAAATTAGCTTCAACTTGAGACTTCTCCTCCCTCTGGACTTGCCCGCCTCTTCGTCTTCGCTGCCTCGCCTGCCTGCTGTCTTGAAACCTGGAGTTATCATTTCTTCACCTTGGCCCTCTCCTCTACCATAACGACTCCAGCCTTCACAGCGGAAGGACCGGCAGCGACCACCAGACTGGCGGGACAACTACTCCAATTCGAAACAAATACTCAAGTCGCCTTTCAAGCGCAAAAATTCGATTTGGTCTCCGTGCACAGAAACAAGCCGAAGCAGGGCCAGCACACACTCTCTTCTGACGCGGACGTGTATTTACAGCACACGTCCCGTACATATACACTAAAAGTCATGGCGATAGCGAAAATCGGAAAACTCTCCCTTACTCCCTTTTTAACCAAATCCTGTTCTGTACGACAAATTCAGAAAGTCCATTTATTAATTTCGCTCCCATGCTCTAAATCCAAAAAATAAATATTTATATATATATGTATATAATTTTGAGTTAATAAGTGTGTCTATCTGATGGGACTTGCCAGATAAGTATGTTCCTGTATATTTTCTTATTTAAACTAGAAATTAATATGTAATAATAGAAAATAAGTTCTGTACAGCACCCTTGAGGTGATTTTTCACAAAAACGGCGATATAAAAATCATCCAAATATTATTATTATTACGCCACTGGCAAGGATGACACTTTCCCAGCCACTTAGCCACCAAGCCACCAAGCGTAACTATGAGATATGAGATTCTATTTCAGTAAGTTCTCTCGATGATTGATGCTGGCAGTGAAATTCAAAATGACAGTTTTATGGCATAAGTGGTTCTTAACCCGTAAGCTGCGGATCGCATGCATTGTCGTTTCTTGTAGACGCCCGGCTACATTATAAAAACTTTAAAATGTGAAGTGAATTGTGTCTCAGCAACATCAATAATCGATAATCAGACGACTTACGGGAGTTCCATCGAAAAAAAGTATGTAAAAATACGTATTTTTGATAGAAATATTGTTCTGTAAATTAATCCAGCACAGCGGCGGCAGTATGACAGCATTATTTGAGCAGCTTACGGGTTAAATAAGCCCTTCCAATAATACTACGACCTGTTTTATGTCAAATAATATTATTTAATAACTCAATAAAAGTCTAGCAAGTCTGAGCCATTAACTACATACTTGGAGCGGTCAAAAGCTTTTAAATAGTAACTAAGATGACCACTGTTGACTTTTACATTTGTAATAAAGCGATGCATTGACGACAGCTAGCACAGAAGCCTTTTCACGAGTTTGACGAACCTACTTTGAGGAACACCGCGAGATGGAGTGATTGCATCGAACTCCGAGCCATTAGAAACCGCTGCGTAACTCCTTGGAAACACCAGAGTACCACATAATGTCATTAGTGGGTGTCGGGCAATCATTAGTGTTAATTGATGACACGAGCGGTCAACAAAACGTACGTGGTCAATAATACCAGGTTTGTATGTGTAACACAAGACTAACACTTGTTTCGGACATGGTTTTAACACGTAACATATACAAGGCTATTGTTTGTCATTGAACTCATGAACCAGCGAATAATATAAAGTGTGCATTATTATTATAGCTTTATCTTTAAATAGTATTCATTTTTACCAGTGATTCTCCAAATTGACGATAAAACCCCTCAGGGGGGAAGTGGTGTCGTCGAGGGCAAATGGGAGGTGGGGGGTGAATGGCTAAAAGGGTGCGGAGGAGTTGGAGGGCAGAAATGGGGGGAAAGGGCAGCAAAAACATTTTTCATAAATTCTCGAAACCGTCTAGAGCCGGTGGGCATCCCCAATCGAGGTATGTTGTGAGGCTGAAGGTAGTGGGGAAGGGAAGGAGATATGGAAGAGGAAGGTTAGGAATTACCTGACAATTCAGATCTGGTCATCAAACACGGCTAAAGCCATTTTCAAGCAATGTTTCGATTCTGAATGGTGGTCTTTCACCGGGGCGATACTTAGAGTATCTACCACTTTGGAACGTGCCGCATATGCTATATATTATTTTATGTGAATTAAATTTGTTATGACACATATAAATCAAATAAAATGTATTTTCGCACGCCGGGTTTGAACCCGCGTTCTCTGGATTCGTAGTCGAGCTTCTTAACACTTGACCACAGAGACCGTCAAATTAGTCGTTCATCGTCGGAAGAATCATACATATTATTATTAACCGTTATTATTTCAGAGATGGGATGGGTTAGTGTATTTTTTTTCTACGGTGTTCATGTTACTAGGTTACTTGGGACCAGTTGTATGGTAGACGATAGTGTAACAAATAACATGTATTATTATTATTATGTGTAAAATATTTCCTTTAAAGTTTCTCGTGTCTAGGATGAACCAAGTATCTATGGAAAATGAGTTGATGATGAATGTAAGTGTGTGAAAGAGAGAGTACGAGAACTGCGTGCAATATAGTTGTGAATGATGAATACTTAAAGCAAGTGGATGAGTTTGTGTATTTAGGAAGTATGTTTACGAGAGACGGAAAGGCTGATAAGGATATTGAAAGAAGGGTGAATGCAGGAAACTCCATTAATGGAGGACTGAACGCTGTTGGCGCAAATAAGAAATTGTCCAAAGAAGCGAAGCTAGCAGTCCACAATGGAGTGCTTATACCAACCCTGATGTATAGCAGTGAGGCATGGAACTGGCAGAGGAAGGATGAAAGTAGACTAAATGCTGTGGAAATGAGATCTTTGAGACGTATGTGCGGTAAAACCATGTATGACCGTATTAAAAATGTGGATATCCGGAAAGAATGCAAGGCTGATATGAGCGTAATGAATAGGATCAAGAAAGGGACGCTTACATGGTTTGGGCATGTAGAGCGAATGAACGAAGAAAGGAATGTGAAAAGAATATATGATGCGAAAGTGAATGGAAGAAGAAGTCGAGGACGCCCGAGAAAGACATGGCACGATTAAGTAAATCAAATACTTGAATCGGGTCAGGTGAAGAGTCAGAATAACAGAAGAGTATGTATGAGACGATGTATGAATGTAAATGAAGCAAGGAGTGTGTGCCAAGACAGAGTTGTATGGCGGTCCGTCCTCTCTGCCTACCCCTGCGGGGAAACGGCGTGATGGTTAGTAAGTTAGTTAGGTCTACATATATATATATATATAACATTCAGGGGTTACGAATAACCTGACAATATTTAAATTCCTCCTACTTCCATCACTCTAAGCGTAAAATGTTGCCTTATCTAGCGGGGAATTGCACTCGCAACGTCCGGCTGGGACCCCGGCGCTTTGGACCACTGCGTTACCGACCGGTCAGTCGTGTTTTCGCTATCCCCCTTTTAATTTTTCATTCCGTATTTATCACACATCCTCAATTTATTGTAACCAAATTTATGCAAAAAATCCGTGGAGGTCAGGGGTGCATTTACTGGTAATCTAAATGTGAGTATGTGAGCCCGCACGGACAAGGAAGGGACCCCAAAAAAGACAGAAAAGTTGAAATAAATTTTATTAAAAGATATTCTATTTTTCGTTATTAATGAAACGCGTGGAGATTTTTAATCGCCGTGATTTTTAAACAAAGTAAAATTTCCTCTAAATCCACAAATAGTATCGGAGGACAAAAAACACCGGACAATGCCAAACGAAATAAGAAGAATGTATTGTAGGAGTACCTGTCTATGAGAAAACTCATATAAATTGAATACATTTTGTTTCCACTTCACCAGGTTTAGAGCCCGCCCTCCGCGAGTCCCATAGCCAAATCTCTAACCGTGCCGTCACGGAGTTTGTTATAAAAGGTGAGATGTTTTATATAGTATTTCACATAGACCGAATAAATTGCATTGTTCAGTGACTGACTAATTGAAAGTGACACGGTTTCGGGAAATAGTCAACACTTGGTCAACACTGTGAGAAAATGAAATTCTAGATGTCGAACGAAAAGCACGTGAAGTAAATAAAATCGAATAAATAGAACAGATAACACGAATACGGGTAGGTATATTGAATTACAAAACAAGAATTCGTCATGGTATTAAATGACATAGCGGCGAATCAAAGTTGCACATGGAGCGTCAAAATTAATTATAAATTCGCGATGACACTGATGACGGTTCCAACGATGGAGGCCTTATGTCTTTGAAATATGCCCTATTATTGGTGGCGGTCTATTTGCTAATTTGAATTCTACTGATACAATCCCCGAAGATTCTGTGAAATCGTCGAGCTTTACCAAGTATGAATAAGACACATTTTGTTTTATTTATAACACCACACTAAAAAGCCTCTGCCCGGAGCCAGTAGAACAATGGCATCCAGCAATTGAGGAACTTTGTGGAAGGGGCAAGGAAAAGGTTAAGAGATTTAAAAAAAAAGTTATTGTGTTAAATTTGTAGCATTCCATATTCATTTTTCATGATTTTATTTTAATCAAATGTAATATTATTGTAATTTAGTTCGCCTAGTTTTATTTTTTTTTTATTTTTAGTGACATCTGTTCCGGCGTTCAATGCCATTATCGAACTGCGGTTAGGGCACATGGAAACTATTTATTTATAAGATTTTAGTTCACTGTTTAATTAAGTACTAATTTCGGTAAAAACGGAATTATCTTTAAATGTTCTTATTCTGTGGGGTGATTAACTTTAAAATCTAAAAGTATTATTGCTTTACAAAAAACTTTAAAGGCAGGTTTTTCTTAGTCACCAAAAAAAATCTGTCAAAAATTTTTGTAACTAAAATTTAAAAAAAAAACTAGCAGAACTAAATAATAAAAATATTTGATTGTATTGAAATCAAATCATAAAATTTTAAAAGTGAAGAGAAATGATCATGGGATGCAGCGTATTTTATTGTTTTTTTTCGGTTTAGAGAGATTATTTTACTAGGGTACAGCATTCACAAAAGTTGCAACTAAGAAACTCATAAATTATGATTTTGGGTGTCGTATTGTCTTAATAACTTAAGCTAACAATTGTATGCATTCGAGTAGTATGTAGATAGATCAAAGGTTAAATGGGTAGGTACAGAGGCGTGCACTCCATATAGGCACATAAGCACTGCCTACCCTGCCGTACTCGCATAATAATATGAATTATTTTCGATTAAATGATATGAAAATTTACACTTTCAAATATACGCGAGAAGTTCCACCGACCGTCAGACTATAATGTGTCAAAGCAATAACTACTACATATATGCCCAAACGCTTCCAACGTCAAAGTAGATTGTTCTATGTTCACTAGACTACACAAAATATGTATGCATGTATGCTGTGAGCTGTGTGCGCATTCGAGTGGCTCGTTTGTGTTAGTAACTTTGTTAGTGTCTAAGCAGTGCTTTTACAGAAAAAATGCAATAATAATTAGTGACATCTGTTGGTACCTATCTTTATTATCAATGAATTCGCTGTTTTTCCTACTGCCTACCCTGATCAAAAGCTGGGTAGGTACATAACATGAGGATTAAATATTTAAAGATCTCTGCTTTCCGTATCAATGCTTGGATTAGTGTCCCGGCTTCCGTTCCGTACAGAAGAATAGTGAAAAAACTATTCTGATTCCGATATGTTGTTTTAGGTCAGGGTTACAGAAAAGTTTGTTCGTCAATAAAGGCACTCCCAGTCATCATGACGCGAACACTAACTTCTTGAGATGGATCCCAATTGTTGATAAGCCGAGTTCCTACGTATTTATATTGTCGCATCTCGTAGTTGAGAAAACTTACGCAAACCAATTATTATTATTAACTAATTCCGATGAAACATTTAAAACAAGACAGACAACCAACATTTCTTATCGTTTCCAGTTATTTATTTAAAAATAGTACAATGGGAGAACAGTCGCGACATCTCTTCATTGTTGACTCCGACAGATAAGCTAGAAAGTTCATAATCATTCTCATTGTACGACCAACTGTACTCCTGCCTACCAGAGAGTAGGTTTTATCACTAAACACATATTACACTTTAAACAAAGCGACACAACAAGACAGAATGTTAGTATGTGTTTCCTCCCTCGTACAACATGGGCTTCTTCAAGACCCAGTTTCACTCCATAGTTTCCTCAAAAAGTCCCTCCACACAACATCTCCCAAAGATGACATGGACCCCGAGGGAAATTATTTCCCTCAGGGCCTTGGGTGGAGTAAATGTAAAAAAGAAAGCATCTAATGATTTTTGAGGAAATATTCCAAAATAACAGAGAAAGATATCTAAGGCAGAACGTTCTATAAAAAAAAAAATAACGATGGTTGTACGTGTTTGGTTTACCACATCGGAATCGGTTGGCAGAATTATGAATAACAAAGGTAGACGACAGCAGAATTAACGAACTATTACATAATTGAAAGTATTCTCAAGGAAAGTGGAGCAATCATTATTACAATAATGGCTAATAAAGATTTTTGAAAATAATTATATCATCCAGAGGTCAACAAATTGTTTATTGGCCGCAAATAATGGGTCTGCAAGGAGTGTTCCCACAGTGTTTGTGTTAATGTGGTGTTGCAGTGATCGTCAACCAGCTGCTAATGAGAAATCTCTTTAATTCAAATAATTTATTAGTTTGCTCTGGTTCTAAATCAGAACAAAAATTGAACCCATAAAAAAAACTATTTTCTTGACTGTGGCTACATGTGGTTACATTTAAAATGGATAGTTTCTGGACTGGTTAACATATGACAAGATTTTTGGAAATATTAGATTATTGTTTAACAGTATTATAAGTTATTTTGTAGGCTTGTATAAAGTGCCCTATAGGCGATAATGCCTCAAAACTTCACCATACAAATTATCCGAGGATGTACGACTATTGTCCATGAAAATCAATTATGACAGCAATAGAGAGCTATGCGTATTTTACATAATATTACAAAATTTGCCTTTATAGTAGAAAGATAAGCTATGTACGCTTTTAAAAGCACTAAATTATGGCCTTATATATATATGTATATATATATATATATATATATATATAGTGAATACCGCAAAGAGTCCCAAATGCTCCCAAGCGTCTGAAGCCAGTGGGACTATGGCATCCCCAATTGGGGTGTGTTGTGAGGCTAAAGGTAGTGGAGAGGGTGAAGAGATAAGGAAGAGGAAGGTTGGAAAGTGTCTGGCTATTCAGACCTGCTCACCAAAAACGACTTAACCCATTTCAAGCAAAGTTGCAATTCTGAATGATGGTATTTTATCAGGGCGATACTTAGAGTATCTACGACTTTGATGATGTGTGGAGTTAATATAAAAATTTATTTTTTTAAACATCTAATTAAAATATAAAACAAAATCGCAATGGTTGGTAACTCCCTCTAGTTAAATAACACATTGTTATTCCAAGGAACACAATGACGAAGAAAAATGTTCCTAGGGTCCGTGTGAAACGCCGCTACCTCTTCCGGCGCCGTTCAATCGGAACTCACGTGCTTTACAAACATTTCTTGTGAACGCGATAAAGTTACACTTACATCCTTTGGGTGTACTAGAAGTTAACACTTCACGCTGCACGAATGAGAAAAAATACACTTATTACTGTGCCATGGATATTCGAAATCTTTATTCTATATACTCGTATAGTGAGACGCTCGCACAAAATATGCAAGATAGTCTTGCCTACAAAAAGTAATATTTATTTATACTGGGTTTTAACAGATGTTCTCACCTACGTAAAAACATTCAGTTAGTTTACAATCATTGTTAAATAAATTACAAAGAGAAAGGGTACATCAAATATAAAAATTACAAAAACTCAATCAATGATAAATAATACAAACAAAAGAAGACACAGAGAGAGACAAAAAATATTCACAATTTAACTAGCCCAATCGTTGTTACACACCTAAGCAATAGCAGGACATTCTTTCTGAAACTGTACAAATCATCAACAGAAATGTCTACATCAGCACTAGTGTTGGGAAAAACTTCAATGTTTTGTGAATGCTTCACGAATTGTTAGTTCTTTAAAATAAACCCTTCGAAGTGAACACTTCAATTGAAGTCGAACTCGCAAAAAAGAGATCTTTATTAGAAGAGATCTTTACATAGAATTTTTCCGGTTATTTGTTAAGTTCTTTTTGGAACCGGTTTCTCGCCGGAAAAGCACGTACTAGTCGGTAGAGTTATGAAAACGAAAAGAACTGGAACTGGTTCCTCGCCGAAATAAAATTTACCTTCGCAACTGTACTGCTGCAAGAAATGAAGTTAATGAAATGAATGAACGCTAAAATGAACTACCACCTTCATTTGAAGTATTTGTTCAATGAAATGAAGTTATTGAAATGAATGAACGCTTAAATGAACAACCGACTTCAATTGAAGTATTTGTTCAATGAACAATGAATGAAGTAGGAACTGTTGCCAAAAGTAGTAGTTCTTTCAGAGCGGTCACAACGCTAATCAGCACACTCTATCCTATTACACAGTCGGCACATTTGAGACAGAGGCCAAATTAGGCAATATTATTTCTGAATTTACTCGGGTAGAATGTGCTATAGTTTCTTAAACAATAAGAATTAGGTACACTTATTTTAATATCTTACTTAAAACAGTGAACTCTGTCTGTATTTCGCTTCCATCGTGAGTAACAAAGCTTTGAAAAAAAGTTTTGTAGCTCACCTTTGAAATTTAAGTGTAAAAAATATGAAGTCGCCAGTTCGTTCCATTTTTTGCAATTGTTCCATAATATAAAGATTTCAGAAAAAAGATACTGAAACTCGGGTTAAGCTGGGTGTATGTAGGTACTTACATAAATGATACAGAATAAAACACAAATAACCAACAGATTTCCCAACACACCATAACAGCTTATTTTGATTGACAATTATTTGATTATTAAAATAATATCAATAATCTTCAACGACATATGAAAAAGAATTAGGTCAATACAAAAGTAAAAAGAATTAGACCAAGACACCAAACTGTACTCGGGTAGAGCTTTGCATACCATTACAAAGATGTCTGCCTATAACGGCAGAAATTGAAAAAAAAAAATAATATTAATTTTCAAAAGAAGTATGAGATTGATAAAGATGCCGGTCTCTAAAAATGTTCTGCTAGCTCAATTGGCAGAGACATTACTCTCGGATAGAGATAGAGAGAAGTTTCGAGTTCGAGTCTCGGTCGCAACCTGATTATTTTTATTTTTTATGTTTTTTACTGTTTCATATTTTGTTGAAGATTTTTGATGTTATTTCAAAATTTTATTTTTTACTTTTTTATAGTAAATACTGCATAAGAGTCTCAACTGCTCTCAACGGTCTGGAACCAGTACGACTATAGCATCCCCAATCGGGGTATGTTGTGAAGTTAAAGGTGAAGGGAGGAAAAGGAGACAAGGAAGAGGAAGTTCGGAAGTACCTGGCTATTCAGATGTGATCACCAAACACGGCTAAACAGGCCGATTCTCAGTGGTGGTATTTCACCAGGGCGATACTATGAGTATCTACCACTCTGGAACGTGCCGCAAATGTATTACATATTATTTTATATGAATTAAGTATGTTATGACACGGATTATAAATTTTATTTGCGCACGCCGGGTTTGCACCCGCGACCTCTGGATTCGTAGCTGAGCGTCTTACCACTCGAACACGCAGGCCGTCAAATATTTAAAATAAAAAAGAATAAAGCTTTAAAGTTAATTCTAATTTGAAATAATTATTAAATAATCTATTATATAAGAGTTGTTTGAGGTACACCAAATTTTTCAATATTTTTTGATAGGGCAAATAAAACAACAATAAATCGTCGATATTAAATAAAGACAAAATAGCCAAATAATTTCAAATATTCGAGGGGAAAACAAAACAATTGTAACGAAAACTTAATTAGTAGAATTCTTACTATAAATAATAAAATGAGGAGGAGTTTATTCTCAATTGAGTGGTTTAAGTTAGAGTTAGTGTGAGAACTGAGAACCTCTGCACTGACTGCCCCATGGGGGTGGAGGCGTGGGAACATGGGTGTAGGAAATACAGAAGTGAGATAACTCGACGTGACGCGATCCCCTCGGGCAAATATTCACCCATTGTTTAGTTCACGTTAGAGCCGCGGTCGGAATAAAACGACGCATCTCCAATTTCTTCTTTTAAATTGCCTTACGATGCGAAATACAGAAGCTATAAAATAAAACATAAAATTCTTTAATATCCCAGCCTATAAAACCGCTTACGGAAAAAGTACAACGCCACTTAGCAATTCAATTCTCTGCCCAGCACCATCAGAAACATACAAACCAAAAGCTCATTTAAAAGCAATATCATTACTCACCTTAAAAACCAAGTTTAATTTAGTTCTTTATGTAGATTCTATATCTTCAAATTTGTCATTTACTTATATTATTTTTATTATGTATGTACTATATTTTCGATATTAACATGTTACTATGTGGCTAAAAAACCACTTTTGCAAATTGCCATCCCAACACAGGCTTATGCCTAGTGGGAAGGCCAATTACCAACCAATAAAAAAATGTGTGTTCAAGTAAAATAATAAATAAATATAATTGACATTAATCACTTCACACATCTTCATAGGATGGTTGCATTGTCACACGGTTTACAAATCTACCAAGTTATTTGTCCATGCAGGGGCAGGGTTAAAAATAGGTCGTTCATTCTTCTTTTGGTCATGATTCCCTTATAGCCAAAAAAGAAACCTCACACAAATACGAGTCTATGTTCATAATATCAATGTTAGATATAATTCTTCGTAATAACTTGATTCTAAGTAAAATATTTGGGAACAATTTACAACAAATACAGTGAGTACCGCACAAGAGTCCCAACTGCTCCCAACCGTCTAGAGCCAGTGAGACTATGGCATCCCCAATTAGGGTATGTGTAAGGCTGAATATAGTGGGGAGGGGAAGGAGATGGGAAAGATAAAGGTTAGGAGTACCTAACTATTCAAAGCTGGTCACCAAACACGGCTAAAGCCATTTCAAGCAACGTTTCGATTCTGAATGGTGATCTTTCACCAGGGAGTATCTGGCACGCTGAAACGTGCCGCAAATAAACTATATGTTATCTTGTACGAATTAATTTTGTTATGACGCGCATATTAATTATATTAAAAAGTTTTGCGAATAAAATAATTTATTTAAGCGGTCAAATGAAGTTAATTGGTGAAATTTTAAAATAAATACGTTCACAGGAGAAATATTCAATTTCCAAATGTTTTTGTGGTTGATGGGCCGGCTTCAATTATTTCCAATACAATTTCCTGCCGAATGCCTCGAGGCGAGCAGTTGGTATGGAACCACCGCTGATTAACAGGGTGGCAACATCTAATTTAACAGCTTTATTACGATTAAAGTGATTAATCGACTGACTGGACTTTGAGAGATGTTTGACCGACGGGAAATGAAGATTTCAAATAACAATCACCTGCCAGCGTAGTCCACAGTGCGCCTCAGTACTGTTATTACTTAAATAAACTTTAATAACCAATAAGTTATGTGAGTAAAAACGTATTACTTAATTGGGTATTGAAGTTTGATTCAATAAGCATTGCGCGTAAAATACTATTTTTTTTTTTTTAATATTATCAATTGATGATTAAATTATCAACAAAATAGCATTTTTTAAATACTTTTTATTGTGATACCGCACAAGAGTCTCGACTGCTCCCAACCGTCTGGAACCAGTGGGACTATGGCATCTCCAATTAGGGCTGGTTGTTAAGCTGAAGGTAGGAGAAGAGAGAGGTTGGGGAGTACCTGGCTATTCGTGTCTGGTCACCAAACACGGCTAAAATTGTATCAAGCAACGTTTCGATTTCAATGTTTCAACGACTCTGAAACGTGCTGCAAAATATACTATGTGTAAACGAAACGTCAAATAACACATTAATTTAATAAAAATTATTTGCGCGTGCCAGATTTGAACCTGTGACCTCTAGATTCGTAGTCGAGCATCTTAACTACCCAACGGAGGCCGTCAAAAACATTTACAACAAAGTTTTGTTATTTTTGGACATGGATCATAATATCATTAGCCTTTTATCTCAGTTACAAAGTTAAGGCTTTATGGGCAAAAAAATCTTATGTAACCCCATTTTCTCGAAAAACGTTAAGAATGAAAGAAGTGTCCTGATTTGGTATGGAATTAAAGAAGTTGAATACGTTTTTCTATCGCAATATAAACACATGTTTAAGTTAATGTAAAGCCGATCCCACTAACAAATAAGTGGATGGAGACAGTGGATAACCCTCTCAAAAAAAAGTTGTGGTTAATGAACTTTGCCAGTATGACTGACCTCTGCCCGTCTCGTCTCCGTGAATGTAATTCAATTGCAATACGTAATGCGCCACAAATAATGTTGCAGGCGACTTGCGAGATTGAATCAAGGAAGTTGAGAGGGTTGAAATACTAAGAGTTAAAATATTTTTGACTGGAAATTCTGCTTATGTAGTTCGGCATTAACAACCAAATCTAAAATCTTACTGGGAGTAATTATGAGCAATTAAAAGAAAAATCTTCGAGCGAAATACATTGAGAGTTATAGAGGATAAGTAATAATTAATTGCATTTAAAAATCTTAAATTTCAGTTACGCACTAAAGAGTAAATGCCAATATATTCCACCAACTAACTTTTAGTAGTTATTTTATTTTTATATTAACGGACCATTGTCCAATTACATAAAATACACAACACGAAATGAGAAAAAAAACAGAGAAAACAGCACATACATATTTTTTTGAATAAAGCAATGACAAAAATAGGACAAAAAATATATATTTGATAGAACATTCAAGTCAAAGCCTGAACAAAGTTCTTCTGGTAGAGTCAATAATGTTAGACATAATAAATTGCATTCTTCGAAGATTATTATCGCAAAGATAAATTACCACAGGTAAACTCTAGAAGTGTGATTTAAACCGGTTTGAAATAAAACTGACGTCGCCTACTTACGAAAGAGCTTTCAGCTCTTAGGCCCCAAACAGGCCAATGAAATTGATCATCTGCTCTAGAAAAAAAACGATATTCGAAAATGTTTCATCCATTTCCAAAAGTAGGAAAAATTTACCTTATTTCGGGCACACGGACACGCCCACAACGTACTATGTGCTATTATCTCTTCGGTCACGTTTACATACTATAAAACATATTATATGTTTGGGAATGCTAGGCGAAAACTATGTATAAATTTTACCAAAGAGGATTATCGGTATGAAATCTATATAAAAAAGAATTGTAATATTTAAAAAATATTATATATTTTATCCCCATCTTTTATTACTTAATTTGGGAACAGGCAGCCGGTCTAAGAGTCTGCCGCTAGTTTTTTTATAGTCAATACCGCACAAGAGTCCTAACTGCTCCTAACCGTCTAGAGCCAGAGAGACTATGGCATCCCCAATTATGGCATGTTGTGTGGCTGGAGGTAGTGGGGAGGGAAATAAGATGGGACAGAGCGAGGTTGGGAAATACCTAGCTATTCAGAACTGGTCACCAAACACGGATAAAGCCATGTTAAGCAACTTTTCGGTTCTGAATGGTGGTCTTTCACCAGGGCGGTACTTTGAGTATCTACCACTCTGTTTAAACAATTTATTTATTTAGACCAATTACAAAAAAAATACAAAACACGAAATGGGAAAAAAGAGCAAAGAGAAAAAACAGCACAAACATAATATTAAATGAAGCAATGCCAAATATAGGACAAAATACACATAAGAAAGAAAATTCAAGCCAAGGTCAAGTCAAAGTTTTGGTAGAGTCGTAAAGAATGACAAAAATCGTTTGGACTTATCAAAAATTTCAAGACCATGGCTTGAGTTGACAAGTATTGACATTCTGGATATTGGAGAATGATACCCATAATGAGTAGAATGATGATTGAGGAACATCAATTCGTTGTTTCTGAGTCTACGGCAAGGAATGTCAAACTGGATGAGTAGCAACAGAGAAGGTGAGTCTATAAAACAATTAATAATTTTGAGACAGTAAATAATATAACGCAAATAATTTTTCATTTGACGTAAATAATCACTTGAAACGATCATTCATGAATGATGACGATGGTGGAAGAGAGCGTTGTGATTATAAATGATTTATTTTCATCCCAGAGTTCAAGGCAGGACATTGCTATGAGTAGATATCTAAATCAAATGAATTTATTGTTATTCTCAACTGTTGGCACTTCAATCGCCAACAGTGTCGATGTCTGTATTTATTAGATCCGTTCCTTCTCAGCGTAAGGACAAATGATGCACTCGTGTACACTGTACATAATATTCAATGACGAAAGAAATATAGAGATTGAAACTGAACTGTACTGAATTTGCATTGCGTTTAAACGACTTATTCGTATAAGGTATTTTTATTAACTATGTCATAGTTTTGCAATGAATACTAATATGATGCACGTAAAACTCCTGACTTGAAATGCGTAATACCCATCGGCATACACTCCTTGGTCGATGGTCACACTGATTACTGATAAGTTTACGACCTCAGAGCAAGAATATATATGGAGAGATAGCTAAATATTTTTACCCAACCTATACAAATTTAATTTAAATAAAAAATAATTTTGTTTTAAGCCACTTTATTTATACACATATAACAATTCGACCGGTTTCGGTTAGACTTAACCTTCATCAGGAACGTATAAGTATAAACCTATACGTTTATACTTATACGTTCCTGATGAAGGTTAAGTCTAACCGAAACCGGTCGAATTGTTATATGTGTATAAATAAAGTGGCTTAAAACAAAATTATTTTTTATTTAAATTATAATGTCAAGCTACAAAGTGTTTGCTTCCTTCGATAATTTTATACAAATTTACGTCGTAAACCGTGAGAGAGAAAGAGACAAGAGAAGTTCTCAAATAATACAGCACCACCATTCGGTATGTAAGCATGTTCTCCGTCTCCCACGTCTCCGCTCACTACGTTTTGATATGCGACATAACTCAACCGTTTTTTAGGTTATATCCAATATTTTTGTTTATAACAATACTGTGAAAAAGTGGTTATAGAAATAAACAAAAACATAATGTCGACATGTGCTATGAATGGATGTATAAATACTCTGGTCCTAGCCACGCCCAGGTCTAGTCAGGCAAACATCATCAATACTGACTGCAGAAGCGCTCTCTCATGTATATTATTGCTCTGAGTTTACGACGTTCTGATATTTAGCCAGCGATATTAGCATACGATTTAAAATTGACAATTACGACCAATTGACCTTAACAGCATCGGTGGAACGAGTGAATTGCATGGAGTTTCCATCACGACCAAAGTTAAAAAGGCGTGTTGGCCCTTGTAATCTGTCCAGATCAAATAGTGCTAGTTTATGTATATATGTTTTTGCAGACGTTAGCGCCCCACACGGCTATTGAACGAACTATGTACGTCACACGCTTATCGTATTAATACCATCAGAAAATAATTAAGGAAGGGACAACAGAGAGTCTGTAATATTTCTTATAGTAGAATATGCGCCAGGAAGAAAGCTACATGAATTACCACCAGGACGGACAGGGAGAAAAGTCACTACAAAAGTCCTGCTGAATTAATCAGACTGTGCTTAGTTGAGGATCGAAACAATTTTCTCTTGACAGAGATGGTTTAGTATTTGTTTGAATAGGTACTGCTTCTTGGAATGGTTACTTTTATTCCCAGCTCCTAGAACACTATTGAATATCTTAATGTAATCCTCTACTGCATCTACTTCTCGGTGAGTATCATACGCAGTCGGTTAACTGCATTCAGTAATTCTTCACAATACAAGCTTGGCTGTGTCTCAATGCAGGTCTTTCATTGGCAACGGTTCGTTCTGCCGCTGAGAGCCCCGCTCCAACCATTCTTTCGGCTACGTGCGTAATTTATAAGAGAGAGGGAGAGGTTACTTCTTGCAACGGAGCTATCAGCGGTGTGCCTTTATGACGCATAGCTGTCGCCAGTCCAACTACTAAACACGTAGGAGTAAAAGCACTTGCTTCATTCGATGACTTGTGTTTATAGACATGTTGCTAGCTGCTACCTAAATACGAACAAAAAAGGAGTAGTCCAGTTGGATCGTTAAACAATTCGTTTGCATTTTAAATTGGTAATCTAGCATTTGTAGCAAATAACAATAATTGTTATAAATCTTCAATAACGTTGTCTTTTCTACTTTCGCGTAGGTAATCTCGTCATAGCCATTGTGAGATAGGGTAACAGTGGGGCAAACGGATACGGTTTTGTTAATGTATTTAATAATTCTCATTGCTCTATTTTGGGGAATTTGAAACTTGTTTTATTATCTGTCGTTACACAAGAAAAGAATCGCTAAGCAGAAATACAAATGTGGAGCAATAATGAAGAGGTAATTAAGTAATAGTAATGAAATCTTAGATGTTAATCACTTGTTATAAGTCTCAGTAGCTAGTTACTAGCTCTAAGTCTTAATTGTAAGTCACTAATAATAATAAATGGATAACTTTAATAGCGCCGTTTTCGCAGGAAAATCACCTCAAGGACGCACTGGTAGAAAATATTGATTGTAAGCCATTAATAATAAATCTTAACTGTGAGTTATTAATTATAAGTTATAGGTTAGCTAAATTAATTTGTAAGGCGCCTTTGGGGTGATCTTCCCACAAAAACGGTGCAATAAAAGTTATCCATTTATTATTATTATTCAAAATGCTATGATTAAAAAAAAAAACAAAATCTAATTTAATATTATTTTGATCAAGTTCTACTAGTTTCAGTTTTTATTCTGATATCTCTTAAGAGATGTTACCACAAGTAACAAATCGTGTGACACGATCCACAACAGATACGTTGTTCTACGTGCCTATTTTTTACACGTCTTTCAATTAAAACAAGACAATTCACACAAATTGCATTTTTTGCGGATATTGTTTGTATTCACAGCGTGAGATTTCCCATCTTCAAGTAACGAACTAAGATGGCGGTCCATCGTCATCTGCTTAGGTCATGTGCGTAAGCCACCGTGTCCGTTTGCCCCACTGTTACTCTACAACTATTCAGAGTCAAAACGTTTCTTCAGATAGGGGCAATTTTTATTGTTTAGTGACTAGATTTGAACGGTCAAGTACTTTCAACCTTCCTCTTCCCCTCCCCCACTTCCTTCAACCCCACTAAATTCCCCATATCGAGACTGCCATAGCTCCACTAGCTCCTGATAATTGGAGATTTTATACGGTAGGTAACAAAAAAAAACGAGACGAATCCTACCAAAGAACGACTCGCCATGATTGCAAAACTAAATTAATTCCATTGATACGAAGTGAAGTGAAAACTTGAAGAAGGCTCTTGTGTAAGAAACGTTGTTTGGAAGTGAAGAACGCAAGAAGGGTGTTAAAAGATAGAGACCAAATTAAATCTGTCTAATTCTCGGAAACGACGTGATGAAAGTTTGTAGAGATCAATCATGGAATTAGTAAAACCATTTACTACCTAAATAAAAAGCGTGTAGTAATTGCTTACTACCAGTGGTGTTACGACCACCCGGGCGGACTGGGTTATGAAGTGGCCTTCATCTAACCGATGCTAACTAGCTAACTAACTAACTAACTAACCATCACACCGTTTCCCCGCAGGAGTAGGCAGAGAGGACGGATACATACTCTTCTGTTATTCTGACTCTTTACGTGATCCGATTTAAGTATTTGATTTACTTGATCGTGCCATGTCTTCCCCGGGCTTCCTCGACTTCTTCTTCCATTCACTTTCGCATCATATATTCTTTTCACACTCATTTCTTCGGTAATTCGCTCTACATGCCCAAACCATCTAAGCGTCCCTTCCTTGATCCTATTCATTACGCTCACATCAGCCTTGCATTCTTTCCGGATATCAACATTTTTAATAGGGCCATACATGGTTTTACCGCACATTCGTCTCAAGGATCTCATTTCCACAGCATTCAGTCTACTTTCATCCTTCCTCTGCCAGTTCTATGCCTCACTGCCATACATCAGGTATGGTATAAGCACTCCACTGTGGACTGATGGCTTCGATTCTATCGACATTTTTTATTTGCACCAACACATTCAGTCCTCCGTTAATGGAGTTTCCTGCATTCACTCTTCTTTCAATATCCTTATCAGCCTTTCCGCCTCTCGTAAACATACTTCCTAAATACACAAACTCATCCACTTCAAGTATTCATCATTCACAACTATATTGGACGCTGTTGGCGTACTCTCTCTTTCAAGCACCATGACTTTGGACTTACTTACATTCATCATCAACTCATTCTGCATACATACTTGGTTCATAGACACGAGAAACTGTATGTATTGCATGTGAAGAAACGTAAAATTTTATAAAAATCTCCCCGTTCTCCCCGATGGTGTATTGGATAAATCATTCATTTTTGTTTTACGGAAGATCTTCTGACATCTTACAAATGGAGGAAGGAGATGGGGAAGACGAAGGTAAGGAAGTACGACTATTCAGATCTGGTCACCAAACACGGCTAAAGACATTTCAAGCAGCGTTTCGATTGTGAATGGTGGTCTTTCACCAGGGCGATACTTAGAGTAACTACCACTCTGGACTTTGACTTACTAATAAGTCGTGATGGACTGGTTCAGGAAAAGGGAAATTTTCGTTGCAATAGTAATATTATATAACCAAAGTTTTATATGGCCGTTTTGAGAATACATTCGCTTCCAAGGCACTTTCGAAAACATTGATTGGCCTGGAACACTTTTGAAATGTCCTCATTTCATAATAATAATACTTGTCTGATTTATATAGCGCCACTTTTGTGAAATATCACCTCAGGGACGCTTCCATTGTCTTACAACACATAGGCCACAGGGATCCATAATAATTTATGCAAAATTCAGTTTAATTAAGCCCTTCTTCGCCCTACTGCACATAAGGGTCGGTTTCAGAGCTGCTTTATGGACTGTTGCAATGCTAAAGGCAACGTTAGGCGTCAAATCTTGTGCAATGGCTAAACCTCAATTCGAGCAACCTCTCAAATCAGAATTTTTTGTTTTAGCGAGAACGTACGTTATATTTTAGCTCCTCTTGAACGATGAAAAACGGCCGGGATTTAGGCAGAACACCTCCCTGGGGATGTCCATGCCGTAGAGTAGCCAGTAGGGCTCCTCGTCATTGATGTTTCTGGCGGTATTGCCGGTCAGTTGCACTCTAGTTGCCTTCCCTGACCGTTTTCCCGGGAGAAAGTCCTTTTATTTCTTCACACTTCCTCTAGGAAATTTCGGGTTTCCGATCCCCTGAATCGAACCCATTAACATCTCCTCGCTCACCCCTGTTATTCCTTCGGCAAGGCCGTTGTCAGTTATTTTTGACGGTCTGCCCAGTTTGTCTTCTGCGACACTTCTTATTAGTGAT
This sequence comes from Drusus annulatus, assembly GCA_022651775.1. Lineage (NCBI taxonomy): Eukaryota > Metazoa > Arthropoda > Insecta > Trichoptera > Limnephilidae > Drusus > Drusus annulatus. Next base: position 1,284,085 of record JAGWCC010000076.1, on the reverse strand, counting down.
GTTCGTGCGTAATTAGTTGTGCGTATAAAATTGTGTAATGAGGTAAGTACTTGTACTTGAGATAAATCATTCAATCCACCGCTGATTTACCTACAAATACCTTTTTATAAATAATATGAACTCAGCAATCAGGCTTGTCCGTGGGCTTGTAAGTTGGTCGCTCCGCTGCTGCCTACTACTAAATAATCTCAGCACGTATCAATATATAATCCTTTTATTATTTGTACGGACTTCACACCTATGCGTACCTGAATTCAACTTATCTGAACGATTATTCACGGACTAATCCGTTAAAAATGTCGGCTCTCTCCCACATCGTCTATTAACGTCTTTACGCGGGACAGGTGACTCAGGCACAAAGATCATTGCGATCCAAACTTACCTTACAATGTGACAAATAAATTATTCGGGCGATTGTAATTATTCATCCAAATGCGAGAGTTTGAACTTTGATTGCGGCAGGGAAAATTGAACACGGTGTTAAAAATATGGCATAATACTAATTTTACACTTTTTTAGAAATGCAAAATAAACATGTTTTAAAAATACTTATAATTTGGTTTATTGACCGACTTACTATAATTACCGAATTACGTCAGAGTTACCAAATTAAAGCACGAATAATTGGGGTTCAATTTGTTTCAGTAACATAATAATATACTGCACGTACCAGCAAATTCAATATTCTTAGTAGAATTTATACGAGTAGACATAATGAGTACTCACTTAAAAAATAAATTATATGCCGAATTTATGAGGCAGAATTTTTTTGACATAACCACGTACACTTTGTCAAATGGGAAAATATTACAATATCTTATATAATAATAACTGGGAATTTATTTACCTCAGTTTTGTGATTGTTCACCTCAAGTACGCTTCACACTAAATTCCCTAATCTAATATAACAATGAGATATAATATGTATACAAATTAAAACTATCTAAAATTATGATCGGTATTATAAATCAGGGAAAAAAAATCAACAACAATGAATGTGTACATCAACAGATTAAAAAAACAAATTTTATAGAAGCTAAGGGTTAAATCGGTGGAGAAGTCAATAGCGTCGGGTTCCCTCGATAGTCCTCCATAATTGGACAAGTTTTCGTAACCTGGGAATGTGTGTATTTCATAAAAAATAAATAAAATATATATAATAACAATATACCCAAATCTGAATCTTTTCACAGCCCAGTATGTTTAAGGTGACTGCTATTTAAAGTTTTTCTACAGCTTTGTACAGTGCCCTTTGGGTGACATTTTTTAAATTGCCTTACGAAAATTAGGCTTGTATTATTATCGTGCGCTTTTCTTTGTCGAGGCATGCTCAAAGCGGACAATAATAACAAGGTTTATTAAACCGAGCCTTGTATTATTATTGCGCAATGTTCATAGTAAGTAAAGAGTCATTATTCCTTAAGATTGAAATAATGAGAACAGGTTATACGAAGGGCAATTAGTCGTTACAGAGGTGATCACAGGCAGCAGACAGTGGCGTGCACAGAGTCTTTGATCAGGGTAGGCAATAGGAAAACAGCGGATCAATAACCAATTTACCAGCGTATTTCACTGACTGCTATTGAATTTGTTCTGTAAAAGCACTGCCAAAAAAGATACTAAAACAAAAGATCCACTTGAATGCGCGCATAGCTCACAGCATACATATTTTGTGAAGTCTAGTCCTAGTGAACATTTCGACGCCGGAAAGGCAGCCCTCTTGCCTTGCCAGCCTGATGCGCCATTTTGGGAAGTTTACACCAGATCACATTAGTATTATTTTTTTTTAAATAATAAAAGTACATTACCTGGTTGGACTTTTCTTACAAAACTCGGGTAACTCAATGCTCACACTGAGTTACCGGAAGCGAAAAAAAGCCAAAAAAGTCCCGAACTTGTGTTGCTTGAGTCGAGCCTTCTCCCAAATTGTACATATATTTTGGATGGCCGAAGCGCCACAAAAGTCTTCAGAATCAAACAAGAGTCAGAGCATTCGGTTCAGAAAAAACTGCATATTTACCTCTTTTTTTTTACCAATGTGTCGCTTAAGCCCTTTTGGCTTTCCAGCGACGATATAATAATCTACTCTCATGTCAGCGGCGTTTGGGAATTTGTAGTTACGGCTTTTGACACGTTATAGTATGTCGGTGGGTGGGGCGGTGCGATTAGTTGAAATCACCTAATTTTTGAATTGTAGATTTATTTTTTGAAATAATTTCACATTATTGAATTCAATAGCATACATATTTTTATGCGAGTACGGCAGGTTAGGTAGTGCTTATGTGCCTTTATGGAGTTCACGCCTCTGGCAGCAAGCACACGATACACTAAGCTAACCGCTAAAGACAACCGTCACAGCGAACAGGATAGGCGAGTATTTGCGCCTGTCGCGGTAGAATAAGATTACGTATCTAGTATTAATTAATACACGAGATGTAACAATGTTTACTTAAATATTAATTAAACAAAACACGCTCACACTGAGTTTGTAAATGTCAAAACGATATTAGAGTAGCACTGCCCGAAGCCAGTGGGACTATTGCAGTACCCAATAATTGAGAATATTGTGGTGGAGAATAGGAAGGTTAAGGAGTTCCTGCCTATAAAAACATAGCACCTATGAAGATTGTTATACCCATATCTGAACATTTTCTCATGATTTATGATAAAATAACAATCATTATTTTAGATGGTTTTAATTCGCTTATTTATCTGTTATACATTATTTTTTCGTCGTTATTTATAAGGTTGGGTTAGGTTAGTGTAATGCGCACTTAATAATAATAATATCAGTGGATTTATATAGCTCAGTTTTGTGATAGTTCACCTCAAGTGCGCTTCACACAAAATTACCTAACCTAACCCAACGAGAAAATAATATATGTAATTCACTATTAAAAAATGTATATTAAAAAACATATGTGTGCAAATGAAAACTATGTAAAGGCTTGATCGTTATCATAAATCACGAAGAAAAACGTTCAGATATTGGTATAGCGGTAAATGTAATTTACTAGAAGTTAAAGCACTAGAGGTGAACTATCACAAAACTGCGCTATATAAATCCACTGTTATCATTATAGTTGTTAGAAGGATAGAAGAAATCGACTTTTAATTCGTACTTAAATATCGTTGATTTATTAGAAAAAATAACTGTTTTGTCCTTATGTAGAGTATTTTGTCCTTTTCCTCAACTCTTTTAACATACTGATATGAAATTTTTATTTTTTTATTGTTGTATTTCTATTCTATTTTTTTAATTCGATTTGTATTTCTTTTAAATTATATCTTAATTTCTTGTTTAATTTCTTAAATTAGATTCACTTACTTACAGTATCAGTTCACCTGTATTTACAAATACCCAAGTGGAAACCTATAAATGGTCATATTGATGCTACCCATATAATATTTTACCTAATTTGTACGGTAAACTGTTGGTCTCCCAAATAAAATAAAATAAAAGTAAGTTCGTTACATAAAACATGTATAATTAAGTACCTATTCACTACTGGCCACGGGGGTACAAACGGAATACTTTCAATCAAGCATGACCACCGACCTTTTTTTAATGCATAAGTAAAAAACCGCCTACAGGCATCAACTATAAATATAAACCCTTTAACCTTCACAATGTAAGAAAAAAAGCACTGGGCAGGTGCCGACTATCGAATCCGCTCAACTTGACCATTACAGAGACGATATCATGTACTTGAAACTTAATCAACACGATTGGATCAATTCACGCTTGTAGAGGGAATGGCAAAAAACAAGCCGATTGATGTACGAAGATATGTCGACATTTACAGAAGGTATGTAAGGGTGGGTTTTGATTAAAAATATATTTCCAGCTGTCGTAGGGGATATCGAGAGCTAAATACGTTTACGGGTAGGTTTTGGAGCCCCCTATAGCACGTTCCTTCACGCGGCATCCGTGACATCTGGCGCGCAGGAAGCGAACCGCAGACTCTGCTCTGCCGCGACACGCGATCTGCCTGCCAACTACTCGTGACCAGCGAAGGCGCTCTGCGGGCTGCAGGCAAGACGTGCTACTTCGAGATACGCCGGCAGCTGCGTGTGTGCCTGGCATCAACAAGTCGCCGCTATCGGTGTACATTGGATGTCGGTAGTCTATGAGCACCGAAACGTGCCATAATCCGTGTTTTATGCGGCAACCCACAAGGTTCGCATTTATGACCAGAATTGTTGGCACCTTCAGAAGAAGGCACATTGGATAAAATACGAGTATACAAGGCCGGTAATATAGGCAATATAAGTAAGAACTCTGGCACTTTTACTAGAAGCCATCCTGGATTGCTTACAATATGAATTAACGACAAGACACTTCAGCCCAAAGAAGCGCAAAATAGAGATACGACCAATAAATGGCCGCCATTTTAGTCCAGCCTACGAGCACCGAAACGTGTCATAACGCATGTTTTAAAATGCCAATTTACAAGACTTTCATTAAATACCACAATTCTGGGCACTTTAGTTAAAGATACTATAGGATATGCCTTATAAATGGAAGGTGCTTTATAATAATAATTTACAAAGCGCCATTTTTGGTGAAATATCACCTCAAGGGCGCTTTACAAAACTTAAAACCTAGGGTTAAATACCATATATATATTTACAGATACCATAAAATTATCGAAATAGTTTACTTAAACTATAGCTAGAATTACCTTTTAATCAATGATAATTTATATACTATGTAATCATTTACACATGTCGCGGGATGTGAAAGCAGTAGTTTAAGAATTTACCAAACATTGCATGAAATACTATTATACTAATGAGTTAAAATGCTAATAGGCTAGCCTTGCTAAATATGATAATTCTGTTATTTGTGATTACGATTTTCTGAGAATATGAGTTTTGAGTTAAGCTCTGAACTCTGTCGAGTCTTTTATCATTCTCAGATCGTGTGGCAGTCTATTCCAGCCGTAAGGACCTGTTCCTCCCGCAGAACGTTCTCCAAACTTAGTGTCTGGTGGGCGCTTTGGTTCCTTCAACCTTCCGATAGCCGATGACGTTGCCGATCTAAGGGTTGACTGTCGCGAATTGGAATCTTCAGGAATACACAGTTCCAATAAATTAACCGGAGCCATTCTGTTAGTTGACTTAAAAACCATCCACCAAACTTCAACTGGATTCTTTCTGGACATTTAGGCTAGTGAAGATTGTTGAGGTGCTCTGAAATATGGGAATATTTTGATACACCGGTTATAAGTCTTTTCGAGCCGTTGAAAACTAATAGTAATTTGATACGACACTTCAGCTGAAAGACGCTCTGTATCGAGATGCGACTCTAGCTGACTGTGTGCCCAGCATTAATAAGCTGTCATTATTGGACGTTGGTGATTCTAGAAGCATCGAAACGTTCCATAATCTGAGTATTAATTTATCAATCCAGAGAGCTCCTATTTATTAACAGAATTTCCTGGTATTCAGGCATTTTGGAATTTAGTAATGGGAATTGCGTTGTCTACAAAATAAGTATTTCCAACTCAGAGTAAGAATATATATGGAGAGATAGCTAAATATTTTTACCCAACTTATACAAATTTACGATAAATCACTTTATCCGGGTTTTTACGTCATAAACCGTCAGAGAGAAAGAGACAAGACAAGTTCTCACATAATAAAGAACCACCATTTGGTATGTAAGCATGTTCTCCGTCTCCCGCGTCTCCGGCGACTCCGCCCACTACGTTTTGATATGCGACATAACTGGAGATAACTCAACGGTTTTTTATGTTATTTCCTATATTCTTATTTATAACAATACCTTGAAAAAGTGGTTATGCAAATAAACAAAAACATTAAGATTGATGAGATGCTCTGAATGGATGTATTAATTTTCACTATTTAACTTGTTGTTTTATTATTTGCTTCCTTCGATAATTTAATATCAGTGAGTACGACTGAAAAAGCAAAATTGTATAAAATATATTCTATTAAATTAGTATTAACTAAAGCTGATAAAGGTAATACTGTAATAATTATGCCTAGATCAGAATATACCATTAAAATGGAAGATTTTCTCAATAATGATAATTTTAAAATGTTAAAATCAGACCCCACTAATAATTTCCAACAAAATGTTAAAAATGCTTTAAAAGATTCTAAAAACCCAATGTTCATAGATCTATCATATGATCAAGTTAAATTCCTCACTAAAAATCCAAAAATACCCAGGTTATATGGATTCCTGAAAATTCACAAAACTAATTGCCCTATTAGGCCAGTCGTTTCATGTTGCAACTCACCTAATTTTAAATTAGCATCTTTTATAACCAATGTATTCAACAATGCCAATGTGTTTTTCCCAAAATACACAATTAAGAATTCAATAGAATTAGTACATCATTTGAAGGACTTAGTCCTCCCTTCCAACTCTAAACTAATTTCGTTTGACGTTATAAATTTGTTTCCTAATGTACCTATAAGCGAATGTAAACCCTTAATATCTAACCTACTGAATACTTCTAATTTATCCAATGACCTTGCCAATGATCTTACTCGACTATTTAATGTTTGTTTGAACCAAAATTATTTTAAATTCAATGATGTTATATACCAGCAGAAAGAGGGTTTACCCATGGGAGCTCCAACTAGCCCTCTTTTTGCTGACATTTTTATGGACAACCTAGAAAATAAGATTTTTGAATGCAAATCCCCTTTGCTAAAAAATGTACTTCTGTGGAAACGTTATGTCGATGATATATTTTGCATTTGGACAGGTACAGAGCGTCAGTTAAATACCTTCCTATCACTCCTCAACTCCTTCCATAAACAGATCCAGTTCACATTAGAGATAGGTATAAATTCCAGTTTAAATTTCCTAGACCTTTCTTTATCTATTATTAACAACAAAATTAACTTCAACATTTACCGAAAACCTACATTCACCGACACCATAATCCATAATACCTCAAACCATCCTAGGTCACATAAACACTCCGCTTTTCACAGCATGATTCACCGATTAGTCACCATCCCACTATCTAATAATAATTTCGCCAATGAACTTTCTACAATCAAACTAATAGCTAATAATAACGGATACGACCATAATATAATTGATAAAATTTTATCAAAAAAACTTCGCCGAATTGCAACAAATAAATTTATCTATAATGATCTACCATCTAATAATAATATTAACTTAACTCCTAAATGGCGCAGAATTTTGTATATAAGTAACTTCTCTACCCTTTGCACATCTAAACTCCCATCAGAAATAAGACCAGCTTTTTACACCAACAATAATTTAGGAAAATTTTTAAGCAATTCTAAAGATAAAGAAGATTCTTTAAGCCATTCTGGCATATATAAACTTAACTGTAACGATTGCCCGGCAATTTACATAGGTAAAACCGCGAGAAATGTAAATATTAGAGTCAAAGAACACATTAGATGTTTAACAAGTATAGGTTTTTCCGAATTTGCCGAACATTTAATTAAAACTAACCATACTTTTAATAAAAATACAGGTGTACAAATAATTCATAAAAATGGAATAGGTTTGCGCCTTAACAATCTAGAAGCATTAGAAATTTTAAAATCAAATAATAATAATAATTGCCAAATTTTAAACAAACAATTAGAATTAACTAAAAGTCCGATTTTAAGAATGTTCCCCTTCTCCTCTTCCCATCCCCCTACCTCTCTACCTACTCCATTACCACCCCCTCTCTGATGCTTTGTCCTGTTTATATTAATGTTTTGTCTCTTTCAATATTTTCTTTGTCTACTGTATTACTCTATATTTAATCTTAGTTTATACTTATACGTTCCTGATGAAGGTTAAGTCTAACCGAAACCGGTCGAATTGTTATATGTGTATAAATAAAGTGGCTTAAAACAAAATTATTTTTTATTTAAAATTATAATGTCAAGCTACAAAGTGTTTGCTTCCTTCGATAACAAAATAAAAATATATGTAAGAATCAGCTAATTTTTAAGTTATTCTGGTATAGTGATTGTGTCCTGCCAGAAGTGACTGCCAGGTAAGTATGTTGCTGTATATTTATGTAAACTAGGAATTAATAATTAACGCAGCGCCCTTGATGTTATTTTTCACAACAACGGCGCTATACAAATTATCCAAATATTATTATTAATATTAAGTAGAAATTGAGATTTGTACAGCGCCCTTGAGGTGATTTTTCACAAAAACGGCGCTATAGAAATTATCCAAATATTGTTATTATTATTACAGAAGCGCTCCCTCCCGTATATTATTGCTCTGAGACTACTGACATGACAATTCAGCACAAAACATTAAGAAAATGTTTGTGCGTATTGAATCTGAGCATTGAAAAATCACGTCGGAAATCTGAAACGAAGGATTCGATAAACGATAGGTCCTAGATTGAATGTATGTGCATCAAAGATTCCTGTCGAAATGTAACGCATTGTGTTTGAGGTACTCGATAAATGCCCAAACACCGCTATCAGTACCTAGAACCGGTTACATCACAGAGATAATTTTAAATTGTACGCGGAACTATGACAGGCATAAATAATAATACCTGCATTGGTGTTTTGAATATTGACATGAGCATGCATCATGATTGTCATCATGAAAAAACATGGCGCTCCTCAGGGATCTGATTTAGGTACCACTTATAATATAATATATATTATGTGTGGTATGCATCCAACTTGCATTTCAATAAACAAAATTGAAATACCTGCGTGTACTTGAAAGCATGGCTGACTTGACATTGTCATTGTTATTAATATGTATAGAATGTTTTAGTACTAACACGTGCTTTGAATGGCATTATGCAAAAGCTGTTGCAAACATTTAAATGCACCATAAACATTATTTAATACAAACAAAGGATTTTAAAAACCTTTATTACATAAGCTATGCAGGCAGCATAGACATAAAATAAAAGACACGTCATATTCATACAAATCTTACGAAAGATGTAGCACCACTAATGTTGCACCACTAAATGTTTCACCCGCGTATGAAAAGGATAGCCATTCAAAAAATATGTGTGTGCGGAAGAGATAGCTATTTGAAGCGTGTTTCGAAGGTATGTCTCGTTGACTTGGTTTAGTGCAACCAGGCGCGTTGTCTCAGTAACGTATCTACATTATTTAATTCATTCAAGGCAGGCAGCGGCAAACGAGGGGAGATTACTTCAAGAATCAAAATAATTTTCCTTTTGTTTTGTCTTCTAACTGACTTAAAACGTATCAATATCAGAAGTGATCATTTTCAGCACAAATATGTAGTGGGGAGGGAAGGAGATGGGCAAAAGGAAGGTTGGGAATTACCTGGATATACAGGTCAGGGACTCTAGCATAAAACATCGATAGAGATTTTATCGATAATGTCGGTAATTTAGAATCGTTCCCGAGCCCGACTGCAAATCGACAACGAACCAAATACAACTAACGTCAACTGGGTATGCTTAATTTAGTCGACGTGAACTGGCGATCTAAAGTCGGGCTCTGGAAAGGTTCCAAATTACCGACATTAAATACAAAAAAGATATACGAATATTACCAGTTTAGGATATTGAAATAAGGGTAAATGCAGCAAACTCCTGTAATGAAGGACTGAACGCCGATGTATGGCAGTGAGGCATGGAACTGGCAGAGGAAGGATGAAAGTAGACTAAATGCTGTAGAAATTAGATCTCTGCGACGAACATGTGGTAAAACAAAGTATGAGCGTGTTAAAAATGTAGATATCCGGAAAGAATGCAAGACTGATGTAAGCGTAATTAATAGGATTAAGAAAATGGCGCTTAGATGGTTTACGCATGTAGAGCGGATGAACTAAGAAAGAAGTGTGAAAAGAACATATGACGCGAAAGTGAATGGAAGAAGAAGACGAAAACGCCCGAGGAAGACATGGCACGATCAAGTGAATAAAATACTTGAGTCAGGCCATGTCAAGAGTCAGAATAGTATGTATAAGACGGTGTATGAATGTGAATAAAGCAAGAAGTGTGTGCCAAGACAGAGTTGTATGGCGGTCAATCCTCTCTGCCAACCCCTGCGGATAAACGGCGTGATGGTTAATTGGTAAGCCAGTAAGATACCCGCATGTGAAGCTTTGCTCAAATTTGCGAGTTGTTACGTTGTTAGCTCTTGTAGATTAATTAAAATCAAATTACAGTAATTTTATTCGGTTCTTGTATTATTAGTGCTTAGATACGTAATTAAAACTTGATTGAGAATTACTGCGAGTTCCCGGGAGCACACGGGTCAACTGCGAGTAGAGAGAACACACAATTTTAATGAACTAGGCAATTATTAATAACGTCTTAATTATCTAACATTCCTGCTGACAAGTTGAGAATAGGAACATTCCATTTAAATAAAATCAGCCGAGTTTACGAGTGAGAATCTCTCTCTCTCCTCAGGTGAGAATTATAATTATGTTAGTAGTTACTTTTTACTTACAAACAATTAAAAACATGGAAAAAATAACGGATTTTTCAAACCCCATTACCCTTCACACAGCATCGACCTCCGAGTGGTTAAGACGGTCGACTACGAATCTAGTGGTCGCGGGTTCAAATCCTGGCGTGCGCAAATAATTTTTATTTGGTCAATATTCATATAAAATTATATATAATATATGCGGCCCGTTCCAGAGTGGTACTCATAATATAGCCCTTATGAAAGACCACCATTCAGAATCCAAACGTTGCTTGAAATGGCTTTAGCCGTTTTTGGTGACCAGATCGGAATAGCCAGGTACTTCCCAACCTTCCTCTTTTTCATCTCCTTCCCCTCCCCACTACCTCAGCCACACAACATACCCCAATTTGACGTAGTTATGCAGAAAGCATTTAACCCCAAAAATATGAAAATTATTAATCATTAATATGCGTAATCGGCATTTGTAAAGTAAATATCAGTGTTTTTGTCTTTATGAGCATTATTATTAATTGGTAATTTATTATCTATCAATGTATTTATTAAACAATATATGTATTTCCTATGCTACCCTACATTTCAATATTTTTTAACTACAATTTAAAACAAATATCTACAATGTGCGATTGTAAAAAAAATATTACCAAAAATCTATTGCATTTAGAGCATCATAAATCTCGTATTTATCTACAGGAAAACATATGAAACTCTATTTTGGTAAATTGTGGGTTGAACGCTTTCTGCATAACTACGTCTAATTGAGGATGCCATAGTCCCACTGGCTCTAGACGGTTGGGAGCAGTTGGAACTCTTGCGCGGTATTCCCTGTAAAAAAAATCTATCCGGGAGTTACGTCTCTACCAATTGAGCTACAGAAACCTTAGAAGAAACTGACATTTTAATCGCTCTAATACTTCCTTGAAAATTATTAATATAATTTTTTGAGGAATTAAATTATTATTTTTGAGTATTTTAGGAGCTAAAAATAGCCAAAATTTAAAAATAATATGCAAATATAGCACGTTATAAAAAGCCTATTCGTATTCATTGAAGTGGTTTCTTTGACCTAGTCAGCACACTTCTATAGTAGGGAAATTTATAAATTCAAGGTGGATTCAAACGCATTAGACGTATGGGATTAACAAGTCCATATGCAGTAACTCAACACATGTGCAGTAAGCCAGTAAGTAAGAACTCAACTAATTATGTGCAACTGCTTGAGATCACATGCCGCCAATAAAAATGCAAATAAAATTATGACATTATTTCCAGTTTCTTGAAGATAACACGAGAGCGTAATAAATTCATAAAAAAGTTGTACCGAGGTCAAACGGCACAATCATATATTATATGTATTATCAATTATTTTGTTTTTTTTTTTTTTAATGAAAGACAAAAATTCCCGGGTTACGAATAACCTGACAATATTTGAAAAACTCTCCAAAAAAATACCATCATAAATAAGCGGAAGATGTTGCTTGTGCAATGACGGAGGACTAGGCAGCAGAGGAATTGAACCCACGAAGCCCGGATGGGAATCCGACGAGTTTGCCCACTCAGCTACCGACCGGTCAAAATTTATGTTCATAAATATTAAAAACCTAGTAAGTAGGTAAGCAAGTGCATCGTATATTATTAATCATAATAAATGTAAATAAACATCATACCGTTTCCCCGCAGGGGTAGGTAGAGGAGATAGACTGCCATACAGCTCTGTATTGGCACACACTCCTTGCTTCGTTCACATTCATACATACTCTTCTGTTATTCTGGCTCTTGACATAGACCGACACGAGTATTTGATTCACTTGATCATCCCATGTCTTCCTCGGGCGTCCCCGACTTCTTCTTCCGTTCAATTACGTGTCATATCTTTTTTTCACACTCCTTTCTTCGTTCATCCGCTCTAAATGTCCAAACCATCTAAGGGTCCTTTTCTTAGTTCTATTGATTAAGCTTACATCAGCCTTGCATTCTTTCCGGGTATTCGTCACGTACGTCTCAGAGATCTCATTTCTACAGCATACAGTCTACTTTTATCCTTCATCTGCCAGTTCCATGCCCCACTGCCTTACGTCAGGGATAGTATAAGCACTCCATTGTGGACTGTTAGCTTCGCTTTCTCGGGCATTGTTTAAATTTTCGTCAACAGCTTTCGTTCCTGCATTAATTAACAAATGTATGGCATGTTATTTATAAATAAATATTTGTACGATACTATTGTACCGCCCCAGCTAGGAGTACTCCTGTCCCGGTGCGACCGGTATAAAAGGTGCACTTTATTTTGAGGAGTGTTTGGAGGTTGTAAAGGAGGTTACAGTATAATCAGCTGGTATATAATTTTAAGAGCATGGACCCTGAATGGGGTTATTAAACTTTATTTTTAAGTTTATCTTAGTAGAGCGCACTAGGTGAAATATCGCAAAACTGCGCTATATAAATGAAATGTTATTTTTATATTATATATACAGTAACCCAGGGTCAATATAGGAATGTATGATAGACACTAGACAGGGATTAACGGGTGGATTTAGCATTCTTTTTTTTTTACAAACTAATATAAAAATCAGTGCGCGAAGCAGCAAAAAGATTGAGGCATTATATTAGCAAAACTTTGTCGGTTGGGAATTTATAGGTAAACGCAACTATTTTCAGCTCGCAATGTCATTCGCACCATTAATTATGGAATTTAAAATACATCATTAACTATTGAAAAATAAAACTAGACGCCATATAGTCACTGGAAAGGCAAAGGGCTTAAGCGACACTTTGGTCAAAAATTAGTTGAATACGCAGTTTTGATCAGGTTTTTTCTGCATCATTTGATTCTGAAGACTTTTTTGTGGCCCTTCGGCCATCTAAAATATATTTACCGTTTGGGAGAAGGCTTGACTCAAGCTACACAAGTTTTGGACTTTTTAACTTTTTGTTGCTTCAGGTAAAAGCATCAAGTTATCTGTTTTAACTTTTTTTTTCAAAACTAGGCACTGAAGACTTGTGAATTTTATTGTAAAACAAACAAAAAACTTTAAAGTGCTTTGGTGTAAAACTTCCCAAAATGGCGCTTCACCCCTTTTGCCTTTCCGGTGACGATATTATAGTGTAAAAACTCAAGCGAAGCCGTTAAATTAAGTTAGATGAAAAGAACAAAAATTACTGCACGAGTTGTAAACTAACAAGTATCCAGTGAGTAGACAAACAATAATATTATAATTAAACGCGCATAGACGAGAATCAAACAAAGAGAGACCCTTCATTTCTCTACCTGGCTTGTCTGTGAAAGGGCACACAGGCCAGAGGAAGGGCCATAGGGAAGCTGTAATCCCCTCGTGTGTAAGCGTGGCACGTTATCAAGTCGTGACTGTCTGATTGTTCAATGTTCAGTTGACTAAAGTAAATGAACAGAGTTGGAACGTAGGAAGGAGGGAGAGTTGACATGAACATTTGAATGAGTACAAGATAACTCAAGCAATCAAAGTTAACTTTTAAACAATATGAGCAAGCAATTTAACTTTGATTTAAAGATTGTACTATCCATTTAATTCTAGTTTTAATATAGCCATGGTTATTGATTTTGAATAAGTAAATATGCTAGGTGAGTGGAAGACTACTAGTACAAGCTAACACTGGACTGAAAATTGGCGCACTGTTCTATAATATAGTCACTATTGAGCCAAAAATAGAGTAGAAGTGATATTATTGCTGTCGTTTGACATCTCTCAACACCTCAACCTCTGAGTAAGCGATGTGCATAATCGAAACATACGGTATTTTTCTCCTAAATAAACAGCGCCATATATTCGATATCGTCGACCATTTTAATTCAATTAATCGTTCGAAGAATCGATGGTTCATTTCAATGAATTTCAATCTTTTGTCTCAAGAATCGAAATGTTGTTATCATTGAAAAAAATTCCATCCCCTGAATTATAAAACTAACTAATTAGTAACTGCTGAAGTTTTGGGAAAGTTATCACACTGAATAGCAGAGCTATCTAAAATATTGATTAATGGAATCAATTATTTTAAGAAACACAAAAACTCAACGCTTGTAAATATAATTTTGTTATAAATTAGAAAATTATCTTTCATTCTTTCTTGTGCCAGTTTTTTCGAAACCTCTTGTTATGGTTCGCTAATCATATACGTAACATCGTGTTGTCCAAATCGTATGGGACAGAATATAATTGCGTTCAATTGGCTCACGAGAAATTCAAAGTGGTAGTAGTTTACCGACTTATGAATCATGTCTAATCTATTTTGTACTCGATCAAAGAATCACCTTTATGCGAATTAAATTAGATTGCCGCACGATCGTAAAACCCACATAACCTGTAACATTATTATAAAAAAAATGTTCACGTGTCCAATAATTAATAAACCATAATAATAAATAATAATTACGCTTTCCTTTATATACCTACACACGTACGCAGGTGTAGCATAATTTATTATAGGTAGATAGTAGACATACGAGTATACTTCCTGCGAGAATATTATATATACCCTTCATATATTATATGAATTATATGTCACGCCGCATACAATTTCACACCCGTTAATAAACTACCTAAATTGTATTCATAACAGTATATTGTTGATTAATAGTAATGATACGAAATGTTATTTTTAGATCTTCAATCATCAATTATAAGAACTGATATTCGATGTTATAGTATTTTTGTTTTATTGTAAAGATTATTCAGATTATTAGACTAATTGCAAATCGTCTAAAGGTGTATTTTTTCTAAAGAAAAGCGGCGCTATAAATTACAATTATTATTCTAACCCGGCGAAAATAGTTCAACAGATGATGCCGTCAATCAGCAAGAAAAACAGGATTTCCTCGAGTAGCATCGTATTACCCGGGCGGGTTGTTGAACCGGCGTTTCCACGGAAAAGTCAATCAACTAAGAAAAGTGGGAAAAACCGCAGCATTGTCTGACAATCAACAGTTTGTCGGCTGCTTCTTGTATCACATTCTCACTCTCTATTCTCATGGCTGGCAGCTATTGCCGCCAATTGCCATTTCATCCACAACTGGTGGACTAATTAATACAATTCTAATTAAGATAATAATATAACACATCACAATGTAAATACAATTAAAGCGGGTATAAAATATTTTCTGCACGGTGTGAAAATTTGTTCAAGCATTATGGTTAAACGCAATAATTACACGATCCAAACCAAATGGTCTGTTTAATGTTCGAATTAAACCCATTAAATAAATAATTGAGCAATTATGCAGATTGAATCTACAATATTCGAACACTGCATAACATAAACACGCATCTACAGTGTAAAAAATAGTACAGCCGGTATCTCATTCGGATGCGCTCAATCTCGAGTTCAGACTGGGTACAACTTTTAGTGTTTGATTAAATCTAAACTAGTTTCAACCATTTGCGATTCGAGTGTGCACTGTGCAGCAGTGGAGTCGGACGGATCACCGACACACTTTCCAGCGGCGACAAATCTGTGACAGGCGGCTGGGGCTGACGTCCGAGCGAAAGTTCACTAAACATCGTCATACCCAAACCAGTATTAAGTTTAACATTCACCGCCAGTTGTGTGTTCTGTTCTGCACTGTATTCCTTGGGGCGTTTTGCTTTAATTTCCTTGCAACATGTCATGTCATGCAACATACATTCATGGTCAATGCCAGATGCTTCACTGCGTGCAATCAGGGGTGCACTCATAAATCAAAATGGCTTTAAATTCTGTTTCGCTTGTTGTCTTCTTTGGCAAAGCGCTTTTGAATGGTTTTTTCACAAAAAAACGGCGCTCGATTAGTATACAGAATTCAAAGAATATGCGGATTGTAACAAACATTCCAATACAGCCAACTACCAAAAGACATAACATATTGCGGTCATTTTGTTGACGACCACAAAAAAGAAAGTCCTTTGTTTGGCAGCTTCATTTCAAAAAAATAATGTTGTAGTAAGAAGTTGTGAAAATGGAAAGTTTATCGGTTAAATTTTGTAGATGTACATAAGTCGTTTTTTAAGCCAACATCGAAAGCTTGGGTACATGTTATTCATATTTTTTACACCATCTTACACCGGCTTACAATTATTCATACAAATAAGCTGACTATTTCATAAAGATGTATGTACAAAATCTTTGAAAATCAAGAATAATCTTGATGGTAAGTACTTTGTTGATAATGGTGTTTTTATTCTGGTCACAAAGCCCCCTCCGTAAATCATGGAATCGAACCCACGTCTCCGAATCGATATCTTCGTCAGACTACAGACAGGCTAATTCCTCTGGAAAACTAATATTACGCATTCATTAACCCCTAGTGTGCCGGAGGTGCCAATAGTCACCGGGCATTCATCATTATCTTTTCAGGAGTGTTTATCCTTTAAAACCTGTTGTTCATTTATTTAAATAAACCGTAATCGCTTGTCAACAAAATAATTAATCCATAGAGATATTTTGCATTGCGTTAAGTTTGCTACAAGTTGACTAATTCGTATTTGAAGTTTGCTTACGTCAGTGCGGCAGAAAAAAAAAGATTTTTCAAAGTGACATTATTGTTTGTAATTACAAGAAAACCTCATGCAGTTTTATTTTTTGTTTGGAGGCTAATGTATTCCGCCACACAAAAATATAATAAAACGACCAAAAAATCTTCACACTTCTTAATGAAACTTTTTTTAGTGACACGAGGGAGAAAAACACCAACTCTCCGAATATAAGAAGCTATTCCAGAAAAAAAAAAACACTTGCCATTAACATACATTTTGAAAAAATACAACACATTCTCTGAAAAGATAGCATATTTGACAAAAACATAATTTTGTAAGTAATTACGAAATTACAGTCATCAAGGTACGACGGAAATGTACCTTGCGGGATTCCAGCATTCTAGAGGTTAAGGATTTTGGCCATATAATTTTTTTTGGCAACGCACGGCTTCAGTAACGTTTCCTGTATATGAAATTAAATATACGAATTTTGGGACTCTACGTACAATTGGAGTATGTGAACATACGTGCACGGCGTTATTTGCCGCATCCTTGCACATCCTGAGCAAAGTGGATAAATAGCGATCTTCTCCGACAGGATGCGACCGTTCAGCGTTCGGCGTGCCCGGCGTCCCTCTGTTTATCCCACAGCATCTCTCCGGATCGTCTTACTGTTTATTGGTGACTTATTGCCGGTTGAATAAACTTGCGCCGACTGGTGACATTCAAATCAGAGCGGAGCGGATGACCCAACAACGCAAATAATGTTCTCAGACAGTACCCAACCCACACTACCTCAGTGCGCACTGCGCTACCAATCAACCCGCGGTGCAAGCTGCGTACGGTGAGTAGGAACTGATTCAACTTCTGTTGCTTTTTGGACACCTCATAACTTGAGACTGTGATGAAGTTTAAATGATTCGTGGCAATGAATGATTCATATATTTATTAACTAGGGGTAATAACCAATTAAATAACACAGATGTCACTCGAAAATACATTAAAAATTTATGATGTTTTTAAGCCTGTTTGTTACGTCGAAGCAGAAAAGGTAGAGCTAGAATAAAAACATAATATATGTAGAATATGTACACATTACGAACTTTGGTATCATACTTTCTGCATAACTACGTCCAATTTTGCCAATATCATGTCCTCTGAGTGCAAAACTGTATCTTTCTCCGAACTAAAACTAGAAATAACTTAAATAATTGTATTTTTCTTAAGTGACCTGTTAGGTTTCTGTATATAATCTCTGTACATAATATAAATATGAATATGCCATAGATTATATTACGTAGTTAGTAATAAGATGGAGCCTAGGAATTTAGCTTTTTTCAGCGGCCTTGGGGTGACTTTTCACAAAAACGGCGTTTTATAAATTATTAAAGCAATATTATAGAAAGGACATACAAAGATAAATTAAAGCCACAAAAACTAAAGAAATCAAGAATACAAAATGACATGTCAACATAAAAAATAACAAATCACAAGATGAGAATAGGTGTACAAGCATTAAGGAAAGTTATATTAGGGTTTAGAATAATAAAAGTAGTAATACATATTTTTTTGTAATACATATATAAATGGATCAGAATATTCATCGATGAGATGGTGTACTGATGTTGATAAAATAAAACGATAACAATTGTCGAAAATCTAAATATTAACAGATGTAAGAACTTAATAAATAATTTTTTCTATCGATTTTCGCTATTTGCTAAGTAAAATTTCGAAACTCTGGCCAAACGTCCCTGCACGCCCCTGGCGATGTTCGATAATATTTTGTTAATTTCATTTCGGCATAGAGCTAGGCAATTGAACTTTAGATTCAAGTTTAAACAGATTAAAAAAATAATACCTCTCCACGAACCGAAGTGACAATGTCTCGAAATGCGAGTTTAATTAGGTCACTACGAATGTCACGTCGTGTATTACTGATTATTTCCGTGTATAGATCAAGAAAGGGACGCTTAGATGGTTTGGGCATGTAGAGCGAATAAACGAAGAAAGGAGTGTGAAGAGAATATATGATGCGAAATGGAATGGAAGAAGAAGTCGAGGACGCCCGAGAAAGACATGGCACGATCAAGTAAATCAAATACTTGAATCGGGTCATGTGAAGAGTCAGAATAACAGAAGAGTATGTATGAGACGATGTATGAATGAAAATGAAGCAAGGGGGGTGTGCCAAGACAGAGTTTTATGGCGGTCCGTCCTCTCTGCCTACCCCTGCGGTGAAACGGCGTGATGGTTAGTTAGTTAGTTTAACAGGAGTGCCTGCCCATGGTTCAATAAAGCACATTGAACGACATTATTCATGTGTCCAAATACATCGAAATACAAATGAAGCACTCTCTCGCGTTGGCACAGGTTATATTCCCGGTTTTGCAGTCTGCTGGAGCAGAATGAGGCCAGCTGTTGTTCTGGTGTCGTGGGTGGAATGGCAGGCCTCTGCTCGCGAACCCAAGGCCGAGGGTTCGATCCCAGACACCCAGACAGTGCCCCCTATAGAGGTATAAAGCGTTTATACTTATTCGAGCATTCGTTATCGACAAAGCGATTAGTCACCATGTAAAACGCATGGGTAATTCTTTCACAGAAATAGTAGACACTCGTATATTCAACTGAACTGAATTTAGTTACAAGAAGGTTATAACAGCATACCTCTTTCAAAAATATGAATGTTAATTTATTGCATTATAATATTTCTATTAACTTTTTTTATGTTTTTGGATGCTAATCATTTATTCCATGTTATTTTATGTCACTATTATTTTATATTATGTATTACACAGTTATGTAAAACCCATAAGGGCGTATTTAATTAAATAAATAAATAATTGATAAACTATTCATTTTTTCTAGCCAACAAAAGCCTTTTTAATAGTGAATACCGCACAAGAGTCCCGATTGCTCCCAACTGTCCGGAGCCAGAGGGACTATGGCATCCCCAATTGGGGTGTGTGGTGAGGCTCAAGATAGTGGAGAGGGGAAGGATATGGGAAAGAGGAATATTGGAAAGTACTCGGCTATTCAGATCTGGTCACCAAACACGGCTAAAGAAATTTTAAGCAACGCTTCGATTCTGAATGGTAGTATGTAACCAGGGCGATATATAGAGTATCTACCACTCTGGAACGTGCCGCAATCATATTATATATAATTTTACATTAAATGTGAAATAACACATATTACTTGAACATAATTTATTTGCACACGCTAGGGTTTGAGACCTTGACGCCTGAATTCTTGGCCACCAAAAATTACTCCCAATAGGTTGTTGCCACTTATTGTTTTTTTCTGGTGAACTCTCTTATCGAAAAAGTTATCAAAAGTATTTAGATTTCAAAAATAAAAACTATAGTTAAACCAAAATACTTGTATTTATTACTTTTTATTTAACTTAGATTAAAAACTATGTTTTCAGAAACTAAATAAATTACTATTGACATAATAGATCCAGATTTGTGCGATCAACAGTCAAGATTTAAAAAAATATATACGGAAGATTTCTAGTTTTCACACTAGTGCAAAAAAAACATATAGGTAGGTATAGGTCTCTCAATTAGGATTGAGGCCGGGACAGTACTCACACAGATACATAGCTTACGTACAGCGTGTTCCGTTTGAAGCTTATTTTTTTAAAACAATTACTGATTATTTCACACTTCAGAGATCGAAGCCAAAGCGTGTTGAAGACAGTTTTATAAAAAATAAAATAACATGTATGGTGTTTTATTTCATTGTTATTAAAATACTGAATTTTCTTAAAATACAGTACTCAATAAAGGGCTGAATTTAAAGGAGTATTAAAAAAATATATCCAAGGTATCTAGGGATTCGTAATGTTCCCCGATTTGGGACATTCTCGAGCACAAGCATAATATTATTTTCAACAGCACCCGGTCAAACTGCATGAATAAGACACGCTGTAAGAGCACTTTCAATGTACTAGAAGTATCATCGTAAACACTTGCTGTCCCTTTTCCACTAGTGACAATAAGTGGGCTTAAACGAGATAATTTGTGACTCATCGTATATACATCACCACGGGAGCGTATACCGATACACAATACATAGTTTGTTTCAACTTTGTGTGAGTTACCTTTACTATGGACTAACTCTGAAATAAGGTATTCAGTCCATTCTCTCATATAAAAACACTGACAGAAAGTTTCAATAAATGTGTGGTACAAAGAAGGTAGAATTTTTACCTGCCGTGGTTTCACAATAACAGTAATAGGAACATTGTTTCCAAATATATATACATCAACAGTGATTTACGTATTGCCATGTTGCAGCATTATTATGCATTGTTGTGTCTGGAGTCTGTAGTCTTGACGGAGTGCGTTGCAGTCGCTTTCAAATGCAGTACCTCTGTGTGGGTATAATAAAACTGGCCCGGTTCCGACAACCTTACAAACTTGACAAGTCGAGAAGAAATTATTCACTTTCAAAGAACACTGAGACGACAAAGCCTTGGAAAGCGCTGGTGCCAAATGTCACAGGAATCAATTAGGTAAAATATACATGTTTTATGTGAATACCACACAGGCAGTAGGACTGTGGCATCCCCAACCGGGGTTTATTGTCAGGCTGAAGGGAGTGGGAGAGGCAGAATATATATGGAGAGGTACCTTTGCGAAACAGTGTAGTCAGTGTTGTTGACTTTATACTGACTCGTTAGAAAAAGACAAAGATATATTAAAGGACGTTGGATAGCCTATTAGTTGCCGCCCAGATGAAATTCTGATATTTTAAATAAACACATTAAACAAAACAATATCAATACACCATTAAAATAATTTATACAGACAAAATATCGCACAAACACTAATAACAGAAGGTTTGCCTAAATAATGATGGAAGCTTTTTGTTGATTTTATGTCTTTATATCATTAAAAATGTGCGAATTCTAAAGTTCAGTCAAAAATATTTAAAACTGTTGAAATACTCTGAAAAGTGATGTTTTATAATCTTTGTTTGGTCTTATTTGAACATTCTCGCATAGCACATATCACCATCATGTTTTTTTTATTTGTACAACTACTGCAAGTTTTTTAATCAACACAAATTTAGGAAATAACCTCATAATCCGTCGACGTAAGTTATGCGATTCAGTGGTGTAAAGTTAGCGCGGACGGAGAACATTCTTAAATACATTGAAGTGTTGCAATATTATGGGACGACTTTTCTTGTCTCTTTCATGGTATATGCTGAAAAATCCGGAGAAAGTGATTTATCGCAAGTTTGTATAGGTTGGGTAAAAATACTTAGCTCTCTCTCCATATATGTTCTTGCTCCAATGGCAGGACATAGGGAAGAGGAAGGTTCGGTTAGTTAGTCGAGAAGTATCATGATCTTAGATTTTTTAAATTTGCAAAGATATCCGTTATATAATTAGTGTAAAGCGCACTTGAAGTGAACTATCACAAAACTACACTATATAAATTCTCTGTTATTATTATTATTACCTGGCTATTCATATCTGGTTACTTAATACGACTATAGTAATTTCAAGCAACATTATGATTTTGATTTATCGAAGGAAGCAATCACTTTGTAGCTTGACATTATAATTTAAATAAAAAATATTTTTGTTTTAAGCCACTTTATTTATTTTATTTTATTAACGCCTTTAAGGCTTTTACATAAATACATTTATTTAAATAAAGGAGTACAATAGATGGGTAGAATATAACACTAAGAGAAAAGTTAGTATTTAACTGCAAGTATATAAATATAGCGTAGGTTTTATAATTATAACTATAAGTAACAATAACCTTTGAGTTCTATTGAAAACATTCAAGTAAGCTAGATTTTAATTTGGAAACAGTGTTGTAACGGTAAACATCTATTGAACCATATTTATTACCAAGTCTATGCAGCTTTTGAATGGGCGAATTATCAAAATAATTGTTTGTAGACGTAGAAACATAATATAGAGCCGCCTGCCGTGTATCACGGGTAGGTACTCGCAAGGTAATAAGGCTCGTTAGATCCGGGGCGTCCAATCTGCCATTCGCTATTTTAAAGAGAAATATTAAATCACTCACTGTGCGTCTTGATGATAAATCAGTGAGGTTAAGCAAGTTCATTGAAAATTCGTAATCAAGGTCAACGATTGGGATACACAACTTATAATTAATAAATCTGAGAAACTTATGCTGCACTCTTTCTATTTTAAGTTGGTGAATATTATAAAATGGAGCCCAGATTGTAGAATTGTACTCTAGATTAGATCTCACCAACCCAGTATAGAGTAATTTAAATGAATTCAATAATTTAAAGTCTTTTACCGTCCTCAAAATAAAACCCAAGCATTTCATGGCCTTATTAGTAATTTCATTTATATGAGGAACAAAAGTTAATTTACTGTCAAAAATTATGCCCAGATCCTTTATTTGGTCAACTTTTTTTAAGTAAATATTGTTAATGCTATATTGATACATAATGAGATTTTGAATTCGGGCGAAAGTTATCGTTTGACATTTTTCAATATTAAGAAACAGTTCGTTACGAGCACACCACTCTTGTAACCTCACAAGATTCAATTGCAATACGTAACAATCATTAAGATTGGTAATTGTTTTGTAAATTTTTAGATCATCGGCAAATAATAGAATCATAACTCCATCGAAAATGGTAGTGATGTCGTTAATAAATAAAGAAAATAATACTGGTCCCAAATGTGGTCCCAAACGTATATATATAAACTTTTATAAAGTTTATATATATACGTTCCTGAAGAAGGTTAAGTTTAACCGAAACCGGTCGAATTGTTATATGTGTATAAATAAAGTGGCTTAAAACAAAAATATTTTTTATTTAAATTATTATGATTTTGAATGGTGAATCTTCACCAGCGCGATACTGAGAGTACCTACCACTCTGACAAACCTAGCAGAAATTAGAAATACATATTATTTTACTACCGACCTAACTATTTTAATTTATGTTTGATATTTCGTAGAAAACTATATTATTTCAATAATTAAAATCAAAATAAAAAGCATAAAGCTTCCAACTTAATTTCAATCTGGCCACCGCAATCTCCGAATCCAGAGTTAGGCACGAAGCCGCTTTACCGCTTTTCCACGAAGCTTGAAAACAAACCAAAAGAAAGAAATTCTTTGAGTGATTTGATTTAGTAAGTTGAAGTGTGACAATTAGGGTCCTGACCTACGACACTATTCGCATATTCTATATTTATTCTTCGTATCGTGCCCGTTGTCGCCTACTATTTTTGTTCTTGAAAGTATGATAGTCGGAGGGTAATGTGAGAAGTGACCTTTCTCACTAAACGACTGACTCACTGAACATTAATAATATTATGGTGACTTGTGAGTTGTGACATCATTGTTTGAAGCGAGGCCTTCTGTTGTCGTAGGCTGGCGCTGTTTACTTGAGGAAGGGGATAGCGAACTCCGTTATGGCGAAACACTTTTTTTTTTAAAATATATAAACAATAAAATTTCGGAGGTGATGTGATGTGAGTACGTAACATCCTAAAATAGATCATTCTATTTACAGTACATATAATGAATTTATGCCGCCGTTCTCAGAATGGTTGGTGGTGTAATGTCAGTATAGTTGTCTTCCATGCAGTTGATCGGGGTTCGGTTCTCGACCGTGGCATTTAAATAAATATATATATATATACAAATATACATATATATATATATATATATATATTATTAAAATGCGGCATTCTAAAGAGGTCTTGATGGCTTAATTGGCAGAGTGTTACTCCCGGATAGAGTAGAGGTCCGAGTTCGAGTCTCGGTCATGACCATTGTTCTTTTTAGTTTCTATTTTTTTTTCCGTTTCATATTTATGTTTTGGATTATTATTATTACTTTAATATTTAATAATAAATAATACTCTAAAGTCAATTCAAATTTTAACAATAATAATTTGTTCATTGGCCACACTTAAAAGTTAACAAAATAATTCTAAGAAGACGTCTTATTGTATCAATTCCTGTCGTTTACGCATTCCACTCTTTGAGTCCAGAGTGTACGATTGTCTACTTATTTGTATCTTCCAATCTTCCCACCGAGAAGGGCTATCCATACAGATTGACCGCTTCCATCTATTGATCTATTCAGATCATAAATTAATGAAGTTCGAATTGGATTTCTCCAACCGCCAAAGAATAATTTATTCTCATTGTGCGTGATAAACCAACAAATAATCATAATAGCACAAACATCGTGCGTGAACCAAATTAAGCTTATAGGTTATTTCCACGACATTTGGCTGCGATCTGCCAAGGTATTGTGAAATGACAAACATTCGATATTCGTGCGTACGTATGTACCGAAGACACAATGATTTAAACATTTGTATTTTCCGAATTAGTTACAGAGATAATCTTTTTGAGGGACTGTTATTTAAAACGCGACTCGAAGTAAACTCGTGCGATACAATTGAATATTTTATATTAAATTAGTCATAGAGATTAACTTAACATTTGTCAAATGATACACAAAGATAGATCATGTCTATAAGAACTACAAATTCAAACATACAACGTACAAGAAACACAAAGGCGAAGATTTTGTCATAAGTATGTGAGATGACCCCACAAAATATACGGTAAGTTGTGTTGTGTATCCATGAAAATATTACTATGAGTTTTTTTCTACGATGTGATTTTTCACAATATTTATGGTAATACTTGCTCGTGACAGCTATGTCGCCTAGTAATCATTATTACCCCTATCATACATCCCAGACCATGTAGGGGCAAATAGAGGTTTTGCGAGAAGAGACAAGCTTACAGTGAACCTGAAATGTACCAAAATATGGTACCTTGAAAATGTGAGTATAAAATTTTCCTAATTTAACCTACGTGTAAGGTTTTCGCAGTTTTTTTCTGTTTATTTTTTAAACCTTTAAAACAGAGTTTCGCTGTCAAGGTGTCTTATCGAAGCTTTGTGTTCCGATCTTACTAGGAAAAGGGGAATAAATCGACAATTATGATTGATGATAAACTCCAAAGAAGTTTGTAATAAACGATCAATTGTAATACACGGGATGCTTACACCCATTTTACACTGTAGTACATGACAAAGATTTACAGAACCCCTGTTCTGTACTCTGTAGTACTCGTATATCAATCACTCATTGAGTCGTTTGAGCTTTTACGACTAAGCCCGTATTGTCGACTTGTAACCCGTATTGACTGAATTTGCCCGATAGGCGTGATTAAAATAATCATTGCTAACTTTGATTCCCAACTAAATTTGAATTATACACAATATATTAACACTTTGACAAAATACACAAAAGCAAAAAATATTTATGTCCCGAGGTGTGCCTCAAGGCTGTGTACGAGGTCCACTTCTATTTCTTATATAAATGTAACATGGATTTTTATGGAAAGATATTATTATTTGCTGATGACACAGTCTTAATCTTTGAATATGTAACATGGCAATCAGTACCTAACAATAATGGCATAATAAATATCGACATAACACAATATAACATATATGATGTTTTCCATACGCAAACATACTATTCCCCACAACTGTCCTAAACCAATCATCCACTCATGTTCACTCAATCTAGACACATCTGAAACCTCCAAAAATAATTATTGTTCATGTACCAACTTAGTCGTCAAAAAAAGTAAAATATTTGGGAATTACCATTGACAATCAACTACGTTGGGGGCTCAAGTTAATAACACAGCAAAAATACACAAAATATAGCAAACTTTGCAACATCTTCTACTATCTCAGGCTTAGAGTATACAAGAGGTAGCCCAAGCCAAGGCAGTGAAGTCAGTTTTGGACTTGTTTTTGATGATTTTAACATGACTCGGCGCAAATGGGCGTGGCTAAGACTAAGGCTACGGTATTTATACATCCATTCATATCACATATCGACATAGTGTTTTTGTGTATTCGTATAGCCACTTTTTCACAGTATTTTTATCAACAAAAATATAGCATCTAACCTAAAAAACCGTTTAGTTGTGTCAAGTTTAGTGGCAAAATAAAAAATGTGGGCGGAGTCCCGCCGTTAACCAGCGAAGATAGCCAGCTTAAGATCATCGCGACAGTATATAGAAGCGGTCCAAGAAATTTGTTGTCTCTTTCTCTCTCATGGTGTACGATGTAAAAACTCGGAAAAAGTGATTTATTACAATTTCGGATGGGTTGGGTAAAACAAATTAGCTATCCCTCCATATATTGTTACTTCAAGATCTCAGGTCTATCTTAAACTTACAGACTCTACGAAGTGTCTATATTGTTCTCCTCCGATCCGTAGCAACATAATGGTATTGTAGGATGGGTTGGTTACGCAAAATCCATTCAATCATCACAGTTCAAAAACTATAATATTTAAATGCCAACCTACACACTCTACAGAACCTTTCTTTCCTAAATCGAAGTCTTTGATATTGTTGCCAGTTGCTAAGATTACAAAGATAAGTCTATGCTACGCATGGACAAATAACCCCCTGGTGCCTCCACATTATCAAACACACCAGTTTCTTATCAAACCTGGGATGTGCTCTCCCGAAAACTAGAATCACTTCCAAATTAAAGATTTCCAGTAAAAAGAAGAACAAAAAGGTACGATTTCATTTATAAATTTCCGATGTTTCGATAAGGAAAAACGCTATACACAATTATTTTAGAAATTTTATTATTTCCTCAAAAATGGTTGAGGTGACTCGCAGCAGGTGGATATTGACGAGTTCTCAGTATCGAAAAAAACCGCAATTTGCTGATTCAGGATCGAAAAAATACTTGAAATAGTTTTTCCTTCTAGGTACAATTTATGACAAGATCTTATAATATGGGGGAATTAATAGTTAGTTCTGGTAATCTATCCTTGTACAAATCACAAGTGCGCCCCACTGTTGAATTTGGCAACCACCTCTGGACTGGAGCCCCTAAATATCTGAAATAAACCCTCGACCCTGTGCAGAAACGGGCGTTAACACACTTTGGAGCACAGACGTCAGTTGGGAGTGCTGTCCTTATTCTACCGGTATTTCAATGGAAGATGCTCCGAGGAACTTGCGTCATTAATCCCTTCGGCACCGGTGCATAGACGGGAAACTCGCCCATCATTTGTACATGGTTGACATTCAATACATGAGAACGGGTCGCTTTTACGACTCGTTCTTGTGTTCAGGCATCTGTGTTTCCTACCTCCTACAACATGGGCCTATTCAAGACCCAGGTTCAATTCTTCCTTTCCCCCAAAAGACCCTCCACACAGCATCCCCAAAGATGACATAGGCCCTGAGGGTAATAATTTCCCTCAGGACCTCCTGTGTGGAGAATGTGAAAAAACTATCAATTTTATTTCGTAAGTCTGATCTAAATCTGAAATTCTTAGAAAATTAAAAGTTCTTGTGGACGTGGGGTGGACGGTGCACCAGGATTTAGTGTTGTGTATAACGGTACCTGCATAGGGCATCGGGGTACATAAATAGATTGGCACTTTAGTTATCAAGTTCATGCTTTTAAAAATAAATTAAAGTAGTACTTTGTCGTGATAAGATATAAGATCTTAGATTTAGTATTCTTAGATTGCTCTGAGGATCGTGCGGAGCAAGCAATGAAGTTTGTACAAAAAAATGATAATGTTCTAGAATAGCATTACATTGTCACACAATATTGTTATAATGCGTTGCAGTAAAATTTTCATGGAAAACTTTCAAAGAATAAATTAATGAGATCCTACAAATACTCGTATTTACAGATGAATCAATTTGTTTATTAAAAATTAATTAATACGAAGACTAAATCTATAACACCGTAATCACTACTGATCTATGATTTAAATGTGACAAAGTACTTAGCACACAACTTTTATTTACAACAACCTTTGAAAAGTTAATAATAACAATAATATGAGCGCATCGAAAGAACTTTCACAAGATAATGCTAGAAATCTGATCACCAATTGAAGATCAAGTGGGAACAAACTATAAAATAATGAATAATAAATAATTAAGCTTACCCTGGGTTGATGGAAGGCACTGATCATTCAATATTTCATTCACAAAAGAAGGGCACTCTTTTTCAATAACTCTACAAAACTCACTAAACGCCGGCAAACTTTGTTTGGAAATAATTTCAATAAAGAATTCACACTTCTTTTCGACGTCTGGAATATTTACAATAAACTCTTCGTCTTCTGTCGAAATTACTCTTTTTTTCACGAGTATTGACAGAACATTCGAATCACTTAACTCTCGTAATAAAGCACTTTTATGTCGGAGAAGTACCGCTGTCACAGTTTCACCGCCCGCCATCTCTCACCGCGCGAACAAAACAAAACAATGCGCAGAACACTGCTGGTTCTGACTTCCGACTGCGCACCGCGCCAACACACAAACCTAAATCCTGCCACACTTCATAGACCATAAAGCAAGCAATTATGTACTTTAATGTCAATAGCGTTACGGTTGCTTTTTCTACACGTTTTATTATCCAGTGATAGCTGATCACAATGTTACAAATAGTTGATCTAGTATAATTTTAATACGTAACTATGTGAGACTTGATATATTTTTTTCCGGCTTGCTGGCAAACATGGCCATAATTAATTTAATTTATAAATAATTTATTTTTATAACCCACCCCACAAAACAGTAGTTGTTTTTTTTTTTAACAATGGCGTGCTATATTATATCACTACTTCAGGATCATGATCCAAATTTGATTGATTAAAATATTTTTTTTAAATGGGTACAACCAAGAAAGTTGCAAAAAGAGTATATTGTAATATTTTTTCTCCTTAAAACTATAAATTTTTGAAAACTACTGCTATTGAAATATTTAACTTATTAAAATTTATTATATCGTTCAATGAAGTGTTTTTTTACTGACTTTATGCTCTTTATCCCTCTGTGGTGTTTTAGTGAATTTCAATTTAAATTGAAAATATTAATTATTCTTTTATGAAAGTGAAATTTAAATGGTTCAAAAGCAATGTTTTTATATTTTCCTTAGATTTTTTTGATTCCTCAAGAAAATTGCTGATATGTTAAATTAATAAAATACAGACGAATTTAGTGGTTGTAATTTTGGGGTAAAGGGAAAAAGAGTTATATTGTTTACGGTATATTTTCAATTTGTTACTTTCTGTCATTCATCATTCTGTTGTTATTGTCTATGATGGCGCCGCGTAAAGAATTTGGCTTTGAAGGTTAGAAAATATTTTATGTTTATTGTTAATTAAATACTGTTGATATTCTTAAATGAGCAATTTTATTTCACGTTTCCTTCAGGTGAGGATTCCGGGTCCGATTCAGAAAGCGCTTCCAGCAAAGGAAGTACAAGTAGAAGCCCTAGTCCGGCTGGATCAGGACATGGAAGTGCTAAATCAAGGTTTGTTTTTTTGGTTTACGTATATTATATTTACCTCTATTATGTTGAGTAGAGATTTCTTATATGAGTTCTTTTTGTGACGGGGTACGACCGGTATAGGAACAAAAAAATACCGGGTAAAAATATTGGTTTTAAATACTGTCAAATTATTAAATATCTAGTTTGAAATCAAAGCACTGGGAGGGGAGTACAATCACAAATAACACTGTGCAAACTTGTACAGTAGATGAATAGAGTAGACTTCAGTAGGGGGTGTATAAAATAAATATTGAAGTGAAATTTAAAAAAACAAGCTCAGCAGACGACACAAACACAATACAAATAGTATTTATCTACTTAAGTCCTAGTCCCAAACAAAGAAGACAAGCACTTCCTTTCCACTTTTGTCCTTTTTCCTCATACAAATTTATAATAAACCAGAACGAGACCCGGACCCAGGTATCTAGAAGATTCATCGCAAGTACAAAGTATGGCGTGAATGTACCCAGTACTTTAAATATGCCTCTACTCTAGTGAAGCACTCTTTAAATATCTGTTGGTTAATATTATGCCCGATGCAGTGTTTTAAAACAAATTGTCTAGTGAAACTCGTAGTTGTCATTCGATAAATAATTATTATAATTATTTACGCTCCAGGTCTCAATCGCATAGCCGGGAAGGAAGTCCAGCAGGTTCCGTTGCTTCCGCACACTCAAATGCCTCGGCGCAATCTCGGAAATCTAATGCCAGCGGAGCTCAAGATAGGTCCAGATCCAATTCACCGCAATCTCACAAATCAAGATCTCAGTCCCGTGGCTCTAATCGTTCTGGAAGTGTAGCGTCTCAAAAGTCTGGTTCGAGAAGCCCCGACCGTAGGTCTGGGTCAGGAAGTCCCGCAGGAAGTGTTAAATCAAGATCTCAAAGCCCAGCAGAACGGACTTCAAAGTCACGTTCGAGAAGTGGAAGTCAGAGGCGTTCCCGGTCTGGGAGTGTACAGTCAAGGTCACCTAGTCCCAGGTCTAGATCCCAAAGCCCCAAGTCTCCCGTTGCGAGTGGCAAGTCAAGGTCCCACAGCCCAGCATCACCAGTGGCAAGTGGTAAATCCAGATCCCACAGCCCAGCGTCTCCCGTAGCTAGTGGCAAGTCGAGATCCCACAGTAAGTCTCCCATCGCTAGTGGGAAGTCTAGATCGCACAGCCCGGCATCGCCAGTGGCAAGTGGAAAGTCAAGGTCCCACAGTAAGTCTCCCATCGCTAGTGGGAAGTCTAGATCTCAGAGTCCAGGGTCCCCTATCGCAAGCGGAAAATCCAGATCCCAGAGTCCCGGGTCGCCTGTTGCAAGCGGAAAGTCACGATCCCACAGCCCCACATCTCAAGTCGCTAGCGGGAAATCTAGATCCCAAACTCCCAAGTCTCCAACCGCCAGCGGGAAGTCCAGATCTCAAACCCCTAAGTCTCCTGCCGCCAGCGGGAAGTCGAGGTCTCCATCTGGCAGCCCTGCGTCTGGTAAAGCAAAGAGCAAGTCCCCGACCAGAAGCTTGAGGTCGCCAGTAGCTGCCAGAGACAGCCGCTCTAATACACCAGATCTACAAATTGATGATGAAAGGAGGTCAGTAATACTGTACCCATTTAAGGTTATTTTTTTGGTTTATAAATATCAAATTATTTGTCATTCAAATTCAACAAGAAAATACTTTGATAGTAAATTTAATATAAATAAAGCGGAAAAGTTACTTTCCAGGGTCAGGTTGTATAGTAGTGTAATTCCTGTGTTTTGATTTGTAGGTCTCGCTCTGGATCACGGACTTCCCGCCACAGTGGTGCTTCCGACAAAAGTTCAGGTTTGAACCATAACATTCATTGCTTCATTTTTTATAAAAAATCATAATACTTGACTGATTTATGCAGTGCAAGTTTTGTGAAATATCACCTTCGGGCAATTAATTATGAATATGTGATGAATGGACTTTCACAGCTCTGTTTTCACCAAATTTTCTCAATGATGCTTACTTTATTGATTTATTTATTGTTTTAGGTAAAAAGAAGAAGAAGACTGCCGTGCTGTCAGACTCGGAGGACAGCGATGTGGGAACCAAGAAGGAGAAGAAGAAGAGGAAGCACGCCGTCCTCTCGGGAGAAGAGAGCGGGAGCGACCAGGAAAAATCCACTTCGGCCAAGAAGCTGAAGAATCTCATTGACACGGATGAATCAGAGCCAGAAACCCAAGGAGATAAACCTGACACAGGTAGACTTTCTAAATTTACTTTAATTTTCGCATATTATGTCATATCAACCTTTAAACAATCTTCATGACTTATTGGTACTTGGTAAGCCAAGGTTAGTATGCAACGAACACTATCTATTGATGGGCAGATTTTACCGTAAAACCACCAACACATATTTCTCAAATATAAACACTTTATATGCAGGATATACAGTGTTTTTTTTTTAAAGTTGGTTTCCGGAAATACAATTAAATTAAATCAATTTTAACCAAATACTCAACCTTTTGTTTTTTCACAGTGACGGCGGATGCCCTTTTCGGAGATGCTTCGGATATCAGTTCCGAGGACGAGGCTGGTGAGGGCTCCGCCTCCCAGCGCAGAGGCAGCGGGCGCGAAGAACTGTCAGACCGGGAAGACGATGCCAGGAGGTCAGACGGCAGCGAGGGCCGGAGGAGTGGAGATGAGGTTACTACATGCTTTTTCATCTCTGTTGTTGCTTCACGGAAAGACAAATATGACAGTTTGTTTAAATTAATGCATCGCGATTATGAATAGTCAATCGAAAGCTCAGGACTATATTAGAAATCAATAAAAGACATTTCTGGCTTGCGAATATCCTGGCAATACATATGTTTCTACAAAATGTCATACTCATCATTAGTCACACTTTAAAATTCACTATGGTTCAGTTTAACCTAAATTTATTATTTATCAGACTGAAGAATTATGTCACTTAATTTTTATTTTCATAATTGTAAACAGCTTTGATTTACAAAATCTCACTATCTTCAATGTACCAAATAGAATCACTCGCCCGAAAATATTATTTAGCTTCAACAACAATATCAAGACTGAGGAATTCGGATATACAATTTAGTGAACTTTTTAAAACTTCCTCTTATACTCTTTTTATATAGGAGGAAAGGGTGAGGGAGCCCGAACCAGAAGCCGAGCCGCTGGTGGAGACGCGAATCGACGCAGACATTCCCAAGATCACCACCGATCTTGGCAAGGAGCTACACTTCGTCAAGCTGCCCAACTTCCTGTCCGTGGAGACGCGCCCCTACGACAAGGAGACCTACGAGGATGAGATTGATGACGAGGAGATGCTGGATGAAGAAGGTCGCGCTAGGTGAGCTGTATAATATCATATATTATTAAATTAGGTAGAAATGTGTAAAATAAGTACTTTAATCATGATAGAGGTTTATGGTTATTACGAAGATTCATCAGCAGACCCTCACTTAATTATTGATTTATTCCAGGCTCAAACTGAAAGTGGAAAACACAATAAGATGGAGAACAGAGTTTGACCGTAGCGGAGACGCCATAAAGGAGTCCAACGCGCGTCTGGTCAAGTGGTCTGATGGCAGCATCTCCCTACACCTAGGCTCCGAAATCTTTGGCGTCTACAAACAACCGCTTCACGTAAGTCCTAAAAATCCCTTGAAACAAGTCTAAGATATTAACTTATTAAACCTTTAGTCTGCGATCAAACGCAGAGCATTTTTTAATCCATTTTTACTGGAAAATAATACAAATTAAATGATTCAACAAATTGTTTGAAAATTTATTTCCACCTTCAACCGGTTTAGAAAGAATCTTTCTTCTTCAGGACAAAAGTACATACATATATTATACTGAAATAAATAAAAGCATATGACGGAAATAAATCCATTGGCTATTGTTGTTTCATATTTCTACTATGGCAAGCCACAAAACATTCCCGGGTTACGAATGACCTAAGAATATTTGAATTGATGAGGTTAGTGCCATCATTATAGTGGGAAAATGTTGCTTGTGCAAAGATGCAGGACTTAGCTAGCCGAGGATTGAACCCGCAACCCCTGGGTGAGAACATAGCGCTTTGGACCGCTCAACTAATTAACAAAATTTTATCATCTGCTTTTAAAAAAATGTTATGAAACTTATTTTAGATTTTTTGTAATAAAGCTTTGACCAATCTGATTCCAGGGTGACTTCAACCACCTGTTTGTGAGGCAAGGCACGGGTCTCCTGGGGCAGGCCGTGTTCAGGACCAAGCTGACCTTCCGACCGCACTCCACCGAGTCCTTCACGCACAGGAAGATGACCATGTCCCTGGCCGACCGCTCCACCAAGACCTCAGGCATCAAGATCCTGTCGCAAGTGGGCATCGATCCCGACCAGGATAGGCAGTTCCAGCTCAAGGTATGAACTGTAGCACTATAGCACTGTATGAACTATTAATTTACAGATTTATAGAGTGGTAGATCACAGTCTATTGTGACCAGATCTGAATAGCCAGATACTTCGCAACCTTCCTTTTCACCATCTCCTTCCCTTCCCAACTCCATTCAGCCCCACAATGTACCCTTTTTGGAGAATTCATAGTGCCACTGGCTCTAGACAGTCTAGATCAGTTGGGACTCTCGTGCGGTATTCACAAAAAAAAACTAATGAGTGTGATAATTCTGTTTTCAGAAAGAGGAACAAGAGCTACGCATGTCGATGCGCATGCGCTGGGGCGTGGCACGTCCGTCGGCCCTACGCGGCGCCGCCAAGCGCGGGACTGCAGCGGCTGGGGATGAGGGCTCGGATGACGATGGAGCAATCAGCCTTAACGCCATCAAGAACAAGTACAAGCCCGGACAGCAGAGCAGGCAACGTAAGATTTTTTATAAATTATTCTTTCATGTTCCTAGAAGTGGTGATTTGATCTTTTATGACATTGTCTTGTCAATGTGTCCGTGACTCTTAAAAAGACCTAAAAAATGTAAACATTATATTATCATTGGAAATAGTGATATTGGTTGCTCAAATGTGACTTTGAATGGACAAATACCGCTATAGCCGACTGTAACTACATAAATCCGAATAAATTTTCATATAAGAGCACATTAATGCAATAAAAAACTTATGTGTTCAAAGTTGTATGTAATTCTGGGAAAAGGTTTAAATTTTAATTTTTATATAATTTAATTGAATTAAATTTAATATTATTATTGAGATTACTCAATAATAATAATATTAAATTAAATTCAATTAAATTATATAAAAATAAAAATGGAGTTCTACAAATTGAACACAAAAACTATAAATTAAAAAAAAAAAAGTTTAAATTTTAAGTAAGGTCTCTAGGGACTGGCACCAATGTGTGCAATATTTCAAAATTTCTGACAATTCATCACTTTTTGAGCGGGCATGCTTTCAATAATATTGTTAATACTAATAATTTGTATTATCTTTTGGAGCCTAACAGACAAAATATCATTTTCTCAATCTTTGAAATAAGTAAATATTAATTCAATTAATAACTTCCAGCGGCCGGTGGTCAGATATACTCCTCGGACGAAGATGCATCGGACGTGGAAACGCACAAAGCCCGCAGGCTGGACCGAGCCAAGGCACTGGAGGACTCGGAGGACGAGAGCGGCTCGGGCTCGGAGCGCTGCGGCAAGGGTGGCTCGGCCTCGCGCTCCCCCTCTCCGGCTGACAAACAAGTCAGCGCCTCCGAATCTGACGGTTGATCACTAACATCCCGCCAATCTGACACTTAAAATTAATCATTGTTTGCCTCTGAATCTGACAGTGACTTACAGTGTTCATAACGGACAGTATTTATAAACATTTTGATGTGCTACCACAGGGCTGAAGGAAATGTTTTGGTCGCCAATCTATCCTTTCATTTTGTTGCTTGTCTTTAATTTATTGAATTGAAAAGTGATTCATCACAATAATACTAGCTAAAATAGTCTGATTTGAGGGTGGAAGTCATGATTAGTGACCACCACACATGTCTAGTTGAATCACGTATCTATATAAACTACGATTGTGTTAAAGCTGCTGCATGGTGGAATAGTTGACATCCAAACATTCTGCATAAGTCTAACAACGTTGGATTTATAAAACATTATGAATCCTAAGAATGTTCATGTACATTATTTGTGACAATATTATTATGACAGTATTATTGTATTTACATCATTATCAAGATTATATTATCGAGCTATTAAAACCTTCTGATGTGCGAAAACTGAAATTTTGTAGAGAAAAAAATGTTCTGAATTTGGAAAAAGCATTGTGTCGAAGGTTTATATTTATCAATTATTTTAATTCGATTATATTCATAAACTTGGATCCCCTTATTTGTAAACGCGGTGTAAATGTGACACATGGCCTAAGGTCGGAATAGCTAAAAACTTGATTTATAACCACGGCTTATGCGCCATGACCTACCCGTTTAACTAAACCAACGCTGAACCGGCACATAAAAATCTAATTAGTAAAAGGGAAAGTTTATATGTAAAGTTACCGTTTCCATTGTGAAGAATAGGAATATAATATAAATACAATTTTTGAAATTTTTTTGAAATTTGTCACATTTGAGAAGGAACAGCCCTGAAACGATATGTAAACTAAAAAACAGGAAAAACAAGTTCTACAGATAAAATGAAGTGCTTCTTGATTTCTTGTATTGGACTTTTAACATTCAGAAGAGAAGAGAGTTTCTCGATATTGGTTACTAACCATGTAAAAACAATATTTGTAAATAATAATAAATGTACCTATTTTTAATTTTAGTTTTTTTTTATCTATAAATAAGTGTATGGGTAAGCTATGCATGTTTACATGCTAAATCGAAACGTTGGTAGAAATGGCTTTGGCCGAATTCGGTGACCAGATCTAAATAGCCAGGTACTTCCAAACCTTCCTCTTCCCCTCCCCACTACCTCCCAACACAATCCAATCGGGGATGCTATAGTGCCACTGGCACCAGACGGTTGGGAGCAGCTAGGACTTGTGCGGTATTTATTACTTTAAAAAATCGATAAACTTCAATCCATTCTCACCTATCTCTCTCACATTTCCTCTCCAACACAATATTTCCCAATATTGGCATTGGAACAAATTAAATCAAAAACAAAACAATACCTTGTATGTTACATTTGGTCAAATTTCATTTTGAAAATGAAATATGTACTTCTGTTCAAAAGTATGTATTATGTGATTAATGTTTACTTGTACCTGCGGAGCACCACCTGGAGTCACCAATAACCCGACGACAGCCCGGGGACTGGGCCGCCAAATAAAGCATTCATTTCAGTAAGGCCATGTTGATTCATTATACTGTAATTATAGGTATACACTTACAGAGAATTAAAACTATTTCATGTTTAAACATCTGATTAGGTGCGTGACTTGTCCAAGAACATTTTTCAAACTTTTTTGAAATATAAAATCTCTATTATATTTGATATATATAGTAGTATACATAGAAGAAATATGTTAAGTAGATAGTCCCCAATCTTTCTATTCCCCTCCTTCACCATTTTCCTTCCAACCCTCAAAATTTCTTTTTTATTGGGTGTTGTATAGTCACTTTCTCAGGGCAGCGATATTTTTTTAAAGTACAGTGGTGCCTCGCGCAACGAACGTCTCGCACAGCGAACGCTGCACACAACGAACTTCCTTTTCGTTCATTTCACGATTCATACAACGAACTTCGCTTCACACAACGAACTTCGCTTCACACAACTAAGTCGCCCACTTCACACGATCACTGCCGATTTATTGCATCCTTCCGCGCAGGCAGTCGTTAGTCACTGAGCAGTACGCTTAACTTACGCACGTGTCGCAGCAATCGTTCATCATTAC
Source organism: Drusus annulatus (assembly GCA_022651775.1). NCBI lineage: Eukaryota > Metazoa > Arthropoda > Insecta > Trichoptera > Limnephilidae > Drusus > Drusus annulatus. Next base: position 1,245,980 of record JAGWCC010000076.1, on the reverse strand, counting down.
AACGAAGTCGCCCGATCTTCTACGATCACTGCCGATTAATTGCATCCTCCCGCGCAGGCAGTCGTTAGACTCGTTAGTCACTGCGTAGTACGCTTAACTTACGCCTCATTTCTTAACCTCATTTCTGCTTGGAAGATGCTTGTGCCTTCGTGGATTCAGGAAGAAGCAGTAGTTGATGACACAGAAGTGGTGAAGGACATCATCACAGTGGCCCAAAGGTTGGAATTAGAGGTAGAGGAAGAGGATGTAGAGGAGCTTATTGAGGAACACAAAGAAGAGCTGACAACTGAAGAGCTCCAAACACTTCTGGCCCAACAACAGGACAATGCTCAAAGGGAAGCGTCATCTGATAACGAGGAGCAACAATCAAACAATCAACCAATTCCAACTGCTGACATCAAGAACATCCTGGTCAAATGGAAAGCAGTTCAGGAGTTTACCAATGCCCACTATCCGGATTCCGCTGAAGCAAACAGGATCAACGACCTGTACTCCGATACTCTTGTCCGTTATTTCCGGCAGATGTTGAAGAAAAGAGAGAAACAAACGACTTTGGACAGGTTTTTCACTGCACCATCGGCCAAAAAGCGGAAAATGGATGAAGATGTGCAAGATTCGATTATTTCTTAAAAATTAAAAAATGTGTGTTTTTTCATTATGTTTTTAGATGTATCTAAATAAAAATAATAACAAAAAATTTATCTTTTTTTTATGTCATCTTACCATATTTTATGCTACAGAACGAATTATTTTTTTTAACATGTATTGTTATGGGAAAACGCGTTTCACATAACGAACTTTTCGCATAACGAACTTGCTCCTGGAACGAATTAAGTTCGTTGTGTGAGGCACCACTGTACAGGTTAAAAAATGTCAATTTCATAGTGGAAAAAGTTCTCAAGCCGCCACTGCATATTAGTATGTAATCTTAAAAGTGCATAATTTGGCAATTGAATGGTTCTCTATTATGTATTTCTTAATTTTTTTAAGGATAATAAATGAATATTAAAAAATGTTCTTGCTATTTCTGCACATATTAAATGATCAAATAATAGGTATATAAATATTGAAAAAACACACGAGAATCCCTTCGACGTTTGTCACAAAGTTTGCCCTTGAAATACTAACCTGGCAGTAGAAACGCAAATAAATAAATACTGTTATCTGGGAAGGAGAAAACAAACAGATGGTAATAATATTTATTCTTAGCAATTACAAACTATAAGAATCATCGGTGGGCTTCTTGGCTTCTTCGGAGCAGTCCTCCAGCTTGACGCACATAGGAACCTGGAATAAAGAGCATGACCTTATGAAATTATAAGAGTTCAAATTGTTTACTGATTTGATTTTACAACAATCTTCACGGATGGTTACATCAAATAGAAAAACAATAAAAATTAGTATCTTTGTTTTATTTTGACCGGGTTTTGCTTAGGTTTGAGCGTCACCAGGAAACAAGCTGGTTGGCATCAAAATGTTATTGTATTTTATTTATAATGATAAGCCACAATGTACTTACATTATTTTTACTTTGAGTGTATTCATATTTATTATAAATAAATTATGTGTGTTTTTTTATTTTCATTTCAAATCCGATTCGCAGTGGAAAATGAAGTCGTTAGAATTCGATTGGCATATTTTTCGTTATCATTGGGATGCGTGGCAAAAGTACATCTTCTCTTTTTAAGTATTTTTGGATTTATTTTTCGGGGAAGAATGATAGGCAAGCCAATTTGGCAATTGTGGCATTGCAAAACATGTCGGGTACTCGCTAATTTATTATAAATAAATATGTGAATTTTTTCTATTTTTTCAAGGATATGTTGCAATCACTGAACCATCTGCGACCGGATATGTTCAGACCAAATTATTCAATAGTTTAAAAAAAAAGACAAACGTACCTCAAAGGAAAGTGTTAAAATGGTTTTAGATTTCCGAAGAAACCTGCATTTTCATACTACCCAAAACAAAAGTAAATATTTTTTTAATGAATTAAAAATGTACTTACAATGGCCCAACAGGTACATGCAGCCCCTATCGTGCTGGGGGTTAGACACCACAACGGCTACGGCAAACATCGACAGGCACAATGCAATTGCAAGCTTCATTTTCCTTTTATCGATATTATTTTTGTAAATATACTCTCAAACAACAATATCTGTCTGACGACCGGTCCTAGAAAACAGGTCTTTTATATGGAATTAAAATAAAAATCTAAAACCAGTTTATTTACCAGTGGAAAAATAATCCAATGTTATTGTAAACATCCATAAACACACAGCAGCTCAATATAGATAACCTTGACACCCACAACACAAAACTATCTACAGAGTAGTAAGTAACTTTATGAAATACATATGTATTTATTTTTTTACAATTAGAAACTTACATTTATTGTTGTTCATTTTAAAATATTAAAATATTTTTTTATGGCAAATAGATGTTTAATAAAGAACCGTGGTTTTGATGCAACAAAATAAAAGATAGTTTAAACATTAACGTTTTTAAGCATGTGAAATTTACTATTTAAAATGATCTAGCGAACAGCCATTAAACGGTTTTATAATGTATTTTAATTTAGGTTAGCTATGCATGTTTACGTGCTAAATCAATAGACTTCAATACAACATTTCCCAAGATTATTGCAACCAATGACCTTACACATGTAAGTATTTATAACGTCATTGATTGCAACAAATTAAATTTAAAACAAATCAATACCTTGCATGTGACATTTGGTCAAATTACATTTTTTATGAAATACCAACATCAAAAAAATGATGTTTAAAAGAATTATGTGATATTAATGTTTACTTGTACCTGCGGAGCACCACCTGGAGTCACCAATAACCCGACGACAGCCTGGGGACTGGGCCGCCAAATAAAGCATTCATACTTCCCAACCTTCCCCTCCCTCCCCTCCTCACTACCTTCAGCCTCACAACATTCCCTATTTGGGGATGCCATAGTCTCACTGGCTCTAGGCGGTTGGGAGCAGTTGAGACTTTTGTGCGGTATTCATATAAAAATTTAAAAAAGGCTATGTCTGTCTTTGTATCAACAATAACAACAATGATTGATGCTTGTAAATAATTCATCGTTTGTTTGCTGTCAGCTATTTCTCAGATGCATATGAGCAGTGACAGTCTGTCCCTTGGGATTGACGGGGACAAACCCCATAACATATTCCCGAAACATACTAAAAGGAAAGAAAAAATTAGCCAAAACATTGGCTTTATCAAAATGAACGAATTTTTTTGACATAAAAATAATTAACATTGAAATGTTGTTTCCAATGTGTGATGTTTGAAATGGTGTGAAATAAAACTTGAGTGTCTTCATTTTTAAGCTCAATATTCGGACAGATTCTACGGACAACCGCTCCACGCACTGCCTCGGATCTTCATACTTATGAACACTTGACTAAGCGACAGTCCATTGAACAAACTACTAAAGACTAGGTAACTTCTTCAGTGCGTACTCTGCAAGGGGCACTGTGGGGTCAGTCTGCTGTGGCCCTTTAAACATTCGAGTGCACTGAATACAATTTTGCAAGGATTTAACGAAACCGCGCATGAGCATTCAAATGTTATGGTGCTGGGGACAAATTTTCAAATCCTCTTGGGACTAATTTTTGAACTGTTTGTTTTAGTTCAGTTGAAACTAAGGTTAGTTTCATGCGGGCATCTTGTTGGTGGTATGTGGAATGTGTCAGTAAGCCGATGTTGGTTCAATGATAATCTTGTAAGATATTCTGTTATTTTTATTATTCTTCAAAGATTGGTATACACTTATAGAGATTAAAATCTATTACGTGTTTCAACATCTGATTAAAGCTTCTTGGCTTTTTCGGAGCAGTCCTCCAGTTTGACGCACTTGCCCGTGGTGTAGTCTCTTACTGTGGGCTCGTCGCACTGACAGCTAAACAAGTCGCAGATGGGACGTTCCTCCTTGGCTACTGGAGAGGAGCAAGTTCTCTCTGTATAGGAGGGTTTGGTGCAGCTGCTGTAATAGCCGTGGGTACCTTCCCAGCATTCATAGCGGCCTGAAAGAAAGATCATGACTTTATGAAATTATTTGAGTTCAAACTATTTTCTGATTTTGCTGCAATCTTTACATCAATTGGTTACATCGAATAGAATAATAATAAATTAAATAAAAATCAGGAACATTGTTTAATTCTGGCCGGGTTTTGCTTTAGCTGCGTCATCAGAAAACAAAAACTAGCTGGCATCAAAATGTTTTTGTATTTTATTCTATTTATTATATTACTTTTTTCAAAATGCACTGCGGTCACCAAACCACCTGCCAACGAATATTTTTTGACCTGGCCTTTTCTACAATTAACTTCCAAAAACGAAGTCAAACGGACCCTTAACGCTTAAGATATAGTAAAGAAAAAGTTAAAGTTTCAAAATGGTTTAAGATATCTGAAGAAACCTGCATTTTCGTTTTACCCAAAAGACTAATCAAAATTTTTTTTAAAGCTTAAGTGAATTGAAAATGTACTTACTCCTACAAGGGCCCAACTGGTACTGGCAGCGCCTATCGTGTTGGGGGTTGGACACCACAACGGTTACGGCAAACATCATAAGGCACAATGCAATTGCACACTTCATTTTCTTTTATTAATATTATTTTTATAAGTATACTCTCAACCACCAAACAACAATATCTATCTGTCGACCGGTCCTGAAAAACAGGCTTTTATATGGAGTCAAAATAAAAATCTAAAACCAGTTTATTTACCAGAGGAAAAAAAATATGTATTTGGTTTTCTATAGTGAGAAACTTGTTCATTTAAATATATTCAAATTTTTTCAATGGCCAATATAAGTTTCATAAGGAGCCGTGGTTTTAATGCAATACAATTAAAGATTGTTTTAAATACCTGCAAAGCACCACCTGGAGTCACCAATAACCCGACGATAGCCCTGGGGACCGGGCCACCGCCAAAGGAATACGGTGAACCGTGATAATACCATGGACCTATAATCTGAGTGCTACAGGAATTATGCAGGCTATTTCTGTCTCCGTATGCTATCAGCTATTCCTCAGATTCATATAAGCACTTACGGTCTGTCCCATTGGATTGACGGGGACAAACCCCATAACATATTCCCGAAACATACTTAAAGATTTATTTTTTTTGCCAAAACTTTGGCTTTATCGAAATGAATGAATTCTTTTGACATATCAATAATTAACATTGAAATATTGATTCCTATTGTGTGAAATAAAACTTTAGTGGCTTCATTTTTAAGCTAAATATTTGATCAGATTCTATGGACAACCGTTCCACGTACTGCCTCGGAGCTTCATAAGTGACCAAGCAACAGACCATTGAACAAACTACTAAAGACTAGGTAACTTCTTCAGTGCGTACTCTGCAAGGCGCACTGTGGGGTCAGTCCGCTGTGGCCCTTTAAACATTTGAGTGCACTGAGTACAATTTTGCAAGCACAAAACCGCACATGAGCATTCGAATGTTATGGAGCTGGGGACAAATTATTAAACGTTTGTTTTATTTCAATTTCAATTAAGGTTAGTTTTGCGTGGGCATCTTGTTAGTCGTATGTGGAATGTGTCAGTAAGCCGATGCTGGTTCAATGATAACCTTGTAAGATACTGCATTATTTTTATTATTCTGGAATAACTGGTATACACTTAAAGACATTTAAATCTATTACGTGTTCCAACATCTGATTAGATCTTCTTGTCTTCTTCGGAGCAGTCCTCCAGTTTGACGCACTTGCCCGTGGTGTAGTCTATTACCGTGGGCTCGTCGGACTGACAGCGAGACACTTTGCAGATTGTGCACAGCACCTTGGCCACCGGAGAGGAGCAAGTTATCTCTGTATAGAAGGGCTCGGTGTGATTGCTGACATACGAGTATGCGTGGGTACCTTCCGGGCATTCCTGGCCTGGGAGAAAGATCATGACTTTGTGAAATTATTGGTTAAGGTGAGTTGAATTTGTGCAATTTGTTTTTAATAGTTTTCAGCTATCTTCATGGATGGTTACACCAAATATAATGATAATAAATGGTATAAAAATCAGTAACCCTGTTTTATTCTGACAGGGTTTCGCGTTGGCTTAAGCATCATCAGAAAACTGGTTGGCATCAAAATGTAATGGTATTTTATTTTATTACTTTCTTTCAAAAATGCATTGGGGTCACCACCTATTTTCATACCTGGCCTTTTCAACAATTAATTTCCAAAAACATAAGACAAATGGACCCTTAACCCTTAAGATATAGTAAAGAAAATGTAAAAGTGTCAAAATAGTTTTAGATTCCTGAAGAGACCTGTATTTTCATATTATCTAAAAACCGATCAATATTTTTTTAAAGCATAAGTGAACTGAAAATTGTAACGTCATTGCTTACAACGACCTAACTGGTACAGGCAGCCCCTTTCCTGTTGGAGGTTGGACACCACAATGGCTACGGCAAACATCGAAAGGCACAATGCAATTGCAAACTTAATTTTCCTTTTATAAATAATATTTCTGTAAATTTATTCTTAGCCACCAAACAACAATCTTGGTCTGACTACCCGGTCTTAGAAAACAGGTATTTTATATGGAATCAAAATTAAAATCTAAAACCAGTTTATTTACCAGAGGAAAAATAAATTTAAAAAGTTATTGTGAACATCCAACACACCCAGCAGTTCATTTTTTATTATAGACAACCTTGACACTCATGGCACATTACTAACTATCTATAGAGTGGTTAACTGTATAAAATATATGTTTGTTTGTAAAATATAGTGAGTTCAATGTATATTAAAAAAAAAATATGACAAATAGAAGTTTGATTAGAAGCCATGATTTAATACAATAAAAATAAAAATGGTTAACGTTTTTTAGCATGTTAAATTCACCAATTAAAATCTTGGATGGATAGAGATAAATGTATCTGTTTTCTGTTTATGTGTTTAATTCTCTTTTAAATAATTATATATTACCTGACTCGCCAAAAATTATTTTTCTAAAATGAAATTTATTTTTTCTAAATCTGCATGAAAATAATGCACACTCAGTTACCCAATATTACTTAATTGTATGGTATTATAATCGTGTATGTAATATACATGTCGAATACCTACCTCTCTTTTAATAATATGTATTTTGTATCGCACTGTTTATGTATTGCTAAATGGTTAGCAGTGATGGTGGAAAGAGTGAGTTCTGTACATCTGTATTGCAGATAAACATTATTTAAATCGACAAAAAAGTCGGTGTCCATGGGAGGCGGAGAGCAGATGAAGGAAGTTATCGATGTTGTTACACACACACACACACACACACACACACACACACACACACACACACACACACAAACACTAATAAAATATTGACTTCTTTTTAAGATAAACCATTAATATAATCTTTTTGATTGAAAAGGCAGTATTTTTCCAATAAAAATTCATTAATAGTAAATATTGGACAAAACACCTACACAATTCTTCTTTGTGTTTACTTGTCAGCGTTGTGTATTTAAATAAACTCGTTTCTGGTAGTCTATCTCAGGTTCAATAAAATTTGTACAGTTCTATTTTGAAATCACATCAAAACAAAGTTGTTTAAAAAAATACATACTTTTGTTATTATTATAGAAAGAAAAAGTATAAGCATTTTACGAATAAGGAATATATTAGCGTTGGGAACAACTTAAAGTTTTGTGAATGCTTCACGAACTGCTAGTTCTTTAAAATGAACCCTTCGCGGTGAATACTTCAATTGAAGTCGAACTCGGCAAAAATAGTACAAACCGGTAGAGATCTCAAATCGTACTAAATTTACCTAGAAAATCAACAAAAATTCCTCTCCGAAAACAAAGCACATTTGAAATCGAAAAGTATTAGCAAATAGACAAAAGTCCCTCCCCAACAAAGTACTAGCAAATCAAAAAAAATAAATATGGAACTGGGGAAGAACCAGTTCCTCGCCAAATCATTGTGGTCAACTTCAATTGAAGTGTGCGCTGCCGCAAAATGGAGTAGTTCTATGTAGTCTTTGAAGTCGAACTTCGATTGAAGTACTTAAAATGAAGTAGTTATTTGTAGCTTTGTAGTCTAACTTCAATTGAAGTATTTGCACAGTGAGAAATCAACGAAGTTTGAACTGCCGCAAAATGAAGTAGTTCTTTGTAGTAGTTCGCACAGAGCGGTCACAACGCTAGAATATATCATTGTAGTCGAGGGTTATCCACTAGGGAGGGAGGGTGAACTACAGTTAGAGCGCTTTAAGAAAGAAAAGGGCCTTTAAAATAATCCATTATAATTGTCAATAGGACTTGGTAAGTAGCAAAATATCATAATTCAAGTACAAAAGGAAATTAATATAATATATAAATTGATCATAGAGTAAAAGGGCTAAGACAAAATGGTTTTAAGAAAAGCGATAAGGTGGTTATTTAGGACAATCTTGAGGCTGGACGCATTTGCCCGTGGCCTCATCTAGCAGGGTGGGGGCGTCGCAGTCGCAGCGGGACATGTCGCAGACGGAGCCCAGGTCGCGCACCTTGGGGGAGCTGCAGGTGGGGGCGCTGGGCGTGGGGCCCGAGCATCTGCTGACGAACGAGTGGGTGCCCACGGGACACTCGGACTCACCTGCGGAAACAGTAAACAACAGTGTCTGGGTATAATTACGCACTTCTTTTGCGTGTAGCTTAAAAAGGGGTTTCCCTCGGGGCCTCTAAGTGTATTTGACATGTTTATCTGAAGTCTGAACCACGGTTCACTAAGATTTTCGATTAATCATTTCAGATATTGGTTGCTAGTATGAAAGGCCGCAAACAATTTTATTTTATAATTTAATTACGCAAACGCGTGAAATATAATGATTCATGATGTTAATATTATATTATTAACCAATTTATTTTGTTATCTCAAGAATAACCTTAATAGTTTTTTTTTTTTTTAATAACATCAACATTAATTACCTGTGTTCTTTTTTTTTAAATGATATTAATTATTGAAATAATGTCAATAATCTTCAACGAAATATGAAACATCATATTAAAGAATTAAGTCGCGATATTAGCTTTTTTATTTTCTGTTTTATATTTAGTTGAAGATTAATATTGTTTCAATAATTGATATCAAAAATAAAAAAAACATAAAAAAATATGAATTCTAGACTTGAGTAAGATTGTAAGAAGTCAAAAGATCTCCCGTAAATACTCGTAACCATCTAGGTATACAACAGTGCTCGGTTAGAACTAGGCATACCATTACACAGATGGCTGCCTATATCGGTGGAAAATGGAAAAATAATATTAACAATTTTTAAAGAAGTATGAGATTGATAAAAACACCGGTTTCTAAAAAGGTTTCGACAGTTCAACTGGCAGAAACGCTACTCCTAATTATTTTTACGTTTATTTCAAGGATGATGATAGATAATAAGGAATGCTGATAACTTACATTCCCCGTCAAATGACCAAAGACACCCTCTATCATGATTCCTAATGCCGCCGGCCACAGCAAGGCACAGGAGCGCAGCAAATATCAAGAAACTGAATTTCAGCATCGTGCAATATTCAAATGATTTATCACCGCAAATAATTAGGCGATATGTGTTGACCAACTGGCTACTGACTACTTGTGACTTTGAAATTGTCTGTGAGCTATTTATCTAATCGCGTGTTTTGTATGTGGATGCCTACGTCTGAATTTATAATAAAACCCAGAGATGTTCAATTAATGTTTTCTTAATTTGCCGTCGCAAAATCTCGTTTTCACTGGGAGGCCACGGAACGAATAAGTTCACAATCAAACAGTAACTGTTTTGGTACAAGTACTAACTCGCTTTATTACCATGAGTATATTATATGCTTTGATGCTTTATGCACTCAGTAGGTACCTCACAACTTGCATACATTATGGGTGAGCACCCAAAAATACATACATTTTGGCTTTCTAGTACAAGCAAAACTAGAAATTATTTATCTGTTATTTCTATACGGGTAGTTAGAAAAATGTCTAAGGTTTCCAGTAAATACATTTTTTAAACAGTAATCTTTTTTTTATTTTATGAAATGCATACTGGCATTTTTGGTAAAACGTTAAAAAAAGGCTATGCTGGTTTTCAAACTGCACCTTTTACTGACATTTTGGTATATTTTTCGTATAATTTAAAGAAAAAAATTGTATTAACTGGAAACCTCGAACATTTTTCTACCTCACAGAAAGTTTGCAAATAAATCATTTGTAGTATTGCTTATTGTATTAGAATACTAGAAAGTAACGTTTAACGACATTCTTGAGTGCTGACCCTAAATAGTTCGGAATCAATAATTTACAAGGTTTGAAATAACAAATAGTGGAATAATGGAAAGTGGAAAAGGCCACACATGATCCCCAACTGCTCGAAGCATGGCACCCCCAATATTGGGAATGTTTGGAAAAATAGTAAGAGAAGGAAAGGAGAAAAGATAGATGAATTAAATATAATTATTAGGTAGGTACTTGGTAGATACTCTCAGTATCGCCCTGGTGAAAGACCACCATTCAAAATCAAAACGTTGCTTAAAATTACTTCGGCCGTGGTTGGTGACCAGATTTGAACAGCCAGGTACTTCCCTTCCCCACTCCCTTTAGCTTAACAACACACCCACATTGGGGATGTCATAGTCCCAAAGGCTCTGCACAGTTAGGACTGTTGGGCGGTATTTAAATAAATAAAAACATTTTCAGTAATAATTCTTGTGATGATAATAATAATTTTATAGAATTGATTTACGGTGAAATAATTCATAAAACATTAAATGAGAAAATTAGTCAAAGAAAAAAGTTCAAAATAAAACGATGAGTGATAAATAACATCGCAATTGAAAACCGGTTGAAAATAATTTGATTGATCTCCTTGACCTTTCGTGATGACACAATAAAATAATTAGTTCCTTATCTCAATGTTTTGATATCTTAAAAAGGTTGTTATCGGTTAGGTTAAAAACGAATTGATAATATTATTTTTTTGTTGATATTTTATTTTTATTTTGTAGCGATATTTACTCCGTGGGTATAATATTTTAAACTTTTGTTGTAAAATTATTTGTTTTTGTAAAGTATGTTGGAAAGACAAGATTATGTTTATATCTGTGTTTGAAAAAATAACGTTTTTTTTTTTTTAAATACACATATATATACTTATTATTTTTTATAGTGAATACCGCACAAGTATCCCAACTGTTCCCAACCGTCTGGAGCCAGTGGGTCTATGGCATCCACAATTGGGGTATGTATTTCAAGCAACGTTTCAATTCTGAATTGTGGTCTTTCAGCAGGGCGATACTGATGGTATCTACCACTCTGGAATGTGCCACACAAATAGAATGTATTATTTTGTATTAATTATAATATGTGAAATAACACATATTAATTGAATAAAATGTATTTGCGCACGCCAGGATTTGAACCCACAATCTCTGGATTCGTAGTCGAGCGTCTTATGGCTGATTCACACCAACGTCCGGTTCCGCTCAGTGCCGATATTGTTCCGCAAGAAAACTTATTGATATGGTATGAATATCAATCAAGGAGTATGTGCCAAGACAAATTTGTGGTGCAGTATATATCCTTCTGCCCACCCTTGTGATATTTAACTACTTATTTAGTTAAATAATTATTTTGAAGTGTAAAAATACTTTCAACGCAGATTTTTTTTTTTAAACCGTTTTTTTTATCACTAAACAATATTTTTAATTATTAATAATTAATAAAAAATATTATTTAGTGATAAAAAAATGGTTTAAAAAAAAACTGCGTTGTAAGTATTTTTACACTTCAGAATAATTATTTAACTAAATAAGTAGTTAAATATCACAAGGGTGGGCAGAAGGATATACTGCCACACAACTTTGTCTTGGCACATACTCCTTGATTGATATTCATACCATATCAATAAGTTTTCTTGCGGAACAATATCGGCACTGAGCGGAACCGGACGTTGGTGTGAATCAGCCTTTAACCACTCGATCACGGAGACCGTAAAATATAAGAATTTAGCATTTTATTAATTGTATTTTTTATTATTTTGTATTGCAGGTTTCTCTATTTTCCACAATAAACCAAAATATACACAGTTTAAAGGAAATAACAACATTTGATTGCCTTGAACCCTTCAAGACCAATGTTGAAAATGTCAAGAGACCTAGAGATATCGTTTAGCAGTGCCATGCCTCGTGTCATGCCGTGCCGTGTGGAATACCCAGCAGATTGTGGAGTTCACCTGGCAATAGTAGTTGGCTACGAACAATTTATAGCTTTCCAGGAGGTATGGACAGTCAAGGAAATAATGCGGACAAAAATTACTAACCAGTCCACGATGAGTTTGAACCTTTGTAATTATGAGACACCGCACACGGCGCTACCGTCACCAAATAGTCGCTGACGCTTTAGTAACCAGTTGCTAGGAAACTGACTTGACTTGAGTCGCCTAGTTTTTCGCCCGATTGAATACATACACGTTCCTTGTCACATCATTTGATTTTATAATAGTATCGTATGTTATTTATACATTTTATTTAATTTCGTTGTATATATTGCATTTTATTGTTATTCACGAAAATGAACGATCAAGAAGTAAATACAAAATTAGTGGGAGAAGTAGAGAAATATCCCATTTTATATAACTTCACCACCTTGCACACCACACATAAAACTAGGTTAAAAAGTATATGGCTATTCAGATCTGGTCACCAAATACGGCTAAAGCCATTTCAAGCAACGTTTCGATTCTGAATGGTGGTCTTTCATCAGGGCTATGCTTAGAGTATGTACCCCTCTAGAACGTGCCGCAAATGTACTGTATATTATTTTATATGATTTAAATGTGAAATAACAGTTTCTAATAAAATAAAAATCTATAAACATTATACGTATCTATAAACAACAGAATTATTCAAAGAACAAGAAACATTGATCGATCAAAATACAGAAACACAATACATCACATACCTCTATTATTACGACAATATGTTTTTCATAACAAACTCACCTGTACCCATAATGTATCTGTACCCCCTGGTGTTGTTGGGGTCTATTGGAATCGGTTTAATGGCAAGAGCGAGGCAAGCACAACTCACCAAACTCGCAATAAATAAAGTCAATTTGGCCATCGCAATAAACACTTCACTCACTGCACTGCTAATAGAAAAACAATGTGAACAGATTAGCTGGTTGTCTTAATCTAAAGAATAATCACAGAATTGTTTTTGTTTTGAGATGCGATATTTATTTTTTGTCCGAGATCCTTGTGAGTTACTGGATTTAGTTTTGGACTTCACTTGTTCAATGTCTAAAATAAAATATAGAAATGTAGATAAAAGATATTAAAGCGGCCATAAAAATAGTGAAAGCTAATCTAAGGAAGTGTTTTAAAGGACTCGAGGCCTCAACAATACATCCCGAGAATTCGTCACGTTCTAACTGCCAATATGTGGTCATCGTGGAAATAATTTAAAAACAGCAAAGATCGTGTTAAGTAATAAATAAAACTACGGTTAAAATTTTCAATTTTTGAACGTCAAATGAATATTTTTTTGTTACATGTTTTGTGGGTAGATGAAATTATCATGGTTGAGTGTGGCAAGCGTTTCGATTTCAACTTTGATGATTTATTTAAGTTCCTAAACAACTTGTCCTATATTATGTAAAAGCGATGGAGTTATTTCCGTCAGCCGTTTTTTTCAGTAGGTACTAATAACAAAAATGCATGTTTTTTTATCGTACACAACTGTTGTTTTCAAATGTATAGCACATAACCTCTGAAGAGATAAATCGATAGAAGTGTGTTGTTGGCGTGTCTGTGTGCCCGAAGTAAGATAAATTTCTCCATACTTCTAGTGAAATTGATCAAATAGTTTCAAATATCGACATTCTTTCACAGACAATCAATTTCATTGTCCTGTCTGGATTCTGGATCCTAGGTTATATTAGGTCGACAATAATATTCGCCTAATTATTAGTCTTATATGAGTCGATAACAGTCAGTTTTGTTTCAAATCGTGTTTATTATACTTCTAGGTACCTTCTAACTTTTTTTTTAAAGAAAGATAAACATTCCGGGGTTACAGATAAACTGACAATATTTGAAAAACTCCTACTAACTAACTAACCATCACGCCGTTTCCCCGCGGGGATAGGCAGAGACAACGGACCGTCATACGCTACGGTTCATCAGTTCATCCCAGCAGTTCATTTTTTATTATAGACAACCTTGACACTCACGGCACATTACTAACTATCTATAGAGTGGTTATTAACTTTATAAAATATATATTTGTTTATAAAATATAGTGAGTTCAATGTGTAAAAAAAAATGATGATAAATAGAAGTTTGATTAGAACCCATGATTTAATACAATAAAAATAAAAATGATTGTAGTTTTTTAGCATGTTGAATTCACCAATTAAAATCTTGGATGGATAGAGATAAGTGTACGCCACGGGAGCGCGCAGCCGGGGCGAGAGAGCGTTGTATGAGAGAATTTAGCTTCCTCTTTCCCTCTCTCCCCGGCCAGCTGGCAATTTTGTGGGATAGATTTTATTAACCTATCCCCTTTTTCTTTCCACCAGCTTTCACCTCAACTTTATTCCGCCCCTCTATCATTTTTATTAAGTTCACAAATACAGATTAAAATTACCGATTACAAAATAGTGCCCGGTTTTGGGGGCTTGATGCTTAATAACTAACTTATCCTAATTTTTACACACATAAATTTATTACAGTTGTGTAGCTGGAGGCCGAATTATCACCCCGGTATATTTTATTTGGCCGGGTGATTAACCTGGCCCCCGTGAAAGGGTTAGACAGATTAATTTTCTCCCGGACCCGCTCACGCAAGATTCATTAGGCCAGCCGGGATTGGTCCGCGCTACGCGCTCGTCATCCCGTTCGTTATTTCCCTAGTCTGGCCGACCCAGCCCGAAGGGCTGATTGCTTTGCGTCATTCGGGCTTTATCAAGCCGGGAGAAATATACATTTAAAATGATTAATGACCATTTCTAAATAATATAAAATAATCTTAATGCTACACATTATCGTGGACCATGTACGCCGACACAATGAGATTGATAAAAATACCGGTTTCTAAAAAGGTTTCGATAGTTCAACTGGCAGAAACGCTGCTCCTAATTATTTATATTTTCTGTTTATTTCAAGGGTAATGATAGATAATAAGGAATGCTAATAACTTACATTGCCCGTCATATGACCAAAGACACCCTCTATTGTGATCCCTAATGCCGCCGGCCAGAGCAAGGCACAGGAGCGCAGCAAATACCAAGAAACTGAATTTCAGCATCGTGCAATATTCAAATTATTTATCACCACAAATAATTAGGCGATGTATGTTGACCAACTGGCTACTGACTACTCGTGGTTTTAAAATGTTCTGTGAGCTATTTATCTAATCGCATGTTTTGTATGTGGATGCCTACGTATGAATTTATAAGAAAACTCAGAGATGTTCAATTCCTCATACAAAAACACGCCAATATAAAGCGATGAAACTATTCAATGAAGCTGCATCTACGTTAGATATATTTAGATGCACATATATAGAGTTCTGTCATCATCTCTCGATATACGTACAAAAGTGACCGTTAGGTACATAACGATCTACATAATCTTAAATAAAATATATATTTTTTTTTACATACCTTTTTACACTTGCCAATTCAACGATTATCTCATAATATGTGTATAAGAATGAACCTCTCTTATATCTTATGTTTTTCATTGCTAACCTTATTTGGGTTATTATATCATATATAGTGCGTCACACTACTTCAGTTTGTACTTACATAACTCCTTTGGATTTATAATACCTTGTCTATATGTGAGATGTACATAAATGTTTAGTTTCTTTTATTACACTATGCATGTATCTACAATATTTTTATATCATTCATCTCTTAATGTATTTGGTGAACAACTGTTTTTATGAGATCTTGTTAAATAAATAAATAAATTAATGTTTTCTTAATTTGCCGTCGAAAAATCTCGTTTTCACTGAGAGGCCACGAAACGAATAAGTTCACAATCAAACAGTAACTGTTTTGGTACAAGTACTAACTCGCTTTATTACCATGAGTATATTATATGCTTGGATGCTTTATGCACTCAGCAGGTACCTCACAACTTGCATACATTATGGGTCAGCACCCAAAAATACACACATTTTGGCTTTCTAGTACAAGCAAAACTAGAAATTATTTATCTGTTATTTCTATATGGGTAGTTGGAAAAAGGTTTCCAATGAATACAATTCTTAAACAGTAATCTTTTTATTTTTTAATGAAATGCATACTGGCATTTTAGGTAAAACATTAAAAAAAGCCTTTGCTGGTTTTCACACTGCGCCTTTTACTGTCATTTTGGTATGTTTTTCATATAATTTAAAGGATTACAGTTTTAAAAATGTATTAATAATAATAATAATAATAACAGTGAACTTATATAGCGCAGTTTTGTGATATTTCACCTCAAGTGCGCTTTATGCTAAATTAATTATGCAACTGGAAACCTCGAAGATTTTTCTACCTCATAGAGCAATTAAGTTTGCAATTAAATCATTTGTAGTATTGCTTGTATTAGAATCCTACAAAGTAACGTTTAGCGACATTCTTGAGTGCTGACCCTAAATAGTTCGGAACCAATCATTTGCAAGGTTTGAAATAAAAAATAGTAATGGAAAGTAGAAAGGGCCACACACGATCCCCAACCGCTCGAAGCATGCCACCCCCAATATTGGAAATGTCGAATGTGTGGAAAAATAGTATGAGAGGGAAAGGAGAAAAGATAGATGAATTAAATATAATTATTAGGTAGGTACTTGGTAGATACTCTCAGTATCGCCCTAGTGAAAGACCACCATTTAAAATCAAAACGTTGCTTAAAATTGCTTCGGCCGTGGTTGGTGACCAGATTTGAACAGCCAGGTACTTCCCTTCCCCACTCCCTTTAGCTTAACAACATACCCACATTGGGGATGTCATAGTCCCATTGGCTCTGTACAGTTAGGACTGTTGGGCGGTATTCAAATAAATAAAAACATTTTCAGTAATAATTCTTGTGATAATAATAATAATTTTATAATTTTTATTTCCGATTAAATAATTCATAAAACATTAACTGAGAAAAATTGTCGAAGAAAAAAGTTCAAAAATAAAACGATGAGTGATAAATAATATCGCAATTGAAAAACGGTTGAAAATCATTTGATTGATCTTTTTGACCTTTCATGATGACACAATAAAATAATTAGTTCCTTATCTCAATGTTTTGATATCTTAAGAAGGTTGTTAATTAAATTATTCGTATCGGTTAGGTTAAAAACGATTTGATACTGTTATTTTTTTGTTGATAAAAAGTTTTACTTTGTAGCGATATTTACTCCGTGGGTATAATATTTTAACCTTCTGTCATGTAATTATTTATTTTTGTACAGTGTGTTGGAGAAAACCCGAGAAACAAGATTATTTTTATGTCTGTGTTTGAAAAAATAATGTTTAATAATAATAATATAAATATAGAGGTTTGTTCAAAAGTAAAGGTGAATTTCGAATTTTTGCGAAAAGTATTTATTTATTCATCAATATCCATTTTCTCCTCTTCAAAGTAATCCCCCTCAGATATAATGCACTTATGCCAGCGCTTCTTCCAATCCTCGAAGCACTTCTGGAATACGCTTTTCGGTATGGCCATCAGCTCGTTCTTCGATTCTGACAAAATTTCTCATCAATTCTCATCAATTGTGGCAAAACGCTTTCCTTTCATTGGTCTCTTCAGTTTCGGGAATAGGAAAAAGTCGCAGGGAGCCAAATCTGGTGAATACGGTGGTTGAGGCATGATTACGGTGTTGTTTTTGGCCAAATAATCACGAACAAGCATTGATGTGTTAGCTGGTGCATAATAGTGATGAAAAATCTATGATTTGTTTTTCCACAATTCTGATCGTTTGAGCCGTATTGCTTCACGCAAACGTTGCATAACTTCCTTGTAGTATTCGTTATTAAACGTACGACCTGTTGGTAAGAACTCATGATGCCATTGTAATCGAAGAAAACAGTGAGCAAAACCTTCACATTTGATCGAACTTGGCGTGCTTTTTTCGGTCTTGGCTCTTCTGGCCGCTTCCATTGGGATGATTGGGCCTTGGTTTCGACGTCATAACCATACGAGTATACCCACGTTTCATCACCAGTTATGACCATTTTGAGCAAATCTGGATCGTCGTTGACGTCATTCAATAGCTCCTGAGCGATACTAATGCGACGTTGCTTTTGCTCAAAATTTAGCAATTTCGGAACAAACTTCGCTGCCACACGTTTCATGCCCAAAACATCCGAGAAAATTGCATGGCATGAGCCGATTGATATGCCAACATCCTCTGCAACTTCCCTAATAGTGATTCGACGATTTTCCAAAACCATTTTCTTCACTGTTTCAATTTTTTCTTCGTTTGTTGACGTGGTTGCAACTCAAGGACGCTCATCGTCATTAACATCTTCTCGGCCTTCTGTAAAGCGCTTGTACCACTTATAAACACTTTTTTGAGACAAAGTAGACTCGCCGAATGTCAACATTTTAAGTGCGTTGGAGCACTTTATTCTATTTTTAACGCAAAATTTAATACATATTCTTTGAACCATTTTTTTCAAAAGTGAAAAATCGAAGAACACACAAAAACGTGACTAACCTTTCCAGTTGTCAAAAACAAACCACTAATCCAAAATGGCTGATAATGCTAACATATGATAAACATAACAAAAAAAAGGCGAAAGTCGAATGTACACAGCCCGCGAAAATTCAAAATTCACCTTTTCTTTTGAACAAACCTCTATATACCAATTTTTTTTTATATAGTAAATACCGCACAAGAGTCTCAACTGTTCCTAAGCGTCTGGAGCCATTGGGTGTATGGTATCCACAATTGGGGTATGTATTTCAAGTAACTTTTCAATTCTGAATTGTGGTCTTTCAGCAGAGCGATACTGATGGTATCTACCACTCTGGAATGTGCCACAAATATAGAATGTATTATTTTGAATTAATTATAATATGTGAAATAACACATATTAATTGAATAAAATGTATTTGCGCACGCCGGGATTTGAACCCACAATCTCTGGATTCGTAGTCGAGCGTCTTAACCACTCGATCACGGAGGCCGTCAAATATAACAATTTAGCATTTTATTAATTGTATTTTTTATTATTTTGTATTGCAGATTTCTCCATTTACCATAATAAACCAAAATATACACAGTTTAAAGGAAATAACAACATTCGAATTGAGAGTATATTTGAAAGTTGCCTTAAACCCTTCAAGACCAATGTTGAAAATGTCAAGAGACCTAGAGATATCGTTTAGCAGTGCCATGCCTCGTGTCATGCCGTGTCGTGTGAAATACCCAACAGATTGTGGAGTTCGCCTGGCGGTAGTTGGCTACGAACAATTCATAGCTTTCCAGGAGGTATGGACAGTCAAGGAAATAATGCGGACGAAAATTACGAATATCCCTGCAATACTTGTGATTTGTGTCACATACTCGTATGTGTGAATTGTAACATTATTATTTTTCAAACAAACTACAAAACAATATACTAAGATACCTCCTGCCTAAAAACTAGTAAAATGTGATATATCCAAGGTTAACAGACTTTTGTCTCAATATACTTGGACAAATATTTCGTTCTCTTTCACATAAACGACGCATGTAACACAGAGCTAGGTTAAAATGGGGCTCTTAGGGGCACGTCGAGTCTCGTCCGGTATGACGAAGGAATGTCCGACTACAATTTCAAAAGCCCAAACAAATCCTTCGATAGGATCAGTCCCCTGCAGGCCTGCAGCCAATCCACATTTTTCCAAAACAAATGCCGAAATCATCAAACCTTTTGTCTTAGTTAGTTAGTTGGTAGGCAAGTAGGAAATCTCACCTGTTTAAGATTTAAAAACTCCTCTGGCACCTGGCGGGGCCAGGGGGCGCCGTGTCGGGGCAGTCCTCGAGCATGACGCACTTGTCGGTGGTCTCGTCGAGCACGGTGGGCTCGTCGCAGTCGCAGCGGGACATGTCGCAGATGGGGCCCATGTCGTAGGGCTCCGGGCTGGCGCACGTGCGCTGGCTCCACGTGGGCCGCTGCCCCGTGCTGCCGAACGAGTGCGTGCCCTCGGGGCACTCCTCGACAGCTGCAAATGCACGGCAGCGGTGAAAATTGCATCAAAGATGACAGAACTGACAATAGACGCGTTTATACAGTTCCCTGTTTGTGTTTATGAATTTATTTTTTCGAGTGAAATTTTGTAGACAGCCCCAGGCACTGCGTCTATTGGATACTCAGAGCAATAATATACCAGGAGGGATAGCTTTGCGAAACAGTGTAGTCAGGATTGTTGATTTTTTCCTGACTTGGGTGTGGCTAAGGTTTTCATGGACACACCTTTTTACATCTGTTCATAGCACATCTCGACATAATGTAGCGTTTATTTGTATAATCACTCTTTCACAGTATTGTTATCTACAAAAATATAGTATATAACCTCAAAAACCGTTGAGTTCTGTCGCATAACAAAACGTGGTGGGCTGAGTCGCCAGAGACGCGGGAGACGGAAAAACATGCTTACATACCTAAAAGTGGTGCGATATTATGTGACAACTTGTCTTGTCTCTTTCTCTCTGACGGTTTACGACGTAAATACCCGGAGAGAGTGATTTATCGTAAATTTGTATAGGTTGGGTAAAAATATTTAGCTCTCTCTCCATATATATTCTTACTTCAAGATTGTATACATTAGCCCAGGTCGAGGAACATCGTACGTTTAAAAAAACATACTCGTACAGGCGGTCCTCGACTTTCGTATAATTCGTCATTTCGTACATAATTAAAATTTAGAATTTTATCGGCTTTCGACTTCTAAGAAAGTTCTGAATCTATAACAACTGAAATAGTCAATATCTGTGTGCGAAAAGGAAGAACAGAATGAGTAAAAAATGCAGGTTTCCAGGAGAGCCAAAACAAAATGTCATTTTTTCCAAACATAACCGATCATTATTTTATTTTCTGACTTATCTCATATTTCCTTGCTAGTATCTATCTAAAAAACAATTCTGCATACTTAACTCAAGCCTTGATTTTTCAAATTATTCATTCCGTTCGTTCTTTCGCACACAGATATAATGAATGAATTTAACTTCAATGACGACATCGAAGATAATTATTATTAAGTAAACGGAATCTCACAAAGAACCTTTTCCAAATAAAGATTTGATTAATCTACAAAAGATAAATGAAGGAGAAGAAAAAGAAGAAGCCAATAACGAACTCACTGTTAAGACAACCAAGAATATGAACGAAACCTTCGTGTATCTCGACAAATTTGGAGACAAATTCCATCATGGAGGAATGTGGTCCCAATGGAGAGCGTATATCTCATGTACGAAGGGTAATAGAAAAAGAGACAGCGTGTTACAGAACTCTTTATCAAGAAATGAAATATAGAGTACCGTTCAAGTCTTGATAAATTAAAGAAAAAAAAATCGTAGGAAGACGAAAAAAAGCAACAGCATTTGACAACTGTCATGCGAAGGTAGTCCCAAAGGTAACTGAACATTATATGTATCTATAAACAACAGAATTATTTATTTATTTAATTATATACGCCCTTATGGGCTTTTACATAACAGTGTAATATATAACATAAAATAATAGTGACATAAAAATAACATAGAGTAAATGATTAGCACCCAAAAACACAATAAAAATTTAAATATTATAGTGCAATAAATTAACAGTAATATTTTTAAAAGAGGTATGCTAGTGTAGCCTTCTTGTAACTAGATTCAGTGCAGTTGAATATATCTACTATTTCAGAGAAAGATTTACCCAATCTAGGCACAAGCGAGTATCTAAATGACTCAGTCCTGATATTTTTAAGAATTTTGGATCGAGTGGTTCTGTTAGGTACATGGAAGGTAATTAAGTTAATTATTCAAATAATAAGAAAAATTGATCGATCAAAATACAGAAACACAATACATCACATACCTCTATTATTATGACAACATGTTTTTCATGATAGATCATAACAAACTCACCTGTTCCCATAATGTATCTGTACCCCCTGGTGTTGTTGGGGTCTATTGGAATCGGTAATGGCAAGAGCGAGGCAAGCACAACTCACCAAACTCGCAATAAATAAAGTCAATTTGGCCATTGCAATAAACACTTCACTCACTGCACTGCTAATAGAAAAAAACAATGTGAACAGATTAGCTGGTTGTCTTAATCTAAAGAATAATCACAGAATTGTTTTTGTTTTAAGATGCGATATTTATTTTTTGTCCGAGATCCTTGTGAGTTACTGGATTTAGTTTGAACTCCACTTGTTCAATATCTAAAATAAAAAAAATAAATGTAGATTAAAGATATTAGAGTAGCCATAAAAATAGTGAAAGCTAATCTAAGGAAGTGTTTGAAAGGACTCGAGGCCTCAACAATACATCCCGAGAATTCGTCACGTTCTAGCTGCTAATATGTGGTCATCGTGGAAATAATTTAAAAACAGCAAAGATCGAGTTAAGTAATAAACGAAACAACGGTTAAAATTTACATTTTTTTTACGTCAAACGACTATTTTTTGTTATATGTTTTATGGGTAGATGAAATTATCATGGTTGAGTGTGGCAAGCGTTTCGATTTCGACTTTGATTATTTATTTAAGTTCCTAAACAACTTGTCCTATATTATGTAAAAGCGATGGATTTATTTTCGTCATCCGTTTTTTTTCGTTTTTTTCAGTAGGTACTTATACCAAAAATGCATGTTTTTATCGTGCACAACTGTTGTTTTCAAATGTATAGCACATAACCTCTGAAGAGATATATCGATAGAAGTGTGTTGGTGTGTCTGTGTGCCCGAAGTAAGATCAATTTCTCCTTACTTCTAGTGAAATTGATCAAACAGTTTCAAATATCGACATTCCTTCACAGATAATCAATTTCATTGTCCTGTCGCAGGTCTAGAAGTCGACAATAATTATCGACTAATTAATAGTCTTATATGAATTGACAAAATCAGTTTTGTTTCATTTCGTGTTGATTACTTTTAGGGTACCTATTATTTAAAAAAAAAAGAAAGACAAACATTTTTGGGTTACGAATAACCTGACAATATTTGAAAAACTCCTACTACCATCATAATAAGCGGAAAATGTTGCTTGTGCAATGATAGAGGACTTAGCCAGCAGATGCATTGAACGCACTGTTATGATACCACCTCGTTTTGGAATCACTATCATGTGCGTCCAGTAGCTACTATACTCTATAAGTTCATAGTTAAAAATAACACATTTGATCATTATTTTCTTTCATTACTCATTAATTTCACACTCAACTAAATATAATGGACGGTATTCTGCAACAGCAGAATACGAGAAAACACACCGTGCAAAGAGAAGGAAATTGATATGTTCACTTAAAGGGTCAAAACATCTGACGGTTGCTCCTTTGATTGGCGTGACGTGACAGTGGCCATCATAAAAATAGGAACCTCTGGGATCAAACCTCTGAGATTCGGCTTCTTCGATGAAATCTCTGACCAGCTTCGAAATGGCCCCAGCGGACCCCCAACGCCCGGTGGGAATCCGACCCGTTTGTTCACTCAGCTACCGACCGGTCATATCTGTTCTGTTTGATAGGACTATATTAGTAGAGCTACATATTAGTTAAACTCGATACGACTCTTGCAGGTTTAACAAGTAAATTTATATGTAGAATAGAAAGGAGAAGAAAAGGTTAAAGTAATTAGTAATTACATACATTGAAATAAATTACCACAACTGCAAGTTTTTGTACCAAATAGAGCAACGCTATGGACGCACACCGATGATATTATGTTTCACAATACTACGCGATACATCCTGGGTATCTATTATAAATTATAATAATTCTTAGTCGATGTGGAGAACAGATTAGATAGGAGATAGCAGATAGTATCGATGATAACACCAAATTGTAAGTAAATACATTTTAAAAACTGTTTACTTTTTTACTTACTTACTGATATAATATCATAACAGGGATTAAAACAAGATTTAAAAAAACACCTATCAAATGAAGTCAAGCTCGTCTAACAAAAGTACGGCCTCCGTGGTAGAGCGGTTAAAATCCTCGACTGCGCATCTAGTGATCACGGGTTTGAATCCTGGCGTGCGCAAATTAATTTTATTTAATTCAAATGTGTTATTTCCAATTAAATTAATATATAGCATATTAATTTGATGAACGTTTCAGACTGTTAGATGCCCATTCAGAATTGAAACGTTCCTTGAAATGGCTTCAACCATGTTTGGGGACCAGATCTGAATAGTTAGGTACTTCCCAACCTTCCACTTCTCTATCTCCTTCTCTCCCCACTACCTTCAACCTCACAACATACCCCAATTGGGGATGTCATAGTCAGTTGAGAGCAATTGGAACTCTCGTGAGGTATTCACTTTTTTTAATGTCTAACACTCTCTTTGTAGGCAAGTTTGGAAAAGTAAAATGATACATTACGTCCGAGTGAAATGGAAAATAATTAATTGTTTTGTTATTTTGCCTCGGAAATTATAAAAGTATTGTTTTTATATTATTTTTAAATGTGGACCAGTTTTGTGTTCAGCGCTAGTTTTTTGCGGGCAACTTTGAAAAAATCCTATTCGTTACGTTTGACTGAATTGTTAATTTCCTTCCTAATACGAATGAATTGATATGTACCTATTTGATTCCGAAATTATAATGGCTTATAATACATTGCCATAAATAATAGATATTACATTGTATTAAAATAAACCCAGGATTGTGTCTACCGCTTTATTTACAAGTAATTTTGAAAAGAAACTTGTACATTACATTGAATTGAAACGTAATTTTTCATTGAAATTATAATTTCATGTAACCTTTCGACTGATCTACTGATGAGGTAATTAACTAACTAACTAGCCATCACGCCGTTCCCCCGCAGGGATAGACAGATAGGATGGACCGTCATACAACTCTTTATTAGCACACACTCCTTGCTTCATTCACATTCATATACTATACCATACATTCTCTTCTGTTATTCTGACTCCTGACATGGCCTGACTCATTTTTTTGATTCACTTGATCGTGCCATGTCTTCCCCGGGACCTCGGGTGTCCCGACTTCTTCTTTCATTCACTTTCGCGTCATATATTATTTTCACAATCCTTTCTTCGTTAATTCGCTCCACATGCCCAAACCACCTAAGCGTCCCTTTCTTAATCATATTTATTACACTTACATCAGCCTTGCATTATTTCCAGATATCCACATTTTTAACACGGTCGTACATGGTTTTTCCTATACGCCTTCCCCCGCCTCAGAGGTCTAATTTCTACAGCATTCAGTCTACTTTCATCCTTCCTCTACCAGTTCCATGCCTCACTGCCATACATCGGGTTTGGTATAAGCATAGACATAAAATACAAGGCACGTCTAATTCATACAAATCTTACGAAAAATGTAGCACCACTAGTACTGTCTTGTTTTACGTTTCACCCGCGTATGAAAAGTATAGTTGCTCGAAGAATATTTGTGTACGGATGAGATAGCTATACAAACGTCCCACGCTACTGTTATAATCGGGTATCGCGCGACTAGCCGTGGTTGTCTTCCACACACTTATGTATTTCTGCATTCACTATCACACACCGTTCGACTACCTAAAAACCTTGTGAATAATTGTATTTATTGAATTGAAATAATAAGTGATTTGTGGGTAATTATGAATGGAAAGAATCTCCATGAGATATGATTTTTGCTCCCGAATGATTTTTACACCTCTCAAGGCATCTTTTCTCATATAGAAACCTACAGCGACGCGTTTGTGATAGCTGGTGACAGCTTGTCTGTCGAACGAATGTTTGTGTGATACTAAACGCAGTAAATCTCAGGTATGTCTCGCGGACTCGGTTTAGTGCATTCGCGCGCGTTGTCTCAGTAACGTATCTACATTATTTAATTCATCTAAGGGTATAAGCACTCCATTGTGGACTGTTAGCTTAGCTTCTTGGGCATTTTTAATTGCGCCAACAGCGTTCATCAATGTCATGAAAAATAGCAACATTTATAAAAAAAGGTTCCTACTAACAATATTGACATAATGTTTTTGTAAAAATTGAAAATTTCCTCAAACATGTACTAGATTAATGCAACGAAACAGGGAATCACAGCAATTCACAACAAATGATATTGAGATTCCAGTCGACTGGTTGCACAGTTGTACGAGTAGATAGATGTATAGTAGCCTATGGCTATGGCTATGGCTATGGAAACCAGCGGTTGTACGTACACAATAATTGTTGGTTTGACTGAATCAGACAAAGCATTGCTAAGATTTTAACAAACAACAACAAAAACAATCTAAGCATAAATTAATAGCATTCCACGACATTTTTTGCCATTGAAAGAAATCGAAGAGTTTTGAAACAAACAACTCATGCCTCACGAGCGAAATCGCTCTGCATCGGTTTAAATAAAACAAACATTATTATTTGTAAGAATGGATTATTATTTGGAAATATTGAAAAAATACTTCGATTCAACGGCCTTCGTTGCGTGGGTAAGTTTGAACGAGACTTTTTTGAAAATACATTCGAAAACTGATGCTCGTGAACGGAAACGTTTTAAATAGAACAGGGGTGTAGTCTTAATAAGAATAACAAATAATAATTAAATGATTTTTACAGCTTCGTTTGCGTGAAAAAAAATTGCCTCAAAAACCTTCGTTAAAATTTTTGCGTATTTTATTTTTAATCTTATTCTCTGTCATTTATGGAAATATACCTTCTGGATTAAATATAGATATTATCTCTGTATAGGTAAGTAATTAAAAAAAAAAGGAATATAGGGGGGGGGGTATTTTGCCAAACATTAACAGAATAACTAACAAACCATCACGCCGTTTCTCCGCAGGGGTAGGCAGAGAGGACGCCATACAACTCTGTCTTGGCACGCACTCTTTGCTTCATTCACATTCATACATCGTCTCATACATAATCTGTTATTCTTACTCTTCACATGGCCCGACTCAAGTATTTGAATTAAATTGAATTAAAATTGAGCATTAACAATTTTAAAAAAATAACAGTAATACCATATATTGCACCTACCTTCTGTGTCTACGTTCAACCTGATTATTTCCTCGTGTAAAACACTTGTTGATATTGAAATCTATTTATTTATTTTATACATTTTTGTAAAATATTTTTAATAATTTGACCAGGTACTAAAAATACATTATTGATAAAAAAAAATACATTTTCCAAATCAATTTAATTTAGCAATTTACAAACACTGACTGATTATCTCTCGGGGTACACGTGTTAGGCACAAAGGGCCTTCCTTTCGAGAAACTCTTACTATTTTGGTGATTTAATTTTATTTAAATAAATAAGTATTAAAGTACAATGAGAGTACACAGCTTTTTTTATTCTTAAGGGTTGTCACTCCTCCGGATGCCCTACACTTTAGGGAACATTTTAATGTTTACGTTTCGTGCAGCCCTGTTTAATATCGATGTCGCTAGAGTTTTGCCTCACAATAGTTTTACTTTTACTGACATTAACTGGCATTTTACTGTAAAACCTACAATAATGTCCTCCCAGGGATGTACGCGATTGGAGATGCCATAGTCCCACTGGCTCCGGGTATTCGGGAGCAGTTCAAATTCTTGTGCGGTGGGATGCTTTTCAATACAAAATATGGAACAAACAATTTACTTTTTCACATGACATTTCCAAGGTCTACGGTCCATAGTTCATAATGGAATCAAATTAACGTGCTAACAATTAAATATATAAGACCAGTTAGTGGCCGAATAGTACAAAGCGTCAGGGGTTCAGACCTCTGCAAGCTAAGTCCTCCATCACTGTACAAGACACATTTTCCGCTCATAATAAATTATGGAAGTGTTATTCGCAATCCGGAAATGTTTGTCTCTTAATTATATATATATTTAAAAAAAATACTAAAACTTATATAGTCTACCTTGAAATTTGAAATGTCTAATGCCTAGACAATAATAAAATATTTTGCTTTCAATTTTACTGTTGTTTTTTTCATTAATGAATATTTATCTATGTGCTTCAAAAAATACAATGTTTATTGAAAGAATGGCAAAGAATTTGTCCTCCAATGAATACAAAAAAACAAAAGGTCGAACCTGTGACAATAGTGTGTTGTCACAGCATTGAACTGCAATTTTCTCAATAACTATTAAATATTGATTGCGACTTCTAATTACTAATAACAACTAACGACTGTGGTACGGTAGGTACCTATTGGGTTGATCTGTAGACCGATGTAAAAGGTCATATTTTTTACGTGAAAGAGATTTCATTTTTCTAATGACATTTGTGACGTAATTTTGTTTTCGTATTTACGTTATTAATAAAAAAATATTATATTATTGGTACGAGGCTATTCAAATAAATAATTAATTGACAAAATGTAAAACCTATAACATCCATATTTCGGTAAAGGGTAGTTGGGAGGTTTTATAACTTTAAATATGGTTACATTATCATGTACCTGTGAGATATATTTTTTTTATTAATCGCGTTCAAATATATTGATACATAACATCATCGACTTATTATTTTTTATGTAAGTACATCATATTCAACATAAGGTATTTTTTACGGAAAGAAATATGCATTTATGTTAACCATAAATTATAGATCTACGATGTCCACCTTTCCTTACCTGGAAGTAAAAATCAAGTTTTGGTCTTGCGTACTGAAGCGTTTTCATGACATAATCTTAGGTAATTTGTATTGAGTCACACTTAGAGAGATGTATATTCATAATATTTCAGTAATCTTTATCAAAGATTTCGCACAAAACTTTCGTCCGGGGTTATATTAGAACCCCCGTTCGGAACGGGAGTGTTAACAAGGGGTAAAATAGCTGCATTTTAGATATTTGATTGAATCGCAGATGCCATAATAATTTTACAGCTAGGTAGGTAGGTACCTCATAAAGAATACGATTTTTCCATATAATGGTTCCACATACGCGGTGGTGCGATTGTCACGTTGCGCGTCGCTTGATGACTCCCGATGTGTGTGTATATTCAAATGTTATAAAAAACAGGGCATAGATCAACACACTCAACTTTGCAGTCGGTGGCGTCGCCACTGCATATATTATGGATACAAAAAACACACATTAAAAAAAGTCTATTTAATTCTTCCTCTGGCCGCCTGCAAAGTAAACTGTGTCAAACTATACACTCTTTTGAACGTATGACGACATAACCTAAAACTTGGACAGTTGCAACGTCATATTTTATTTTCAAGGACTTTTGCAATGTTTCACCTGTTTACGGTATTGATCAGACGTTGATTATAAAATGTCGACTGATTATTCAAAATAGAATTATGTTTACACAATGGCACTTTACCTGCATAATATTATACGTTTCCATGAAACTACCTTTACCTACTCGTATACTACCCAACTACGCTGTTCAGGAGCGCGTCGCGGTACGAAAATAGATAGCGAGTCATAAATAAGTACCTGCCTACTAATTGTTTTGGTATTCTGTCATCTCGTATGCGGGCACAACACTACCGTTCTGACCACAGATCATAGAACAGATTGTGTGCGACAGATCAACCATAAACTAAAATCAATTCAACTCTTGCTAGTTGTGTAGGCACACTACTATTCTTACTAGCGTTGGGAAAAACTTCAATGTTTTGTGAATGCTTCACGAATTGTTAGTTCTTTAAAATGAACCCTTCGAAGTGAACCCTTCAATTGAAGTCGAACTCGCGAAAAATAAGATTTGAGAGAAGAAGGATTGATCCGCCTGTTTAGCGTTGGGAAAAACTTCAGAGTTTTGTGAACGCTTCAGGAACTGCTAGTTCTTTGAAATGAACCTGTCGCGGTGAACACTTCAATTGTAGTCGAACTCGTCAAAAGATAGTACTAGTCGGCAGAGATCCCAAATCGAAAAGTGCTAGCAAATCAACAAAAATTCCTCTCCGAAAAAAAAGCACTAGTCGGTAGAGATTTGAAATCGAAAAGTACTAGCAAATCGACAAAAAATCCTCCCTCAAAAAGTGCTAGCAAATCAACAAAATTTACCCTCCGAAAAAAAAGCACTAGTCGGTAGAGATTTGAAATCCAAAAGTACTAGCAAATCGACAAAAAATCCTCCCCCAAAAAGTGCTAGCAAATCAACAAAATTTACTAAAAACGGAATTGCAGGTCGGAATCGCCTTCAAATCGGTGCTGCTTCAAAAGTACTTCTTTCAATGGAATGAAGTTAATGAAATGAATGAAGGCTAAAATGAACTACCACCTTCAATTGAAGTGTTGGTTCAGTGAAATGAAGTTCATGAAATGAATGGAGGCTAAATTGAACTGCCACCTTCAATTGAAGTATTTGTTCAATGAAATGAAGTTATTAAAATGAATGAACGCTAAAATGAACTAACGACTTCAATTGAAGTATTTGTTCAATGAACAATGAATGAAGTACGAACTGTTGCCAAAAGAAGTAGTTCTTTGAAGCAGTTCTTTCAAAGCGGTCACAACGCTAATTCTTACCTACATATGACAGAATCCATCTACGTAGGAACATATTTAAACAACATTAATATAACGCCTAAATACATGGCCAGCAAGGGGGCGACCTAACCTAACCTAACCTAACAGCCTATCAGAGGAGGAATTTTCCCTCTGACACTTCGGTTTACCCTTCGTGACGGAAAACACCGCTTCTTTTGTGATTACTTACGTCAGCGCGTTTTAATTCGTAAATAAATGTGGTCTACCTAACCTCAAAGATTATAATTTGACAATTACCTACTATATTTATTTATTAAAGTTTCTTAGTTCTACATTATGGTAGATATGAAAATAAACTCACAGTTTCATATGATCTTCATCGAGACCAATTTAAAGTGCCAGAAAACTTACTTTATGAGAGGATGCTCACAAACTGTTCAAATCTTAGTATTTTCTGCGCATAATCTCAACGGTGCTTCCTTGTGTAGGTGGAGAGAATATTAGTCATGGATCTCTCTCGGTGATAGCCATGCTTCCTGCGCTAAGTGTGCGATTTACACGTAATAAAACAAAGCAATTAGAAGCAGAAATAAGTACAGGCGGTCCTCGACTTACGTACTTTCGTACGATTCGCTATTCCGTAAATATTTGAAATTTAGATTTTTATCGACTTTCGACTTCGAAGAAACTCCTGAAACTATAACAACTGAAATAGTTTTATATTATATTACAATTTAACTTCAATGTCAACAGCGAAAATATTAACGAGTTAGTGGAATGTCACTCAGAACCTTTGTCAAATGAGGATTCGATTAATCTTTCAAAGATAAATGAACTACAAAATTAAGGAGAAGAAAAAGAAAAAGCTGATAACGAACTCACTGTTAAGATTTTGACAGCCAAGAATATGAACGAAGCCTTCATGCATCTTGACAATAATTTTACCCTCCCAATGGAGAAATGTGATCCCAATGGAGAGCGAATATCTCATGTACGAAGGGTAATAGATAAATTCACAGGGTGTTACGGAACTCTTTTTCAAGAAATGAAAAAGAAAAGTACTGTTCAACCAACTCTTGATAAATTTGTAAAGGGAACACCAGATAATAATTATTTAACTTGGCACCTAATTATAAAATAAATTTAAAAAAAAAAAAATTTACATATTTTTTTGCATTACTCTACTTTCGTAAATTTCAACATTTGTTCATATTTCTGGAATCAATTAGGTACGAGAGTCGAGGATCGCCTGTATATCTCGGTACTAGCATTAATGCCTAGCGTTGTGCAAGCTGGAGAAATCAAACAGTTAAATGGCGTGGGCCGCAAAATTATAGCATTGTTGATTTGATCTCTCATCTATCATTTTGCATATAAGTCATCCGGATGGGAGATGCCATGAAGCGAAGGAGCAGAGTTATGCCGGAAACTCGTTCCACATACGAGTCGTTTTTATCAAAAGAGCGAGACTGAAAAACAACTCGTAAGTGTAAATGTTTTGTCCTGTTAAATTTACAGAGTAATTAAATGATTCGCGCATTGTCAAAATCAAAAAAATCAGCGTCTTGATAATTCGTCGCCTGAAGCGGACTGCTCCAATTGCGCCTGCATAGGACCGGCCCTGCTGATCACGGTAATAAAATCTGCTAGCCCTGTAAAGAACTCCTAGCCCTTTGGAAACCAGCTTTTCTCGGGCTTCGATGGAGCCCTTGTACCCCCTCGAAAGTACCTTCATCAGTAATTATTGATTTCTCTTTTTGTCGAAATCAGACACGTTGGAGTTTTTGTCTCAAATCTTCCAGTCTTTCTAACATCGGAAGTGGTGCTGCGTCCATTTTAGGTGTTGGTGTATAGTATGGATATCTTATGCCTTTGCTGATGTGTTTTTGTGTCAAATACGGAGGCACGCGTACATTTATAATACCACTGGTAAAATTAGACCGTGTAGAAGCAACACAAACTTCCTGTCCGTCCCGCCAGGGTCGTGACTGTCGCGCCAAATTAGCAATCTGTTTCTGTAGCCCGCTTTACTCTACTACTGCTTTACGAACACCGTGTCATATTGTTATTGATTTTTTCACATAAAGCTTTTTTAAAAATAACTATTGAAATTCCCTGCACGATTTTTCCAACGAAGAAACCAAATTTATATAATCTGTAATTATAGCATATCCCATGAACTGCTCAGAGCAAATTTAATCAACCTCGTGAAATTTGTCACTATTGATAGAAAAATAAACGACGTTGTAAACAAAAACGGGCAATCTTTATATATAATAGTAATATTTTGATTTTGAATTTATGTAGCGCCGTTTTTGTGAAAAATCACTTTATGTGCATTCAACTCTTAAACACTCGGAAAGCCCGGAGTTTAATATATCGTCGCTGGAAAGGCAAAAGGGCTTAAGCGACACTTTGGTCAAAAATGAGTTCAATATGCAGTTTTATTTTCTGAATCGAAAGCTCTGACCCTCGTTTGACACTGAAGATTATTGTGGCCCTTCAGCCATCTAAAATATATTTACCATTTGGGAGAAGGCTTGAATCAAGCGACACAAGTTTGAGACTTTTTTAGTTTTCTATCGCTTCGGGTAACTCAGTGAGAGCATTGAGTTACCTGAGTTTTTTTTTGTCGAAATCCAACCAGGTACTGAAGACTGCTCTGGTGTAACTTCCTGAAATGGCGCTTCACCCCTTTTGCCTTTCCTGCGACGATATAAGGCGATTTAAAAAGAAATCACTCTGGAAAAGTAATCCGGCCTTTTACTCAATACCTATCCACATGCACCTCGAGACAAGCCCGTTTGATTACCAGCTACTGGACACCGCGAGGACCAGAACCAGTGAAGGTACCGGCTACAAGAGGCCAGAAGGCCCCACCAACGTGTGTAAGTGCTTGGAACCGAAAAGAAAAAGAAAGAAATTACCACCTTACTTCGCGTACACCAAACATACCCACAACACACTTCTATCGTTTTATCTCTTCAGTGGTCAGAGACAAATTGGTGTTACCTTAAGTGACCACCTAAGGCACGGGGCTCCATCGAAGCCAGAGTAAAGTTAGCCTCTCAGAAGCTGGGCGTACTGTACAGGGCCCGCAGATACTTCAATAGTACACAACTGCTGATCTTGTAAAAGTCACAAGTGCACCCCACTGTTGAATTTGGCAGCTACCTCTGGTCTGGAGCCCCGAAATACTTTAAAATAACCCTAGACTTTGTGCAGAAACGGGCGGTCCGTTTGATAGATTCTCCCATCTTAACAAACGGATTGCAATCTTTGGAGTACAAACGTCAGGTGGAAATGCTGTCCTTTTTTTACCGGTATTTCAATGGAAGATGCTCCGAGGAACTGGCGTCGTGATCCCTTCGGCACCGGTGCATAGTCAGGAAACTCGTTAAACAAGCACCCAACATTTTAATGTACGGTATACATTCGATACATGAGAACGGGTCGCTTCTACGACTCGTTCTGTGTTCAACAGCTTGGCTGTGGAACGATTTTCCGACCTCTTTATTTCATCCCTCCTATAACACGGGCCTCTTCAAGACCCAGGTTCACTCTTTCCTCTATGTTGCTTTTGATAACCACAACATGTGGCACATCACAACTCAGAGTATACGTTAGTTCAGACGTTATAATGATATTTCACCATTGTCATCATATTTTACCATGGAGGAACAATGTATGGAGAGAGAGCTAATTATTTTTACCCAACCGATACAAACTTGCGATAAATCACTTTCTCCGGGTTTTGACGTCGTACACCATGAGAGAGAAAGAGACAACAAATATAATACTCCGCTTCTACGTACTGTCACAATGATATTGGGCTCCTAAGTCTGTGCGGGACTCCCCACTCACATTTTTTATTATCCCACTAAACTTGACACAACTAAACGGTTTTTTAGGTTAGATGTTATATTTTCGTTGATATCAATGCTGTGAAAAAGTGGTTACACGAATAAACAAAAACATTATGTCGATATGTGATATGAATGGATGTATAAATACCCTAGCCCTAGTCTTAGCCACGCCCAGGTCCGCCGAGTCAGGTGAAAATCATCAAAAACTGACTACACTGCCTTGGATAGATACCACTCTATACTCCAAGTTTTTTACCTATATTATTAATATTAATTGGAATATTTATCAAAAAAAAAGATCGAAATGAAACGGCCAGAAAAATAATTCTCTTGAACTTCAACACTACACACCGTCCAAACTACTAACTGAACTCGTTCCGAGTAGTGAGTATGGAGTGGAGAGGGGTATGAGTATTGATCTACCTCTGGCCCAGTTCTATGTGCCAGCTCGACCTTGCCGAGGTCAAGCTTTTCCGACACACTTTCCGTGATAAATACAGACAAATACACCTACATGTATAGTTATAATTACCTACTGTATACACTTGAATTAGGTAGGTATATTTTATTACAAACTGAATACCCAAATGTATATTACGCATATATACCATTCAATTATCTTCAGAATTAATACGCTAAAACGTCTGTCGTACGATACACGAAAAAAAAATTAAATGGTAATTTTCGCTCTTACGTAAAAGGGTCTTCAATTTAATTACGATTACGCTACTGCACGATTTACTCACTTGTTCTTTTTGACGTGAGCGAGCTTTTACGTGCTAGTTTGAATAATTGATTTACTTGAAAAATGTATGTAACGAAATATTTTGGTTGCATAAAGTGATAACACGGAATATTTTACCCTTATTTTACCGTTATTTAAAAATCCATAGCAGAGTGAGGCAGGCCCGCCAGCCACCGCGTTCTCAAGCGGACTGAAGTCGCTATACGACTTCCTGCAGTGGAGGCAAGCGGCAAACGGCTAATTATGACGTCATATTTAATTTAACACAATATACATAAAACAGAGTAAAAATCTCTTTCTCATTGAATAAAGAAGCATTTAAAGAAATATTGCGAACAGTTTAATGCCTATAAAATGTGAAATAACAAATCAACGTGGAGCTTTTTATAATTATCGCGAACAGCGATTTTTTATCGAGGCAATTATATCTGATTATCTACCGAAATAAAATGTATTTTTTATGTTCATAAAAACTTCAAGTTTTCATGGAAAGTATACACGGCGTCCGTAAGTACTCTAAATTCGGCGCATAGCCCCATTACCAACAGGAGTTTTTTTAAGCACGATGTCATTTGAGTCCTTTTTTTATTTCCCTGTATTCATTGAACATATTATCTTATCGTCGCGACAAATAAATAATAAAAGTATACCTAATACAAAAAAACTATCCCACCAAACGCTAGAACGCCGCACAACTCTGTCTTTGCAAATACTCTTTGCGTAATTCACATTCAAACGTACTGTTTTATCAAACTGACTCTCGACATGGCACGACTCAAGAATTTGATTCGGTTGATATGTCCTGGGGCGTATCTAACTTATTCTTCCATTCACTTCCGCGTCATATGTCCTTCTGATACTATCATCTCCGTCATCCGCTTTTCATGTCCAAGCCATCTACCGTCTCTTTCTTATTCTCGTTCATTATCCTTACATTCTCTTACATTCTTTTCAGATGCGAAGCTTTAAAAAACAACGTACATGAATTATTTACCAAGCACCGCCTCACCTTTAAATTGCAGATGGTTACATAAATTAATGTTTGTTTCAGTGAGAGTCAGATTCTCAGAGATCGATTTATTCGTCGGGCTAATTTCATACCGTTTATTGAAACGGAAATGGCGAATGTAGGCCATGCAGATAGACATTATTGGCGCAAAGAAAAGTGAAAGATTGACTTTTTCTTCGAAAAATTGAAACAATCATAAGCGAGCGAGCGAGCATAGGAATGCAACACCCATAATGCACTTTCGCAAGGCGTACTCTGATCAGTGACCACAATACTTTCGGAAAGTCACTTCCAGTCAAAAGATCAATCCCATTTAATAATGTAGTACACCCACCTGCAAGCAGTGGCACTTCTCATTTGCCCCCCCAAGGCACATATAGATATTAACATGGTTGATACCTGACATCAATAAAATTATATATAACTAAAAAAAGTTTAACATATTATCTGTTAGCGCTAAACATATAAGGGTTTAACATAGTATACTTTAGCGCTAACATTCTAAATGGCCCTTGAGGTAATTTTATTTCACGAAAACGGTGCTATAAAAACCAGCCGATAATTATTATTTAGATATTATAAGGAACCGTCACCCTCTATACATATTTTACAAGGAACCGCCACACCCTTTATACATATTTTACAAGTAACCGTCATCCTTAATACATATTTTACAAGTAACCGTCACCCTCCATACATATTTTGACAAACGGAAACAGAAAACTTTATTGAGTTTATTATATTCAGCCCGCGGGGTATTGCACCACGTAGTTCCGCCACTGCCTGTAGGTATTTAGTAATGTATCATTGGCTGCCGTTTACGTGCAAATGAAATAAACGATTATTATAATATTTGAGTTGATAACGATCGCTGTGATAAACGTGCGCTCAATGGATCGAAACCAATTTGCTAGGATGCCTGCCTTGTCTTTTGACGGAAACAACATTACGGTGCAGGCCGTGGTTGTTTTTTGTTTGACAAGCCCCCAAAGGGCACAGAAACCAGAACGGCTCGGAGGGCTTTAAAGCAGAATATGGACGACTACGTCGAGAGAATTTCCTCTCGGGGTAAGAATAACCTCGTCGAATCTAATGTTTCAAAGACCCAATCATGTCTGATTACGACTAAAAGGGATCTTAATGACAATTTAGTCTCCTTCAACGGAAGGAATCTTCCTAAAAAGCCTTCCATTGACCTTGGTGTAACTTTAAGTGATCAGCTGGGGTACGGGGGCTCCATCGGAGCCAGAGTTAAGTTAGCCTCTCAGAAGTTGGGGGTACTGTACAGGGCCCGCAGATACTTCAATAGAACACAACTGCTGACCTTATACAAATCGCAAGTGCGCCCCACTGTTGAATTTGGCAACCACATCTGGTCAGATGCGCCAAACTACCTTCAAAAACGCTAGACTCTGTGAATAAATGGGCGGTCCGATTAATAGGTTCCCTTATCTTTAGAGATTGGATTTACGGATTGCAATCTTTAGAGCACAGACGTCCTTGTTCCACCGGTATTTCAATAGGAGATGCTCCGAGGAACTTGAGCCATTGATCCCTTCGGCAGCGGTACACAGCCGAGAAACTTGATAAACGTGCGCCTAACAGTTGTACCTACATGATTCATATTCGATACATGAGAACGGGTGGCTTCTTCACAGCTCGGCTGTGGAACGATTTGTCGGCCTCTGTGTTTCCTCCATCCTACAACATGGGCCGTTTCAAGACCCAGGTTCACTCCTTCCTTTCCTCAAAAAGACCCTCCCCACAGCATGCCCAAAGATGACATAGTTAGTTACTGTGTGGAGTTAATGAAAAAATAAAAGTAAAACATCGATACAAATATACTACTAATAGTGCCGTTGTAATCTCTCCTTCTTTCTCATAACTTATAAACCACGGGTTTAACAACGAAGCTCTCAGCGGTAGGGCCAAAATCATCGATCCATATAAATATGTAATGAAAAACACACATGAGAAAGGGCTATTGTCGCGACCGGCATTTGAACTCGGGACCTTCGGCTATTTGGGCGTCTGCTCTAACCACTAAGCTGTCGCATCGATGTTCAGACTCGCCGTGTTTCTCCAATAAATAAATATATTTATATTCTGTTCTTTTAATTTAATCCCACATTATTTATTGCAAGTGGGGGTGGTGTCGGAAAATGTATTCCCACTTGGTCGCCGAAAACTCTTTTTACGATTTATGGTACAAGACTAAAAAACACGCGGCACTCCGTGGAGATATATTATTAATAAAGCAGCGAGTTACGATAAAACGCCACAAGTTTCAATGGATTCCGGTTCGAAGAATCATTTGAATTATCTCAGCATAAAAACGCACCCTTCGGTCTTTCAGGAAGCCTCTTTAGCTTTTCCAACTGCTACATCTTCCTTAACTAAGAAGCAGTAATCTGTCACGAGCTATGGAGCCATTTATAAGAGTTTAATAAGACAAAATAACGCTGTTGTCAATTAGTTTACTAATAATCTACCTACTCTTGCTAAAACATAATATGATTTGGAAATGGTTTAAGATTTTTGCGGCCTTTCCAACATCCTTGCAGTGGCCCTAAAGGAGAAGGAAGTGCATAATAATATTACTTGGTTCGCGATGGAGCGTACCTACTCGAGGTTAACGACTTATATTTACTTCCTGGCATATCTGCTTTTTACCTTTAGTTCTTCATTCATAGGTTGCGCGAGTCCAGTCAGTAAAGCCATGTACCAGTAAATACCTAAATCCGGTTATAAATGTAAAAACACCATTGTTTGTTATTTGGATTTAGAGGAAATGTCACTGAAGATACGTAAAACACCGCGCTCACTCGATGTAACGGAGATTGTGTGTTATGAAGCGGAAACATTTATTGTTTTGTTCCTGTTATTTCTAAAATTAGTTCCATTAGCAAAGGTGGCGGTGTATTTCACGCGGTATATTGTATACTGCACCATTTGAAAGCTTTTATGAAGAAAAGAAATGGGCTACTTCTAATTCTTCAACAATTATTTAATTCACTTTTTGGAAAACTCGAAGTATAATACAAATTACCAGATTCATTACAATGTTTCACAGGTTGTAGGCAATCGTCATTTTACACAAGGTTCATATTGAAATGGTCGGTGTTTTAAAAAGGCTCGTTTTTTCTGTATTCGGTAGCAAAAACTTTTGCAGAAGAAATATGAAAGCTGTACAATGTCCTCTAAATTCAATTAAACTTTAAACAAATATGGATACTTTGCGAAGGAACTGGATTTACATCGACGTTTATTTGGTTGGCGGAGCGAATTTCCCAACGTTTCTTACGTTATGCCTCCGTTGCCCAACTCTCGCGGAGCATGCTCGAAGTTGCGACAACACCCTCTCGTCAATGGCTCTGAATGGACACCGAGTTGCTTTGCAAAAACTCCGATATAAATAGTCAACACTGCGCCATTATTATCAGTATCAATCAGGTTGTGTGACAAGCACCATCGCGATCATGGCGAAGTTTGCGTCCATAGGAGTTTCAGTGCTCATAGCCGTCACATTATGCAGCGCCGATAGCCACCACAAGGAGGAGAGGATGTTCATGAGCAGGACCGTGCGCTCCGACCAGGCCCCCGCGGCCTCGGGGTACATCTACAGGAGCGACGGGCACGGCCCCGCCAGCCTGGTGCACCTCGGAGCCGCGCCGGCCCACCTCAAGGCCTTCCCGGGGGCCGCCCCCTACGCGCCCGCCGCCGCGCCCGCCCTCTACTCGGCGCCCCTCTACTCGGCGCCCCTCTACTCGGCGCCCCTCTACTCGGGCGCCCCGGCCCCCTACGCGCCCTCCGTGTCTCCGGTCTCCTACACCTCGTATCTCCCCACGTCGCAACTGGCGGCCGACGTCGCCTCCCTCAGGACAAACAGCTACGGAGGGGATGTGCAGCTCGCTCCCGTCCAAGTGTACTCCTCCTACGGCAGCAAGGCGGACGAGGCGAGCGGCGAGAGCGACGAGGGGTCTGACGACGGCGGATATTCCTCCGACGAAGACTACAGCGGCTTGTACGCGGGACAGTACGACCACGCCGGAGACGAGGTACCGAATTACGCCGCAGATTTTGACGCGGAAGGAGGCTACGGGCATCTCGGAGACTCCGGGGTCGGATACTACTTCAGCGACGGAGGCCAGGGAGGCGGCGACTACGCGGGAGACCACGGGCACGGCCACAGCCACAAGCACAGCAGCGGCGGCGGACACAAGAACAACGCCGCGCACCACTCCGCCCACGGCGCCAAGGGAGACAAGGGCTACAAGTCCCACCACCACAGCGAGAAGGCGGACAAGGGGCACCACTCCAAGGACGGGCACAAGAGCCACTACGACGAGGCGGCGGGACACAAGAAGGCCCACCACGACGCGGCCCACCACTACGGCCAGCACCACGCCGCCCAGAAGGAGCACAAAGGAGGGAAGTTCGGCGCGGCCAAGGGACACAAGAAGGGCTCGAAGACGACGGGCTTCCACAAGACCTACCACAAGGACGAGTACAAGAAGGACCATGACTTCTACGACTCCGCCAACAAGAACGGTCACTTCGGCAAGCACGGCAACCACGCAGCCCACCACCACTCCGCCAAGGGCGGCAAGGCCGGAGGCGCCAAGCACAAGTCTGCCCACCACCACGACCACTTCGGCAAGAAGGGCTTCTCGGACGACGGCAAGTCGCACAGCAGCGACGTGGGCCACCACTCCAAGAAGGGCGAGGACTCGCACTTTAACCACCACAGCGACTACGGGAAGAAGGGCGGCCACGCCGGAGGGAGCCAGCATGGCTTCTCCGGCAAGCACTAACACGGATCACCTCTCCTCGCACTCCTGAATATTGTTACACTCGTTTCTCGTTACTCGTTACTTTACATGATTATTATTTTTGTAAATATTGTATGACGATATATTTTATTATTTATTTTTCTACACTCGATTTCGATTGTGTAATTTTTTACCGTTCACCAATCATGCGTTTGTATTTTTGGAATAAAAGTTGTTAAAATTACCCCCCCGTGTTTTTTTCTGTAAGGTTAGAAAACGGCTTAATTTTGAACCCAATAGTCTCAACGAAACAGGATAACTTGTAAAGCATTCAAATGTCTGAATTACAATTGAATTATTTAAAAAATCGAGAGCGACCACTTCTTTGGAGTTATTTGTGACAAAATGCATTAATGCTATTTCGGGAATCTTTATAAAAACATATTCCTGTTTTTATAGCTTCGTCAAAAAGTAAATATTAAAATAATCAACAATCATGTTTTAAAAAAAAACTAAAGGAACTCGGGTAGTGAAATCAGCACTGCATAAATTGATAAATTCATTTATAATAATAACAGTGAACTTATATAGCGCAGTTTTGTAATATTTCACCGTAAGTGCGCTTCATACTAAATTAATTAAGCTAATAAGACTAACTAACAAGGCGAAAATAATATATAGTATGTATGCAAATTAAAACTATCTAAAATCATGATCGTCATCATAAATCATGAGAGAAAAGGGTTCATATATGGGTATAACAGTGCATGTGTACATTAACAGATTTAAAACAAAAACAAAAAACAATTTACTAGAAGCCAAGGGTATAAAAATCCAGATGATACGTATGAATTCATTTTTAAATCAAATAAAGGGAAATTAGATTGAGGACAGTTACAATGTTGGTACTTACTTAAAAACATTAATATTCAAGTATTATAAGTAAACGATTCTAAAGATGCAAACAGTGTTCATATAACAAGTAACACAAGAACAATAAATATTTTATGACAATAAGTATAAGGTTATCAGTAGACAGTAAGGACATTTAGTTGTAAGGATACAAGTAAGGAGAAAACCGAAACAAAGCAAATTAAGGACGTTTTTAATGAAATTAAATTTCAAAATGTTACGTTTTGTATTTAGGATTTTTAAACAAATTGGTTTTTAAGACCCGTTTGAACTCTGCTAGGTTTTGCATGATAACAAGTTTTGGGAGAAGCTTCTTTCAGATGACTGGACCAGATACACCAAAAGCGCGATCATAGTAGACAGGTTTATTTGATCGAG
This sequence comes from Drusus annulatus, assembly GCA_022651775.1. NCBI lineage: Eukaryota > Metazoa > Arthropoda > Insecta > Trichoptera > Limnephilidae > Drusus > Drusus annulatus. The sequence goes on along the minus strand of JAGWCC010000076.1, from coordinate 1,203,694 downwards.
ATGGTTCAATTAATTGAACAGCAGTATCTACATCTGCTGACCTCAAAGTAAGCTGTCTACTATTTAAGGCTTGTCGGACACACTGATCAGATATATAGGCTAGTGCCATCCCCTGCAGTGTTTTAAAGGTCGTAAGGCAAATTTTAAACTCTATTCTTTCAGGGCATCGAAGTCAATGAAGGCGACCCAGAAGTGGAGTTATGTGACAATATTTGGACTCACTATATATCATTCGCGCCGCTGAATTGAAGACGGACTGTATCCTGTTGAGTTGTTTCTGATGGAGGCCAGCTTAATTATGCACTATTACAATAGTCCATACGTGAGACGACAAAGGAATTTATAAGCGATTTAGCCGCATCAGAAGGAAGGCATCTTCTGATTGATTTTATCTGCCTTAAATGGAAAAAATCCAGAACTCACAGGCTTTGAGATTTGCGACTCAAGAGATAGACAATTGTCAATAATGAAACCGAGAAATTTTATTTTGAAGGAATGATTTCGGTTCCCTGTATTTGTGTCGGACTGGAGTCAAGAAAGGCCTGCCTTCCATTTGTGTTTGTAACTTTAAAAAATCTTTATTCCTCAAGCCAAAAATGATTTGTTTTTACTCGTTTCTACAGGAATAGGGTGGAGGTGGCTTGCATGAGTTCTTCCTTTGGTGGTAAACTTGTTATTTTGATGCAATGAACTAAAATAATTTATTTCAACAATTTATCCAAGCTTGAAGCATTATTTTCATATTAATTATTGAAATAATTTCAATAATTTCCAACGAAATATAAAATAGAATAAGACACTAAAATTTAAAATTTAGGTTGCAACTGAGAGACAAACTCGTAACCCTTACTCTATCCGGGAGTAACGCCTCTGCCAATTGAGCTACCGAAACACTTTTAACCTTTGCGCACCTGAAAGTAAAATCAAACGTACGATCCGAAGGGGGATGACTTAGTTGTCCCATATGACATTGCTTATTACTGCGTTTGACATAATCTCATGTTTTTGGTAATACTTAGAGAGAAGTTTATTTAAAATATTTTTATAATCTTTATCTACGATATCGCACACAACTCTTGTTTGGGTTACGGGAGAATTAAATTTTACGACCTGCATGGTCGAGTGGTAAGACGCTCGACTAGACGTTTAAACCCGGCGTGCGCAAATACATTTTATTTAATTAATAACACATTTAATTCATATAAATAATACATAGTTTATTTGCGGCACGTTTCAGAGTGGTAGACACTCTAAGTATCGCCCTGGTTAAAGACCACGATTCAGAATTGAAACGTTACTTTCAACCGTGTTTCGTGACCAGATCTGAATAGCCAGGTACTTCCCAAAGTCCCTTTTCCCCATCTCCTTCCCCTACCCACTACCTTCAACCTCACAACATACCCCGATTGGGGATGCCATAGTCCCACTGGCTCCAGACGGTAATGGACAGTTGGGACTCTTGTATGGTATTCACTAATAAAATAAAGAAAAATGCTCATTTTTATGAATTCAATTTTTATTTATTTTTTCAATTTTCCAGGCACCATTTCTGTATTGGTATGCAATTAATTTCCAATCCAAATAAGAAAATTACTTCCTGTAAAATTCCTTAATGTGCCTATGTAATGCTGTTGTGTTGATATAAAATTTTGTAGGAATTTAGACAAATTTGAAAAGAAACTGTTACAAGAGAAATTGAGTGAATTTTCGATTGTTTTTAAAAGTCCAATTTCGCTGTTTTTTCAGATTTTTCTGACTCAAGGCACGTGTCTGTATTATGGTAATTATGATACTGTAATCATTTCCTCAAATTTAATAAAATATTCAATTTCGAGTGCCTCAAAACAACATAATTTGACTTGTTTCGGTAATACACTTACACAGCGATATTCCGATTAGTGTACTTCCGTAGAATGCACCGATATGCACAAATAAGTTTATTATCTGTGGCGTAGCAGCCGCCTGGGCAACTTGAGCAACCGTAAAAATATATATAGAAACTGTTTGAAGGAGCAAAACAGAAAATGAGCACCAAAACTCAAATATTTAAGTCAGTAAAATGGTCCCGGAAGCGATCCTTGACAATATATAAGTTATTAATAATTGTTACGTGTCTAGGATGAACCAAGTACGTATGCAGAATGAGTTAATGATGACTGTAAGTAAGTCCAAAGTCATGGTGTTTGAAAGGAGAACAGCGTGCAATATAGTTGTGAATGATGAATACTTGGAGCAAGTGGATGAGTTTGTGTATTTAGGAAGCTTAGAGTAACCTAGAGACCTAACTTTGCGAAATTTTGTCCGCACTTTTTGACCAAGCAATGACCAAAGGGTGTGTCCTAAACTCGGAGTAAAATCACTAACAGGGTTGTCACAAATTAAGTAAATTAGGTATTTTGTTGTGAGTAGGTAGTTGTAAATCATTAAAAAGAATGAATGTTGTATATTTTTTGTTTATTCAAATATACATTAATCAATAAGATTATTAAAATCTTATTTATAGATAAAAATATAAACGAATTAAATTATTAGTACAGAACATTTTATAATACATATTATAAAATGAACTTCAGTTCCATCAACAAAATAGTTTACAAACAAAAAAGTAAAATAAAAAAAATGTACATGGTGATAACAGATGTTAAATCATTTTCTTAACCTTGGAGTAAGAATATATGGAGAGATCAATTTTTTTTTTACCTATATAAATTTGCGATAAATCACTTTCTCTGCGTTTTTACGTCGTACACCATGAGAGAGAAAGAGACACAAAAAATTCACAAAACATGACACCGCTTTTAAGTATTGTAGGGATGTTTTCCGTCCCGCGTTATTTTGTAAGGAAATTTCGAATGCAGATAATAATAACAGTGAACTTATATAGCACAGTTTTGTGATATTTCACGTCAAGTGCGCTTCATACTTAATTAATTAAGCTAATAATTCTAACTAACAAGGAGAAAATAATATATAATATGTATACAAAATTAAAACTATCTAGATGCATATCGTTATCATAAATCATCAGAGAACAGGTTCAGAAATGGGTACAATAGTGCATGTGCACATCAATAGATTTAAAAAAACAATTAACTAGAAGCTAAGGGTATAAAAATCCAGATGAAACGTATGAATTCATATTAACATATTTGTTAAATCAAAGAAAAAGAAATTAGATTTTTTCTCGTCTTTTTCATCCTTTGGAAATCTAAAAATAATTAAATAAATAATAATATTCCAATTTTGGCATAGCCCTGAATCTGGAGACGTAACCGAAATTATAAATATAACTAAGAGATAAACACTATTCTGTCTTTATCTGTTTGCCAACAATTTAGCGTTAGTATCATGAGAAAGAAAGAGACCGGGATACTTTCAGAAGCCGTACAATATGGGTATTCCCCCTTGTAATGGTTTCTTATGTGACAGCTAGTAAATATCTCTAAGTTAAAAATATTACGAATCCACTAAAACTCATTTCAAACGGAAGTTTATTATATTGGAACGAATAGTCCAAAGATTAATTACATATTGGTGTAAGTTACTAGTTGTTTTGTAGGTTAGAATGTTAAATATTTGAGATCTAACTAAAAAAGACGATTTTTATGGTACATACGTGTGAAAACTGTTTGTTTTTGGTCCTTTTGTACTTCTATTGAAGCAACCAAGTATAGCACATATGGCCATGATGTTT